>JARYZH020000275.1:42500-387500 GCA_030021035.2 Notholithocarpus densiflorus | reverse complement strand
ATCCTCATGGTAGTCATCAAAATCATCCATGCGCGCACGCCTTCCTTGCCTTCTAGCATTAGGGGCTTTTTGGGGGCGCTCCTCACGCAAAGAAGCAATAACAGCGTCTTGCCTATCCATTCGATCCTGAATATCATTAAACACCACGTTCATACGTTCAAATTGTTGCTGCATAGCCTGCAACATGATGGATTACTCCTCCCCTCCTCTGTTTAATGCTTCGCCCCTGGAAGACATACTTTTGAAACTATAAAGAAATGTTAGAAATAATTCCTCACAACACTCCCTCACGTGTTTGCACTCAAATTATGTCACTCACACTTGTGTTTCACTCTTAAATTGGCTTTTTCCTGATATTAGTGTAGACGACTAAATTTCTAGTTCCAAATAAATCAAACAAGTAAAATAGTTTCACAAATGCGAATTTGTATTGATGCTTGTGTGGTACAATTCTCTGAAATTACAAAAGAGTGATCCTCTGATTCGATCTCCTTGAAAGCCTTGTTGGTTGGAATTGCAATAATGTGATTTTGACTCGAACACAAAATATCCTTCAATTTGGTTGAGGGATAGATCGAAGATTGCTGAAACGGAATTACAATGAATCTCTGGCTGTGAGCTTGGTTAGAAATCCTTTGTTCTTCACGTTTTTCGTGTTCTTCGTATGTTCTTCGTCTTCGAAGGTTTGTGGTGGAAGTTCTTCGGGGCTTTAGAAGCTTGGATCCGTAGAGCTTCACTGATTTGTGATTTGTTGATGTTTTCGGACGCTTTTGGCTTGATTCCCGCAAACTTTTGGATCTAGGCAGATAATTTTGATGATTCTGCTTCGAGTGTTCTTTGGTTTTGAGGTAGAAGTTCTTGAAGTTCTTGAAGGCTTTGAGACTTGATTCCTGCAGAGCTTCTGTACTTCTGATGCTTCTGAATCTTCTCTGATGCTGCTTGTGCTTCAGATGGCTTGGTGTGTGTCCCCCTGAAATGTCTTAGGAAGGCTTCTATTTATAGGAGTTTGGGGGTGGGTGAGCGACACGTGGCAGAGTCTGATTGGTGACACATGTCACATCCTGATTGGTCTGCCTATGTCATCGCTTACACGCTCTGGACTGCTTGTGTCATCGCTTACACGCGCTGGACTGCTTGTGTCATCGCTTACACGCGCTGGACTGCTTGTGTCATTGCTTACACGCGCTGATGTGTGATTGGTTTTTTGCATGACACTTGGAAAACTTCTGTTGGTTTTTGAGTAGTGATAGTAAAACCTAGCAGCAATATGTGGCGCTTTGTAATTGGCTGTATTTTGTGGACTTGGTAGTGTGACGTGTCAGCTTGTGATAGGTCGGGAATTTTCCCTCTCTACAAATGCCCCCTCGAGACTCGTTCATGCACACAGTTTTGGAGTGTGGTGTGGGGATGAGTTTCGAAAACGGATTTTTGCATTTGACTCTTCAGGTGAAGTAGTTGAAGGGGGTGGAGCTTTCAGTAGGATGAGATAATTTTCAAGGAGTAGACCCACCCATATGAAAGGTTTTGATGAGACCGTAAAGGGGTCTGCGAGTATTTGAATGTACTTGCATGACTGAGCCTTCTCAGTAAAGGTTAAGTTGAAATAATTTCAGAAGAGTGTTTTGGTACTTTAGAGTGGGTTGGTGAGGCTGAAAGTTATTTGCAAGAAATTGGATGTACTTGCAAGATTGAATCATTTCAGCAGAGGTTAAGCTGAGGTAATTTCAGAAGAGTATTTTGGATCGTTGGCAGCGATCACAGGGTGTAGAAGATGGGGAAGATGAGAGGATGGTGGCTGGGTACAGCATGCAGAGTCATGGGGCTGGCCTTACATTTTTAAGAAGTCCAGGCGAAGTAATTTCCGAAGAATATACTTTGGATTACGGCGAGGACATGTGCAAAAGTGGTTGAATGCGCATGTGTCATTGTTTCACTCAGGTTAAGTTGAGGTAATTTCAGAAGCTTATGGATTCTGGGGATGCTGATGTTGGTGGTGAAGATGGCGGGGATGAAGCAAAGCGAATGGGTGAAACATACGCCACCATGGCGCTGGCCATGTATGTTGGGGACCCTCTGGTGTAGATGTTTCTGGGAAATACACCTTGGGATCTGGGACTGACTGCATGCTGAATGAGGTCCGGCGGCAAGTTGTAGAATGTGCCTGCGTGATGGGACCATGCTGACGGACGTTAAGTTGAAGTAATTTCAGAAGAGTACTTTCTGAAATACTTCAAGCAGATTTTAAGTTGGAGTAATTCCTAAAAAGTGTGTTCTAAGGTACCAGCAACGATGACCTTTGGGTCCACACTAGTGAGAACATGGAATGAAGCTTTGGAGACCATTTACCGACACCGAAGGCTGATTTCTGATGAGCTGGTCCCTTGGAGGTTATGGTAAGTATTGGATGAAAGACAATTTGTAGGATACCCCAACACTTTTTACCATCTTCACCTACTGCCACTTGTTGGAAAAGCACAGAAAAATGAAAGATGGAGCTAACTTGTGATTCTGGTCTTAGAAACCAGCCAAGTTGCTGTTTGTTCCAAACCGCTGCTTCTGTTGGAAGACCAAGCAATTGGAGAGAGACTACAGGAGCCCTGAGGTTAGGAACAGGTGTCTCTGCTGGACTTGGATTTCCTGGCCAACCAAATCCACGGAAGCATGGAAGGACGATACAGACCTTGTTATGAGTAATTTTATGGACAAAGGTGGTCGTTAAGTGGAGAAACAAAATTTGTTTGGATCTCAAAACTACAATGATGCTGTGAGGAGGGTTTCTATTGAACCATGAGAGGGTTGATTTCAAATTGATTATGAAGCAATTTTGGTTGCTAAGTGTTGAAAATGATGAGGCCATCGTGAGAAATGGCTGTGAGAAAGAGGACTTGAAAATTTGAAAGAAGCAAATCTTCATTTCGCGATTCAGTGTGTTTTTCTTGATGAGTTCTTGATGAATCCGGCCCTTCTATTTATAATGGAGAGACGAGGAATGGTAGACGGGTAGTTGAGAATGACGGATGAGGATTTTTGGTGAGAATGGTAGGCACCGAACAGGAGACTGGTAGATGGAAGACTGGTAGGGAAAGAGAATGGTAGATGGGAGACCGGTAGGCACCGAACGAGAATGGTAGGTTGGAGACTGGTAGGCACCGAATGGAAATGGTAGGTTGAACTAGTGACCCAGTGTAATTTCAAGTTCAAGATACACTTGTGAGAGTTCATTTGTACTTTGGAAGGGAAGCCTTGATGAAATCTGGAGAAGAACCCTAAAGGAATCCAGACCAAGTGGATGAATCTCAAATTTTGATCTTGGGAGCTTAAGTTTTGGACACTGCTAGTACTTCGGAGAAGTGTGTCACATAGGTGGTTTCCAAGTCGCGAAAACCTGAGCAAGACAAATCTGGCTTGAAAATCTTGACTTTAGGTCGACTTCAGCACAAAAGTTAACTACATTGAAATTGAGTCATTTGTACAATTTTCGAGTCTCAAATGACAGAACAGACTCCAAAATTGGAATGTACGCGAAAAATTGAGCAAGATAGGTCATTCTTAAAAATTTTGACTTCTGGTCAACTTTTATGCAAAAGTCAACTTTCTGGAAATTGGACGTTTGCACAATTTTTGAGCTTCGAATGAAGAAACGGATCCCAAAATTGGGATGTACTTGAAAAACTGAGTGGGACAGGTCCGTTTTAAAATTTTTGACTTTTTGGTCAAAGTCAAAGGTCCAACTTGGTCAAAGCATTTTCTCTCTCCTTTTTTTTTTTTTTTTTTTTTTTTTTTTTTTTTTAAATTTACAGACGGTTCGGATCTGGGTCAGATTAGGTCGGTCCGGGTCAAATTAGGTCAGTCCGGGTCAAACCGGGTCGGTTGGACAAACGGGTAAACCGTAGTGGATGATGACGTCATCCATGACGTCATGGCGCATGTAGGCGCGTGCAGAAGGAGGATGGCGCGTGGGAGCACGTGACTTGGTGAAGGTGGCGCGTGAAACTTAAGCTCTAGACGCCGGATCTTCTGGTGGCACGTGGCGGCGCGTGGAAGCTTCTTTGGTCTCGAATTTTTTGGGCTTTGTCGATCTAAGGCCGTAGAAGACCATGGTATAGTCAGTTTTCAAAAATCATGGGCAGATTTTCACAGATTTGAAGGACTAGGCCGCGGGTCGTTTTAAAGATCGTGGCTTCACGTGGAGGCGCGTGATGGCTCTGTTGTTGATGAGCTTTCTGGGTTTTGCACATCGAGGGCCGCTGGATCTAGTGGTAATACCATTTTCTTGAAATGAAGTTTGGATTTGTACGAATATGAAGGAGTAGGCTGCGATCCTCTGAAGCTTTTGGCGACGCGTGGCAGCGCGTGGTCCTGCATTTGGACTAGAATTTTTCAGGCTAGGTGGATCGAAGGCCGTAGAAGACTCCTGTGATGTCAGTTTTGTGGATTTATGGTCTTCGGCGGCTCTGACAGTATTTGACATTGGTAAATCAGCAAGTGTTTCTGCTTTCAAGGTCGGCAACTTTGAAAAATACGTGGGCTAGATCTTCACCCCAGGTCTAGTGTAGTAGTTTTTTAAATGACATGTGTACTTTTGCAGGCCTATAAGCATTTTTTTCTGAGGTCTAGTGCAGTATTTTCCGTCTGACAACATAATCTATTTATGGGCACTCAGCTTGCTTTTCAAGGTTAGTACAGTATCCTTTAAAAGTATGGTTTTTTTAATTATATACACCTGTTTTTTCTTGTGTCCATTAGCTTCCAAGGATCCCTATATAAAGCCATCCGGAGCTTGTACTAAGTTTGTACAAACATTGTCTTCAGTGGAGTGGATAGCGTAATACTCTTTAGAAAAGCTTTGATCTTTTACTTTTTATTCTATTTTTTTAAACGTTTTGTCTGTACTGATCCCTCTTTTTTTTTTTTTTTTTTTTTTTTTTTTTTTTTTTTTTTTTTTTTTTTACAGCTATCATGATGCTCTTTTTCAAGGATTCGAAGATTGGTCGAGAACCAGCCCTGTTCATTTGTAAGGAGAAAGATGATAAGGATGCAAAGGCTACAACTTTGATTGTTCGTCCGCCCATAATTGGAAGATTTTCGGAAAGATGGGGCCATAATTCTCATCCTCTTAATTTGCCAAAATGGTCACAGGTCGTTCCTTCTGATGGCGATTCTAACTTGGGGACGACTATCCTTCTTGCTGCGCATCACAAAAATGTTGCTGGCACAAATCCGTACAACACTCTAGGGCGAAAAATAATTGCACAACATGCCAATTGGGATTCATCTTTCAGCGCGAACGGAGGGTTTTTCTACTTCCCCCTTTATTGGGATTGGTTAGAAGATGTTCTTGGTCGGTGTAAACGACTCCTTGATGTGACCCACCTCTACAGTGCTGTCTTTGCCTCCTTGTTCAAGTATGATTATGATGAGAATCTCATGAAAGCATTTTGCGAGTGTTGGAGTCCGTCAACCAATACCCTTCATACCTCAGTTGGGGAAATTTCCATCACACCGTGGGATCTTTCCATTCTTGGCGGACTTCCTTGCACAGGTGTATTTTATGATGAAGTAGTGCCCAAGGCGCAAGAGCTAAATGGAACTAACGACCAAGGACGACCCTACCTACCATGCAGCTGTCGCTACCTTTTCATGGCGTATCATCACCTTCAAAACCGGCTGAAGAGACAAGGGAAAGTGAGTGTTCGCGACTGGATTACTTTTTGGTACAGAGGGAATGGCAAGTACCCGGCTCCTAGAAAATCACCGAGACGAACAATCATCCCCAAGTGTAGTCAGAATCCTTCGGGCAAGATAAACAAGCATGGACCATGGTCTAATAAAGAACACGGGGTCTTTGCGGATCTTCGAGTTGAGGATGACTTAAAGGAAGAGACTTACTTATCAGCACTTCTTTCCTATTAGCTGTGCATATTTGTCTTTCCTATCAGGGATCAGAATAGCGTTCGTCCAGGCACTTTCAAGATTGCCAGTTCCATGGCCAACGGTCGTTCATTTGGCCTTGCTACCCCAGTATTGGCTAGCATTTATCGTGGACTTAACACAATTTCTTCCTCTCTTACTCCGAGCAAGTCTGGGGCTAGTTTTGCCATTCATTACGTTTACACCTGGGTAGGTCATCTTTTCAGAAGCAATTGCATCACCCATGACGATCTATCTGATCCTTTGATGACTAAATACTCCGGTGTAGGCTACGCCTCTCTGTTCAGCGAGTTCTCCGCACGAAAGCACATACAGACCGCCACCGACTTCCTTTGGCACGGGACTACTTTCAAGAAAAGCTACGACCAGACATTCATTGACAACGATCATTTATCCATTCCAAAGTTTAACTACTTTATGAGCCTTCGCTCGGGCTATTTATCACTCCGATGTGAAGATCAACATATTGTAGAAGCATATAGTCCTCACAGATTCAGTCGGCGGTTTGGATTTCATCAAGACATTCCAAGTGACTTGAAGGAAGAAATTCATACAGGCTCTTTAAAAGATCTATACCAATTCTACCAATCTTTCACTTGCTGCAACACAAATTCCCAAGTACTCATTTTGGCTTTTGCAACAGACTTTGAAAGCCGAGTCAGACATAGCTACAAGCAATGGTGGGAAGGAGTTTGTAAAGATGATTTTACCAGAGGAACAGACTTTCTAGTCGACATTGCCTCCCATGTTAAATTACTAACATCCAACAAATCTCAGAAGGGACAGAGGGAACTACAAGACTCATACATTCCACAGCCCTTGTCAGAGTTTGCGCAATCTCTTTTTGAAGATAATCGTTATTCAAAAGACTCATCTATAGATGTTGGAGTTGCTCGAAGTCAAGGCATCAAAGGTTCGCCTGTCGTACCAGCTAGGGATACCATTAAGATTTTTGAAGAGGAGGTGCGTAACGACCTTGACCACAACTGGAAACCTTTGAAGAGTCCAATGAAGGGTGTTGATGCGGGGACTTCTACCGATCACGTGCATCTTCCTACAAACAGTGAGTCTTCTATTTCGAAGCCACCTGCGAAGAGTTCGGATTTCAAGAGGCGTAAGGTTGCTGATGTTGGTACGTCATCCAAATTTTCGATGGAGACAGAAAGGGCACCTCTCTTATCCTTGCAACTGACTAACCCTCCGGAAGTCTCGATGTTTCAAGCCAAGGCGCATATTTCTTCCGTGCGTAGGAAAGGGGCTTCTATGCTAGGAGATGTTCTTCTAAACAGGCTTTCGAATCTTTCTGTAGACAACATCCTCCCACAAGTTGAAGTACATGAAATTTATAGTGGGGTTGAAAGTCTTGGAGTGGACCCTCAATACTTGCGCAAAAATGTCAACAAATATTGTGAGGGTATCGCAGACTATTTAAAGATGAAAGAATCTCTGAATAAACGACCAAGTCCTGCTATCTTAATTCAACGAGAGGCTGAAGTTGAATTCCTCCTTTCTGAAGCATTGCATGAGAAAGCATCTTTGGAGGCCAAGCTTGATACTATTAGATTGAGGATGGCTGACCTGCAAACCGAGCTTGTTCAATTGGAGCAATCATTGTCTCAAGTTGAAACTCATCAAGTTGAACAAGACGATGTTGTTCAAGCCTTAGAAGAACAGCTTGAAGAAGTCAAATCCACTCCCGTTCTTGAAGACCAGGATATGAAGGCTTTAGAGAAGATACGAACCCTTTTGGAAGATAATCGTTCTAGCTTGAAAGACTTGAAATGGATGTCGTAATCTTTTTGTTTTAATTCCTTTTATATGTATCATCATGCTTTTCTCTGTACTGTTTTCCTTTTGTCAATCAATAAAGAAGACTTTGTTTTTTTTTTACTCTTTTTTTTTTTTTTGTCGCAATTTGATCATTTTTTTTTTTTTAGTGCGTGACTGGACTTAGCAAAAGATACTAAATTGCCTACGTACCCTGAGAGGGATCAAGTCATCACGTAGTTCAAAAGATTTATTTATTTATTTATTATTTATTTTTTTTTATGCGTTTTTGCAAAAAGGAGGGCTTAGTGTGTAATAGTGGGTATCACCACTAATCGAACCCGAGACCTCGGCCTCAAGGGCGAAATGGGCATCCAACCACTACGCCACACTAGCAATTGGTGACATAGAATGGGATTAATTTCTCTTTATTGATACGCATTCAAGGGTAATGGGAAGACATCATGTACTCTTGCAGCGCTACAGTGGACAGTTTAAACTCTTACCAAGGAGCAATCCTCGATTTTCAAGCATAGAAGCGCTTAAGGAACTTCCCATTGATGGGGCCGATCCTTACACCATCATTATCAATCAACTTGTAAGCTCCATTGGTGTAGACTTCTCGTACAACATAAGGTCCATCCCATTTTGAAGTGAATTTATTGCCTGTACGATGAGTTGTGATGATAGGTCTTCGAACGGCGAGGACTAAGTCACCAACTTGGAATGATCGTGGTTTAACTCTTTTATTGAATGCACTTGAAAGACGAGCTTGATAGCACTCAAGGCGTTGTTGGGCCTCGAGCCTTTTCTCATCAAGCGCCTCTAATTCTTGCAATCTGAGTTTGGCATTTTCTTCTTCAGTCAATCCTTCTTGAATGGCAATCCGTAATGATGGGATTTGGCGTTCTAAAGGAAGGACGACTTCTACTCCATAGACAAGAGAATACGGCGTTGCTTGAGTAGGCGTTCGAAATGTTGTTCGATATGCCCATAATGCTTCTCTGATTCTTTCATGCCAGTCTCGCTTTGTTTTGGATACCACCTTTTTCAACAAACTACCAAGTGTTTTGTTAAATGCTTCAGCTAGTCCATTTGCTAGGGCATTGTACATGAAGGAGTTGTATTGTTTAAATTCAAACTTCTCGCATAGCTCCGTCATCAGCCTATTGTAGAATGGTTTGCCATTATCAGTTATGATATACCGAGGGACACCATACCGATAGATCAAGTGAGTTCGAATGAAATTGACCACCGTTTCTTTCTTCACTTCCCTAAGAGGCACAGCTTCCGCCCATTTCGAGAAGTAATCAGTTGCAGCCAAGATGTACAAATGGCCACCAGATGACTTTGGTAATGGCCCTATTGCATCAAGCCCCCATGCATCAAAAGGCCAAGAAGCTACAGTTGGGTGTAAAGGTTCTAGCGGCTGGTGGATGAAGTTCGCGTGATATTGACAAGCTTCGCATTTCTTAGCGCACTCCATGGAATCTTGCACCATTGTAGGCCAATAGTAACCCATTCGTTTGATCCTGTAGTGTAACTTGGGACTCGATTGGTGTGCACCGCATATTCCAGAATGGGCCTCTTCTAAGGCTTGTTTAGCCTCTTCCTCTCCTAAGCAACGGAGAAACAAACCATCAAATGAACGGCGAAAGAGAGTGTCCTTATAGTAAATGAATCGAGCAGCCCTTCGTCGAACTTCAGTCTTGTGGCGTTTATCATCTGGGAGTCTTCCATGTTGAAGGTATTCAACGATTACTTGTCGCCAATCTTCTTTTTCAACAAGGCATACAGAAATGATGTTGGTTTGCTCTTCTTCTTCTTCTTCAACCACGAGAGGTACCACCCACCTTTGGGAAATAGCAACTTTGGTTGTCTCTTCTTGGGATAATGCTAAAGCGGTAGCTAAATTAGCTAAAGCATCGGCTTGTCTATTCTCCTTCCTCGGTATATGCTCCAATGTGATGGCTTCAAAATTTGCTAGCAACTTCTTCGTATATTTGCAATAAGGAATAAGGTCTTCATTCTTAACGTCGTACTGCTCCAAGATTTGGTTGACAACTAATTTGGAATCCCCAAAGATCTCAAGTTGCGATATGCCCATCTCAATGGCCATTTGTAGACCAATAATCAATGCTTGATATTCGGCTACGTTGTTAGAGCAAAGTTCGCTTAATGAGAATGAGTATAGGAGTATCTGCCGTTGTGGAGAAACAAACACTACACCTGCCCTCGCTCTTTCTTGACGTGCAGCTCCATCGAAAAACATCATCCATGGTGGCATTACTTCAATGTAAAACACATCTTCATCTGGGAAATCATCGGAGAACTCCCAATCAGATGGAATTGGGTGATCAGCTAAAAAGTCTGCTAATGCTTGTCCTTTGACAGCTTTTTGTGGAACATATGCAAGGTCATATTGTTGTAGCAGGACTGCCCATCGAGCTATACGACCCGAAACCACTGGCCTGGAGAGAACATATTTAATCGGGTCCGCCTTTGCTATCAAACGGACCGTATATGCTTGCATGTAGTGCTCCAGTTTGTCTATGGCAAAGAAAAGAGCGAGACACATCTTTTCAATAGAAGAATAATTTAATTCAGCCCCATTGAGAGTTCGACTCAGATAATAAAGAGCTCTTTCTTTCCCCTCCTTATTTTCTTGCGCCATAAGATCACCTAGGGACTTTTTTTGCACCGCAATATACAGCACCAGAGGCTTCCTTGGGATAGGGGCACCTAAGACTGGAGGATTAAGCAAGTATCTTTTGATGCGAGCAAAAGCATTGCTACAAGCCTCATCCCATTCAAAGTGCACATCCTTCTTCATCAATCTATTGAAAGGTTGACATCGACCAGCCAAGTTTGAGATAAATCGTTGTATATAGGCTAGTTTTCCTTGCAAGCCTCTAAGCTCTTGCAGATTCTTGGGCTTTGGCATTTTCTAGATAGCTTCAATTTTGGACTGGTCAATTTCAATACCGCAGTGCCTCACAATGAAACCAAGAAATTTACCAGATGTTACGCCAAAAGCGCATTTGCGGGGGTTCATTTTAAGCTGATACTTTCTTAGGCGGTTGAACACGGATTGCAGTTCTGCCAGATGGTCTTCCCTTCTTTTTGTTTTAACCACCAGATCATCGACATAACACTCCACGTATTTATGAAGTACATTATCAAAGATCTTTTGCATGGCCCGTTGATAAGTAGCACCAGCGTTCTTTAGCCCGAAAGGCATTACTTTGTAACAGTAAATACCCTTAAGAGTACGAAAAGCTGTAAGCTCTTCATCCTTTGGATTCATTCGAATTTGGTTGTAACCTGAAGAACCATCCATGAAAGATAAAGCTTCATGACCAGTGGTAGCGTCAACCATGACCTCAGTGATGGGTAATGAAAAATCATCTTTGGGACATGCATTGTTCAAATCACGGAAGTCAACTCACACCCGGATTTGTCCATTCTTCTTTTTGACAGGAACGATGTTAGCGATCCATTTCGGGTACTGTACTTCACGAATGAAGCCCGCTTCAATGAGCTTATTGACCTCGGTTTCTATTTGAGGGATAAGCTCTGGCCGAAAGCGTCTTTGGGCTTGTTTGACTGGGCGCACGCCCTTCTTTACTGCCAAATGGTGTAGAGCAATACCTGGATTGAGCCCTGGCATTTCCTTGTAAGTCCAAGCAAACATATCTTTATATTCTACTAGGAGCTTGAGGTACCCTTCTTCTTCTTTAGGGGTGAGAAGCGCACTGATGAAAGTTGGCCGGGGTTCCTCAGCAGTTCCTAAATTGATCTCTTTAAGTTCATCAACTGTAGCTTGTACTCCATCTTCCAAGGCTGGGGGAGCTTCATCGACCTCTTCATTGGTTGCTTCAGTATCTGAAAGTGTACCTTCTTCTATTGTAATATGAAATGAGGATGATACCTCTTCAATTTGCTCATTGTGGACGAGTGACTGACTTGTGTGTACAATTGTTCGCCTTTTGACTTTGAGCGACCCTTCAGTGCTAATATCTAGGGTAAGGTTACGTTTCATGCGTGAAGGAATGCTACTGCGGATCTCATTATCAGCTTTCTCCTCCTTTTGAACCTCAAAGTTTATTGAGTTTTGAGAGCAACAATCAACGGGCCTTTTCATTGCCCCCAATCGATCAAAGACTGATCTACACGCAAGAATGTCCCGATTTTGTATTAAACAAGTTGTATTCAACCTGTCGAACACGGTGATTCGTGACGATGAGGCCTCGATGCGATCAAACACCGAGACGCGTGATGAAGAGTGATCTTTTCTTTGATTCGAACTTTCGCCAACCTCCACTGTTATGTATTGGGAACTTGAAGCATTGCTTCTTCTCTTGATCCATATCTGAGCTGGTTGTTCAGGAGTATAACCTAATCCGGTATTTGGGATAGGAATTTCATGCCCTTCAAGCCGTATTTTCCTTTGTGTTTTGCTAAGGCCATGCATCTTTTCTCCGGTGGCTTCTGGAATTAGTTTCCCTAAGTTCCCTTGTTTTGAGAAATCGTAGCCTGCTTTGGCTAACAGCCTATATGCCTTTGGGTCGAACCATTCTTTCGTCCGCTCACTTGGTAGAATACCTTGCTCTGTCAAACTTTGCGAAGACCTCATGAATCCATTTAATGGCTTCGAGGGCAAAGGGTTTGCGGATGAAGTTAAAGGCATGACATGATTTTCTTTCAATATGGCTACATCCTCCATCGTGAGCTTTGTAAGAGGCCTTCCCATGTCTTCTATAAATTGAAGGCATTCTGCGAATGGTGATTGTCCATTCTTACGGCGTGATAATGGTACATACCAGAGGAATGGAGGGCTATTAGAAGGCGTTGAAATTTTCGCTCTCACTAAATTACTTGTAGATTCACTAGAACGATCATTCCCATATTCTAGACCTTCCTTTGGGGAAGGAATCTCCTTTCCAGTGATTAATTTAACATACTTCTTTTCACCCTGCTTGCTTTCTATGGACGGGATCTCAATTGGGAGAACTTCACTAGAAATGTGATCTTCTACATAAAATTTTGCGTCAGCAAAGTGAGCTTCAGTCTTAGCAAAAGGCTTCAAATCGGCATTGACTTTCTTTATTCCACTTTGAAGGTACTTGAAACATTGATGCAAAGTTGACGGCACTATTCCATTTCCATGGATCCATGGACGTCCTAACAACATGTTGTAGGTTGTCTTGGCATCAATGACATGGAACAAAACGTTGCTTGTCATTTCTCCAATGATTAATTCCAAGTGCATCATGCCGATTGCGCGTTGTCCTCCTTGGTTAAAACCTTGAATGACCAAACGACTATGTGATAATTCCTCCATAGTAAGACCAAGCCGTCTCATTGTCATTTTTGGTAGTATATTAACATCTAAACCTCCGTCAATGAGAATACGATCGATCTTTTGTTCACGAGCATAACCAGAGACATAAAGTGGACGATTGTAGGGCTTAGAGCCTAGCAATAGATCCTCATTAGTGAAAGTTAAGTCTGGAGAGCACGCGTAACATTCCTTGGTTTGTTGAAGCGTGTTGGTAGAAGGAGTGTACATCTCTGGTTTTTCAAGAGCTTGGGTAAGCACTTCTTTCGGTGAGATGGAGGATTGCAAGGGTTCAACTTCATCGACCCGAGATTGGAGTTCCTCCAAAGATGACAAAGTCTCATTTGGACCATCATGGTCAACATCCTCCTTTTCGTCCTGAATTTCGCAACGAGAGACCGTGTGAACGGCCTCGGTTGAGTCATTTTGAAAGAATTTTTTGGGGAAAAATTCTTCCAATGTAATGAGCTTTCGAGGCTTTTGGGCTTGTGCTGAGTCTTTATACTCTTTTGTTCCCAGTCTCCCTCGCCTCCTATCACTCATTCTTTTTAACCAAGGCTGAATCTGGTTTTGTGCTCTTCTGGACCCTTGGGTGATAAAATGAAGAGGGAATGCTCGTTTCTTTTTCCATCTCCTGCGAGTAACCATCGTCCAGCCCTCTTCCTCATCCACTGTTGACCTTTTATCATCATTTGAATTATAATCAGATGCTTTTTGTGAGAGCTGAACTTGAACAGGTTCCAGAGAACCAAACTGGATGAGTGTGGCATTTGCCCCCTGCTTAGTAGTTGGAGACATGCAACTAGGTAACCCACAGGCAAATGTTGCAAGGTTTGACTGAGCAACATCATTAAAATCCAAGTCGATTTTCCTTTCCTTGGCTAGCTTCATGATGAGTTCTTTAAGAACAAAGCATTTTTGGATTGGATGGCTTATGATGCGATGATACTTACAATAGTTCGGGTCATCAACTTTTCTCATCTCTTCCGGTTGTTTGCATTCTGGCAATTCAATTAATTTCAACTTGAGCAGTTGTTCTAGCATTTCGGGCATATCGGCATCTAGGAAAGGATACACCTTTTGTTCCCATTCCTTAAGTGATGAGCGACGCGTCTCACGTTGTTGGCCGCCCTCGGGCCTCTTCTCATTAGCCTTTACATTTCTTGTTGAAATTTTGACTGGAGCAGGGTTGACATTCATTGAGTCTTTGATATTACTTTTTGCATTCCTGTCAATTTTCCTTATTTCCCGTCTTTCTTTCCTTTCCTCAGGTACGGGAGGTTTCGTATTTCCATGGCTAGAGATACTCAATTCCATGTCATGCGCACGAGTTGCTAACTCTTCAAATGTTCGGGGCTTTATCCCTTGAAAGATGTAAAGAAGTCCTCCCTAATGCATGCCTTGGATGCACATCTCTACAGCAGATATTTCGGAAAGTCTATCCTTGCAATCTAGACTTAAAGAACGCTACCGATTGATATAATCAACGATGGGCTCATCCTTCCACTGCTTAGTATTAGTAAGCTCCATCATGCCTACCGTACGTCGTGTGCTGTAGAACAAACTCCCTTTCGAGTTGTTCCCAACTATCGATTGACTTGGGTTCTAAGTCTGTATACCAATCAAAGGCATTACCCTTTAGTGAACAGACAAACTGCTTTACAAAGAGGCCTCCTTGAGTCCCTGCATTCTCACAAGTTTCTACAAAGTGAGCAACGTGTTGCTTAGGGTTTCCTTTGCCATCAAATTGCAAGAACTTGGGAGGTTGATACCCATTTGGCATTCTCATGTTATCGATGCGCTTTGTATAGGGTTTTAAATATATGAGAGAACTTGTAGAAGAACCTCCATATTGTGCTCGAATGGTATTTGTTATCATGTCTTGCAGTTGTTGGACAGATATCGAGCCCATTGAGGTGGAATGTCCATGTTGAGAAATGCCTTCACCTCCTTTTCCCTTATCACTCCTAGCGTTTTCTCCTTTCAAGATAAAGCCAGGTGGGTGCTCAGGGTCAAGACTTGATTCACCCGAATCTTGTACCTCCAGCTTGTTCATTAGGGTTGCGATTTTGACGTCCTTTTCTTCAAGTGCTTTTGTGAGAAGGATGACCCTTTGTTCCATTTCAGCCATCTTTTCTTCCATGGTAGAGGTGTTAGTCATCGTCACTGGCATGACCTCTAGATATGATGGAGAAAATGAGGAAACAGGATGAGTCAAAGGTACTTTATTCCTTAAGTTTCTCATCACGGGTGAAGAGTTGATAGAAAAGGTTTTTGTTGGGGATGATTCATTACTGATCTCCAAATCTTTCGAGATAGATGAATCTTTAGTGGTAGCTTTCCTATTTGCAAGAAAGTCCAGAGAGATGGTAGTATGAAGCTCGCCCTCATTGGTTGGTTGGTGTTGAAGTCGATCAAGAGTTTTGGACCGACTGCGAGTAATTGGGCCGACATAATCATCATCACTGGAAGCATCAACCACTGATTTTCGGACATTCTTGCTAGAGGCCATTGAAGCTGGTAGCAAAATGATGTCAAATTTCTTTTCTTTTGAAGGAGAAAGAGATGAGAGGCAAAGATGTCCTACCGGGCGTGCCAGAATATGTGGACGACTAAATTTCTCAGTTTGAAATGAGTCAAACAAGTAAAATAGTTGCACAAATGCGAATTTGTATTGATGCTTGTGTGGTACAATTCTCTGAAATTACAAAAGAGTGATCCTCTGATTCGATCTCCTTGAAAGACTTGTTGGTTGGAATTGCAATAATGTGATTTTGACTCGAACACTAAATATCCTTCAATTTGGTTGAGGGATAGATCGAAGATTGCTGAAATGGAATTACAATGAATCTCTGGCTGTGAGCTTGGTTAGAAATCCTTTGTTCTTCACGTTCTTCGTGTTCTTCGTATGTTCTTCGTCTTCGAAGGTTTGTGGTGGAAGTTCTTCGGGGCTTTAGAAGCTTGGATCCGTAGAGCTTCACTGATTTGTGATTTGTTGATGTTTTCGGACGCTTTTGGCTTGATTCCCGCAAACTTTTGGATCTAGGCAGATAATTTTGATGATTCTGCTTCGAGTGTTCTTTGGTTTTGAGGTAGAAGTTCTTGAAGTTCTTGAAGGCTTTGAGACTTGATTCCTGCAGGGCTTCTGTATTTCTGATGCTTCTGAATCTTCTCTGATGCTGCTTGTGCTTCAGATGGCTTGGTGTGTGTCCCCCTGAAATGTCTTAGGAAGGCTTCTATTTATAGGAGTTCGGGGGTGGGTGAGCGACACGTGGCAGAGTCTGATTGGTGACACATGTCACAACCTGATTGGTCTGCCTATGTCATCGCTTACACGCACTGGACTGCTTGTGTCATCACTTACACACGCTGGACTGCTTGTGTCATTGCTTACACGCGCTGATGTGTGATTGGTTTTTTGCATGACACTTGGCAAACTTCTGTTGGTTTTTGAGTAGTGATAGTAAAACCTAGCAGCAATATGTGGCGCTTTGTAATTGGCTGTATTTTGTGGACTTGGTAGTGTGACGTGTCAGCTTGTGATAGGTCGGGAATTTTCCCTCTCTACAATTAGTCTCACACTCTCTTGCCTTTTTCCATTCGTAGCTTCCCTTTTTCAGTTCTGCTTAAACTAATAAACTTGATCAAGAAATTCAACTTGTAGTATTTAAACTAATACCAATGGCAAGAAAATATGACAGAAACACTAAATCAAAGGAAAAGGACAAAAGAAAATAATATTTTGGTCTAAGAGAATTGAAACTACAAACAATATTTTTTTTTCTTCTGTTTTCTATTTCTTTTTTGAAGTCTCTTCTTTTTCTTTTTTTCACTTTTTTTTTTGGGAAGCTTGGTGCATGATTTTAACCTAGTGCACGTCACAAAATAAGAACGAGGAATAAATAACACAAAAGGAACAAGATAGGATGATAACAGGAAACAAAAGATAAAGGGATAGAAAACTGATTTTAGAACCTGTGCTCTGATACCAAATGATGCGAACCTCAATCGACACGCTTTGAGACCCAACAAAAATATTGGAATACTTGCCCAAGAAAGCTGAAATTCAGATTTTGATAGAAACCCTGACCCAGCATTTATAATCGAAACGCGAACCAAAGGTATAAGTATAACACCTTGACCCAATGATTATAATTGAATCTTGAACCAAAGGTATAAAGTTTGAACGCCACAAGGAAGAATCCTTGATAAGTTCACAATTCTTGAAGAACCAAAAGAAGAGCAAAGCCTCACATTTTCTGATTTTTATTCAATAATTTCCCTATTACAATGAGTGCATGCTACTTATAATACATGACTAAAAAATAGAAAATATAAAAAACGTACTAAATAATAAAACCCTAAATAAAAAGTTGATTTGGTTTGAAATTAGCAAATCCAAAATAGGAAAATAGCTAAAAAATGTCTAAATAATAGAAGCCTAAAATTAAGGTTGGCCTGGTCTGAAATTATAAGCTCCAGAATAGGAAAAATGTCTATTAACTGATATGGGGCTGGAAAGTCAATCAGCCACTAATCCACACCATAAATCACGCCCAATCAAGCCAGATCAGCCCTCAATAGCTTGGATTAAATTTATTACACCTTCATCTTCCTTTGAGCTAAGCTTGGAATGTCCTGCGTTAGAATCAGCCCAAATCTCTTGAATCAGCCCATTAAGTGCTTCTTTGATCTTCTTGGATCTTGCTCTAGTAATAGGCCCAACTGGAACATTCAATGGATCCTTGAATGCTTGTTGATTCTCATCAGTTTTAGCTTTTAGATATAATATAGACAGATATGATTATTATATAGATATCAATTACAGCTTAGTTCTTCCTAATTAAGAAGGTAGTAAGGAAAAAAACTCATGATGTTGAGCAGAAAAACCAGGATAGCATCATTGACAATATAGTCTTTTGTAAAGATTTTTTGTGGGTATTGTTTTGTTTGAAAAGTTTGTTTCTTGATTTTGGAGAGTAAAATGGGTCTGAGACTGAGATGATGGTGCCAACGGTGGAGTTAGGAAGGATAGAGAAGAAAAATACCAATCCATTCACACAAATGCAATCACGAAGCCCTCAAGAACTTCTCAAAACCCTCAACCCGAAGAAAAGAAAACCCAAACATCAAAAAAAAAAAAAAAAAAAAAGAAGCAAACACCCAACCATCAATCACCACGAGTTGAAATAGATATAAGAGATGCAGAATACCACCCTATTACCAACAAATCAAATGTATAAAACAGCTCAAATGTATAAAATACCTTCGAATTGGTGAAAAAATAGAGAAAGAGTTCGGCGGGGAAGATCAGTGCAGCGGCGCGTGAAGAATTGCGTTTCTGAGGTCGGGGCGGCGCGGTTGGCTGAGGTGGGCTTGGTGAGTGAGTGCGTGCGTGAGGAGGTGAAGGTAGGGCAGAGGCTTCTTTGCATTTAGAGTTGTGGTGGTATGAAGATGGAGTGATTGTTCTGAGCTTGATGAAGAGAGCTGTTGCTTATGCCATCAAAAGTTGCGCCTGGTGTGACTTTCCTCTGACCGTGGGTCCCAGCCATGTCTGTTTATTTACCAAAATGCCATGGAAACTCAGTTTCCATAACTTGAAAACATCAAAAATGTGTTTTCAGTTTTACTAACTCATCACTCAAAAATCAGAGAATTGAGTGGTGGAAACAAAAACTGAAAATAAATCCAAACAAACTCTTCTGCCGTGGGACCCACCAGTTTTGAGTTATGGGTGATGAAAACAGAGTGATGGGTGATGGAAAACATGAAATCCAAACAGCTCATAAGTTGCCAAATAGAAAGTTTTTATGGTACACCAGATTATGAATACATACATCAGAAAATGCCGAAAACAACAACCCCTCCGAAGCCTATCTCCAAATCCAGTTATGTCAAGACTCATCAAGAACCTATGAGATATAATTATAGCAAGTGCAGCATATGTGTACATCCACCAGTAGCATATTTTATATTGAACTAGTTGCAAACCCATTCAATGCGTGGGAATATATAAATATTATTAAATGGGATGCAATATATAAAAAAAAAACAATTACTTCAAGTATTATTTATTTTGTAAAAAAGATTTCTACAAGTTATTTTTATTTTTTTTATCTTTGCAAAGTACAAAATATATTATGCTATTTTATTTTGTATGTTTGATTAATATTTTTAAGGTGAACTATTTTTTCTAACTTCTGTTGTAGTATGTTATATTTGATATACAACTAAACTTTATAAATTTTAAGTTTATTATTCAAATTTCTCATCTCCTAAGTGTCACTACAAGAAAAAAAGTTTATTGCAACGAAAACAATTGTTGCAATAACATTAGAGTCATTGCAATAGTTAATACGTGGTGTTGCAATAAAATTTGAGGTAATAGGTTTGTGCAACAAAAAAATTTATTGCAATAAACTCCAAATATTTTAATGACAACTTTGATGCAATGAGATATATATATATATAAATATATATATTTTTATATTTATATATTGTTGCAATAAATAATTTATTGTTTCAAATATCTTGTAGGTATAAGCTATCACTTCACGAATCCTATTGCAATAGATTGCAAATAATTGACCAAAATAAGTTGGATTAAATTATTGCAATAATATCTTCATTGTAATAGATAATGATTTTATTTTGTCATTGCTATAGATTATGAAATAATTGATATTAGGTTATTGCAATGATATATTCATTGATTTTTCGTATTTGTCATTGCAATATATTGTAAAAGAATTAATATCAAATTATTACAATGATAAATAGATTGCAAAAATAATCAGTATCAATTTATTGCAACGATTTCTTCATTTTAAGTTATCGTAACAATTTTTCCTAACATATTAAAACTTCTATTGCAACTGAAATTATAATTTATTGCAACGACTTCTTTATTTAAGTAATTGACCTTTTTGCCAATAAGAAGCCCCTTCTTCTCTCCTATTTCTTCTTCACAGAGACATATCTAATCTTTCTGTGATTTTTTTTTCTCTTTTTTGGGATCTGGGTATTTTTCTTTCTGTTGTCGTTGATGATTGAAAGTTAATAACCTTTTTTTGTGGGTTTCCTTTGTGGGTTCAGATTGCTTATATAGCAAAGGAGATAATGCGTGGAAAGGAGGGCAAGTCTCAGAAAATAATTGTAAATTTTGAAATTGTGAGGGTTTGTTTCCCAATTTTACCCTTAACTTTGGTCCACAAGCTCAAGAGTCCATAAACGCTAATTGGGGCCCCAATGTCCACAATTTTGTCTTGGGCTTAAAATTTAAAAGAGTCTAGTCTAACATTTGAATTTTTTTTTTTTTTTTTTTGATAGGCTAACCTTTGAAATTCTAATTAAAACAAATGCACAAGTTCTACTTCTACACAAAACCAACATCTCAAAACATAAAACAAAATTTCAAATGTCCAATTTTATTTTTTATTTTTGTTGTTGTTGAGAATACTAAGTATTTTAACACCCAGCCCACACACACAAGGGAAGAGGGGAGAAAGTTTAAAAAAAACTGACAGTGGTGTATATCCAAAAGGGTCTTACAAATGTCCAATTGGATAGCTAATTTGACAAAGAATAAAAACATAATCTAATTTCTTGAAAAATAATCTAATAGTTGTGTTTAATTTTAGATGCAATATAGTTGGCACTTTGTTTCAATTTATGCATATATATCAAAGTTTGATTATTTACTTATTTATACATTTTTTTTTTATGAAAATCATGTCATTGTTAAATAATACACATTCTGGGAAAGATCATCTTTTATTTTGAAAAATTGTATATTTTGGCTATGAATTGTTAAAAAAATAGGCCTAAGCATCCATAATTTTGGTCATGAATTATTAATTCATTGATATACTTCGGATTCATTCTTTTCACACTTACGAATGCTTCTCATAAAAATATATTTACATACTTCTTATAAGTGTATATATTTATAACTCTACTACAACCAGAAATCTTGGCATGTGCTTTGTTATTTGGTATCTAAAAATATTTACTTATCGTGTTATTTAAGCAAGAAGAATGCCTTGATCATTCATCTTTCAATTCATTTGCCATTCATCTTTCAATTCATTTGCATGCAACTAGATAAATGTATCAATAGTTTCTTGCAGTTATTGTATTTGAATGACATTAAATATAAACAAATATATATTTTGAACGACATTATCAAAAAATGTTAAAATTTTTATTTTTATTTTATAAAAAAATATAATAATCATGTGCATTATATTTGTCAATGAGTTTGAGTTGTGCGTTGTAAAGCCCACAATAAACAAGTAAACCAACTGTGTCCAAATTTTAATTAATATATATATATATATTTTTATAAAAAAAGTTTGGGTCACGGGTTAACCTGGTTGGATCGGGTTGACCCGCAAAAGGGGCTAGGTCACAAGCTAACTTGTTTTTATTTCAGGTGGAGAAATTTGGGTTCAGGTTGGGTCAGGGAATCTCGACCTATTTTGCCATGTCTACTTGGGACAAAACCAAAATTGATTAAGGATCAACTTAGTAGGAAAAAAAAAGAAGAAGAAAAATTACAATTTTTGTAGTCAAAATCAATAATAATTTTGGGATAAAACTTATATAGAATATATGATATTTTTATGGGAAACTAAATATGATTTAAGAGTATTAATTTTTTTTTTTTTAATGATGTAGTGGCCCTTTACATAAAAATTAGCACAATATTTTTAAAATTTAGGGGGGACCGTAACTAAAATTTATATGTACTATTTTTTTAGGGAAAATTACAACTTACTTACCTGTAGTTTGGCCGAAATTTAAGTTGCCTACCTGCGGTTTGAAATTTAACACTTTACCAACCTGATATTTGATTGAAATTTAAGTTACTTATTTGTGGTTTGAAATCTCATGATGCAAATGTTCTGTTGGATTCTTTTTTATCTTATTTGATCTTGTATTTTTATGTTTTTTGTGTTTTTGGAGGAGAGAGACATAAAAGTTAAGCAAAATTACATATTTAGCCTTGTTTTTAATAGAGATGGGTTATGAAACTCTAAGTAAGTTAAGTGGGTTCCAGCTATCTCAACTGGTAAAGTCTCTGATGGTTGAATAAGAGATCTAAGGTTCAATCTCCACCTACACCAAAAACTGATTGATGTCTTGGTCTGATGATAAAGAGTTATTATCAGGAGCGGACGCCAAAGGTTGAAACTCTCTATCAAAAAAAAAAAAAAAAAGTAAGTTAATTTTTTTTTGGTGAAAAAAAGTAAGTTAATTTCAGGTGGGTAAAATGTCAAATTTCAAATTATAGGTAAGTAACTTAAATTTTGGTCCAACCATAGGTAAATAAGTTGTAATTTGCCAATTTTTTTAATTTTTTTGTAGAGGGGGTGAGGGAGTATATTCAAAATGCTTAAACCTAGAGCTTAAAGCTAATAAAGAGACCTTATTATTGCTTAGGGCTTGGAATGCACGTATATGATTTTCCAAAATTGTATGGCCCTTTGGATTCTCTCTGACAATTTAACTTCAACACTCAATAATTGGAAAGGACCTTTTGATTTCCTTTTCACTCTTATCACTACTCTCCTCATGAAGAAATTACCTTGAACAATCAACACATGCATTCAGTATCAACACATGCATTCAGTACATGCCTGTTAGATTAGGAAAGGAAAGGAGATGATAGGTCATGAGTACTAATTACAAAAAGTCTAGAGTCACAACATGTATGACAACATATCTCATAATTGTTGATATGGTAATATGTTAATAATAGCAAATCTGGGTGTTAAAAATGGGTTTAAAGTTAACGTACCTCTATCGTCAGTGAAAGTTGCTAGCTACCCAAGTTTCCTAGCAATGAGTGATTAACTTATTTTGGTAACTCTCCCCCCACAACGAACCCAACTTTCCTGAGTGATATATATATTCTACGACAACATTGTATGAGTAGGTACTATATATTAATTTCTTAGTCAACACCAAATGCATAAATGAGAACTAAATGAGCATACTCGTCTCTAGTACACAATATATGTAGCTTATGCTAAGGTGGTCTTTGATTGGGTTGGTGGTATATATTGTTCAAATAGTGCTCATGCTGCATTAATTTTGGACTCTAGATTTCTGCTTAACCAGTTTGCTTCAGCTTTTAAATATATATATAAATATATATATATATATATTTATATATTTATAGATTCGTAGATTGGAGCAATCATGCATCAATTGCCAACAATCAAAAATGACAATTCATGGAAGATAACTTGATAGAAATGCTTGGAAGGCATGCAGATGCTGTTTTTACATAAAATAACAAAATTGACATCCCCGAAAAAAAAAAAAAAAAAATGAAGATTTGCTATTTACTCACAAAATTTGCACGTCATACGTATCCAAGAAGCTAAAGCCTAACTTAAAAGATTATCACATTAAATCTATCAAATAAAGAATGACAAAAGATAAATTGCCCAATGGGGCACATGAATTTGTCAAATTATGGGGCTTGCTGAGTGTAAGAAATAGAAACTTGCAGCGGAATATAAGTAATCGGTTTTTTTCGGCATACCTCTCTTGGCCTAAACCGATGATCACACAGGAACTTTGAGATTGTTCTACACTGTCTAGAGCCAGCCTCCACGTAGACCAGCTATCCAAACACGTTTTGAATTCCAGTTTGTGTAACCTACGAACCAAAAACGTTTCTCCGACGGTGTTGCACACTACTAGAGTGATACAAACATAACCCACAACTTAAGAACCTCACAACACTCTGTAAACACTAAGAGATATGCAGAATACGTTCCACCTTTCAATGGGTACCACTCTTGGTGTTTATATACACACCACTCCATTAATAATGAGTGGGATAGTGGACTTAGTGGGGTACTGTAACAGTCCAATACTATTACTCCCTAGATGTTACAATCTGAGGCAAATAGAGGGACATGCTCACATTGGGTGTTTGTCCATATTCTTTCAGTTTCTAACATCTCCCACTCATCCACTGTGGGCATGGCCCTATTATCCATCTCTCAATGTGTTTCTCAGTGCGTTTATACTGGCAAATAGGTTGTGCGACCGCCGAGCACACTTGAAAAACATATTTGGGAGCACTGTACTAAATCTTATACCAAGACCAGCATAGCAACATCCCTAAATTGTCTCGTTATGCCCTAGACATATATTAACACATCGAATCAAGCATCTCTAACCCCTCTCAAGTTTAATACTCAGACTTATGCTTGATCCATCATAACTATCTAGATGTACTCACGATTATTTCGCTACCATAAGCGCTATAACCTGTCGACAGTGAGTACAAATATAAGGATGTGTTACAAAAATAGTCTTCCCTTTGCACTCATGTCCTTTAACTTTGGTCCAATCGCTTTCCCAGCAATGTCCCTTTAGACCGAATCCAACATGGCCATAGGTAACATGCCAAAGTAGCAGACATCAAAACTTCAGCTTCATGACATAGTCAAAAGTAACAAGGGCATAAGTAGGATCTTAATGAAAGATCCATAGGACTCACATGGTGAAGAAGCAGGGATTTATTCTCCCACCTCCGCTTTTGGTCAAGCAAGCACATGTAGTATGAAATACATGCTACGGTGGAGTTCTCTTAAGTAAGAGCGTATGTCTTAACTCAATACACCGTACAAATCTTAGTCTAGTCGCTACTCAAGCGCCTAACTTGAGTCCTTTATTCGCTTGCCACCTCAGGCATCAAATAAGGTCTCGCATCTGGCTAACCACAGGCTACATGGATCATGGGCTATCCATGTACGGTCTAATTTAGATAAATATATTATAGACCTCATCTTAGTTCCAACTAAGGCGACATCTGTTTGTGTCAACCATCTATATATGCTACATAAGCATTAAATGACACAATGTCTCATCTCTGCTCACTACTCAAGCGCCAGAGGCGATCGCTCGTGTGAGTGAGCCGACCTAAACCTGCCGACATACCTTTCATACCACAGAACTCATCATATGGTATATGTGTGTGTAAACATACATATTATTAACTGAATAACATCATATGCATTTAAAAACAAAATATCCCAAAAGAGTACAATAAATGGTAACTAAAAAACAACATATCATCATATTCTACGTAGCCCTAAACTCCTAACATGAGCCTGAAAGACATCCCTTCCTATAGGCTTTGTTAGTGGATTAGCAATCACAAGGATTGTAGAAATGTGTTTTAGAACCACTTCATTGTGAGCGACCATGTCTCGAATGTAGTGATATCGTATATCAATGTGTTTGGTTCTACCATGATACGTAGAGTCTTTAGCATAGGCAAGTGCTGCCATGCTATCACAATGTACCGTAACGGGATCTGAGGCATCCTTGACAACCTTAAGATTTTGAAAGAACCTCCTCAACCAAACTGCTTCCTGAACAGCTGCTGAACATGCTACATACTCAGCTTCCATAGTTGATAATGCTATACAGGGTTGTTTCTTGCTACTCCAAGTGATGGCGCCATTATTTAGCAAGAAAGCATATCCAGATGTAGATTTGCGTTCATCTAGGTCACTACCCCAATCAGCATCACTATAGCCAATCATACGCAAATCTGAACCCTGATAACAAAGGACGTAGTCCACTGTCCCTTTTAGATACCTTAATATCCTCTTGACAGCTTTCCAATGAGCAAGTCCTGGATTAGACTGAAATCTGCTGATTAATCCAACATCATAACATATATCAAGCCGAGTACACATCATTGCATACATCAAGCTTCCAACTGCATTAGCATAGGGAACACGAGCCATATTTTCTTTTTCATCTTTAGTCTTAGGACACATATCCAGGCTTAAGCTTTCATTTTTTTTTTTTGGCAACTGGAGTATCTATGGGTTTGCAATTATGCATTTGGAAACGCTCAAGAACTTTCTTAATGTAGGTTTGTTGTGATAAACCTAAAAGTTTCTTTGAGCGATCCTAAGGATTTTAACCCCTAGAATATAATCTGCCTCACCCATGTCCTTCATCTCAAAGTTGGAGGACAACCACCCTTTTGTGGCGATAATCATCTCCATGTCATTACCGGCCAATAATATGTCATCGACATACAATGACAAAATAATGAAACTTCCTTTAGATCGTTTTACGTAGACACAGTGATCTTCTTCGATCATCGTAAACCCATTCGATAGAACGACTCGATGAAATCTCAGATACCACTGTCTAGATGACTGCTTTAAACCATATATGGATCGCTTAAGCTTGCACACTTTGTGCTCTTGACCTTTGGTCACAAAGCCAATAGGTTGATCCATATAGATTTCTTCATCTAGTTCTCCATTGAGAAAAGCTGTCTTAACGTCCATTTGGTATAATTCTAAATTCAAGTTTGCAACAATGGCCAGAATGAGTCGAACAGAAGCAAACCTCACAACTGGAGAAAAAGTTTCCTCGTAGTCAACACCCTCCTTTTGAGTGTATCCTTTTGCCACTAATCGAGCTTTATACCTTTCTATTGACCCATCCGCCTTGCGTTTGATTTTAAGAACCCATTTATTCCCAATTGCTTTACGCCCTGACGGTAGGTCCACCAGATCCCAGACCTGATTAGTCCTCATAGACTCCATTTCATCATTCATTGCTTTCATCCACTCATCACTAACAGAAGATGAGAGAGCCTCTTGCACAGTTTTTGGCTCATCATCATCTTGTGAAGCAATCATGAAAGCTTCCCTTTCAATCTCAAAATGACGACGAGGAACATTACCACGGTTGCTTCTACGTGGCTGAGGTTGTTGTGGATCAACTTCTAGTGGTGTGCTCCCACTAGGTTGTGAGTCGCTCCCACTGTCTCTAGGAGTTTCAGGAATTTCTTCCTTATCCTCTACTAGTCTACTTGGGGCGCCTACCTCTTGATCCATCATTTCATAAAGAGTCAAGTTCTTTTCAACCTCACCTATGTTAGGGAATTCACTTTCAATGAAATCAACATCATGTGACTCCAATTCAGTCACACTTCCATCTGGTTGTTCACCTATTAACACATAGCCTTTGGAATGCTTAGAATATCTTATAAAGATACACTTCTTTCCTCTAGGCCCTAACTTCCTATATCTATGAGAAGTATTGTGAACATAACCTGTTGAACCCCATGGCCGTAAGTTAATCAAGTCAGGTTTCTTACCGGTCCATAGTTCATAAGGTGTGGAAGATACTGATTTGGAGGGCACTAGGTTAAGTATATAGGTTGCAGTCAAAAGTGCATCCCCCCAATACGAAATCGGTAGGTTAGCTTGCGCCATCATTGACCTAACCATCTCTAGCAGTGTTCGATTTCTCCTTTCCACCACACCATTTTGTTGCGGTGTATAAGGCATCGTTAACTGCCTTGCAATTCCCTTTTCATCACAGAGCTCCTTAAATTGCTCAGATAGATACTCACGCCCACGATCAGTTCTGAGAGCCTTAATGCTCTTGTCTAATTGATTCTCAACCAATCTCATGTATCATCTAAAGCAATCTAAAGCCTCAGACTTATGAGAAATCAAATAGGCATGATCGTAACGTGTATAGTCATCTATAAATGTGATGAAGTAGAAACCTCCATGCCTTGCCCTCACATTCATTGGACCACATATATCAGAGTGGATTAGTTGTAATGGAAAAGATGCCCTTGTGGCTTTTCCAAATGGTTTTCTTTTTGACTTTCCCACAAGACAATGTTCACATGTGGATAAAGTGACCTTAGCGAGATTGCCCATAAGGCCTTCTCTAGCTAACCTAGTCATCCTCTCTTGCCCTATATGGCCAAGCCTAGCATGCCATATACTTGAATTATCAGAAGCATTATCAGATGAAGTCAAAAAAACTGAACTATCATTATTATAATATTCAATATCCAAAATTATAAAACCATTTGAAATAAAACCACGGCCATAATAAATTGTTCCCAAATGCAATAAAACATAATTATCTTCAAAAATAAACTGGAAACCAAGTCTTAACAAAGTAACTACGGAAAGTAAGTTCCTCCGGATCTCTAGAGCGTACAATAAGTCATGGAGTAACAGAGTGCGACCACCTCGCAACTCTAGCTTGTAGATACCAATTCCAAGTACCTCCACGCTAGCTCCGTTTCCCACCTTGATGTCTCTACTCCCAACAGGAATCCAGCGGTACTCCATAAATCCCACTCTATCTCTCGCTACATGTTCTGTTGCCGCTGAGTCTACAGTCCACATAGGAGCAGAATTAGCAACAAGGACATGACTAGTTACAAAAACATGGTGAGATGTAGGATTAGGTGTTACCTTTTTGGGCTCAGTGCATTCACGAGCAAAATGTCCTTTCTTTCCGCAATTATAACAAGTCAACTTAGACTTGTCATTCTTTGCGCGCTTTCCTCTAGTATTGCGCTTGACAAACTTAGCCTTCTTAGGCGGTGGCCCATTAGGTCTCTCTTGTCCAGGAGCGTAATCAGGTTGCTTGCGTTTAGGCCTAGATGCCTTACGCGAGCTAGTCTCAGCCATGTGCACAGAACTAATCGGCTTGGCTGCTTCAAGGCGCTCAGCTTCAAGTTCCAAGTGACGAGCCACATCATCAAATGTTTTGATGTTCTCATTATGTGTCAAATTTTGACACATCGTCTCCCATGAACTTGGTAGTGAACGAATCACTGCCTGGACTTGTTGTTCGTCAGTAAGATTGTTTCCAGCTGATTTGAGCTCTCAAATCATGGAGGACATTGCCCTAAGATGCTACTTCATCGTATGTTCAGAGCGCATCTTATATGAATCAAATTTCATTGTTAAGCCACGCAGTCTAGTGGCTGATGTCCCTCCATATCTTAGCTTTAGAGCTTTCCACATGTCTTGTGCAGTTGTATACTGCTCAAATTCACCAATCAAGTCATTGTGCATGCTGCTTAACATTGTAAAGCGCGCACACAAATCCTTCTTGCGCCAACTTTCATAGGCAACAAGATCACGTTGGTGTTGCTCAGTGCTTCCCTCATCGAGTTTACTCAACGAATGAGTTAGAGTCTCTAGGACTTCTTGCTCATTCAGCACATACTGGATTTTGCGGTGCCAAATATTGTAGTTTTCACCATCCAGTTTCTCTCCTTTATTGAGATCAGCAACTATACCTTTGGAAGCCATTTCACTACAAAATTTTACAAATGGGACATTACACACACATTTCAAAAAAATTTTGACGTTTGATCTAAAATAAACTTAGATAATCAACACACGTCGCAAGATCGAAAATTCGCTAAGCTTCTTAATCATCTCTTGCGCCCCTAGTGTTTATTACTAAGATTAATTTTAATCTATTCGTGCAAAATTATGTATGGGAGATAACGCAACTCAACCATACTCCCACTATTCCATATTTCAATTCTAAACATATTTACAAAATATATGTACTGAAATAATTCACCAATATTATCAATTAACTATTAAGCCAAACATGCTATCACAATTTAAACTCCTGAAAACAATTCATATAGGCATTTCATTATTTCACTAAGAAATAATTATTTCTTTGTCGCGTTAAATATAATATTTAACGTTGTGTAAATATACCATGTTTCACTAAGAAATAATAATGGAATTAAATAATTTACAAAATTAAATCAATTCCATATCATTGAAGTATATACCTTTTATGTTTCATGAAAAATAAATGCTAGGCTTGTATAGTATACGTTTCAATGAAATAATTGGATGGATTAAATACAGTTTTAATTCAAATAAATTATTGCAAATATATCACTAACCATGATTTAGAGTCGGTCATGCACTTACGCCTCTTTAAATAATGGTGAAACAAATGCAATAGGCTCAATACGCATAAAACAAAAAGAATCTCACCGGAAACAAGGAACCTAAAGGTACTGATGACAAACAACATTTGTGGGACCCTTTTATTTATTTATTTAATTTTTTCTTTTGGCTCAAGCCCTTTTGGCAAGTGAAACACGTGATCTGCAGGTTGGTTTTTTTTTTTAACTATCACTTCAGCCCATTATTAACGTACCATATACCGATTTAAAGCTTATAACATATAGATTCATAATATGAAATCATATTTTGTAAACAGAAATCATATAAGAGCAATTTTGTCGTTAAAGTTTCGGTGTTTTAAGCTTTGTGAAACTATATCTCATGGCACACTTAGAGATTTGCTACGAAACTTAAGATAGTTATTAATACATGTAATATAAACAACATATATTAATTTCAAGGCACGAAATGCTCAGAATCAAAACTTGCCATTGAAGACCATGTGAAGTGCATAGAAATTCACAGCATATCTCAGAAGAATAAAACGCATTAAGAACTAATCATTTATGCCTATGACATTGAGAACAACCTATAAACGCTCTGATACCAATGTAAGAAATAGAAACTTGCAGCGGAATATAAGTAATCGGTTTTTTTCGGCATACCTCTCTTGGCCTAAACCGATGATCACACAGGAACTTTGAGATTGTTCTACACTGTCTAGAGCCAGCCTCCACGTAGACTAGCTATCCAAATACGTTTTGAATTCCAGTTTGTGTAACCTACGAACCAAAAACGTTTCTCCGACGGTGTTGCACACTACTAGAGTGATACAAACATAACCCACAACCTAAGAACCTCACAATACTCTGTAAACACTAAGAGATATGCAGAATACGTTCCACCTTTCAATGGGTACCACTCTTGGTGTTTATATACACACCACTCCATTAATAATGAGTGGGATAGTGGACTTAGTGGGGTAGTGTAACAGTCCAATACTATTACTCCCTAGATGTTACAATCTGAGGCAAATAGAGGGACATGCTCACATTGGGTGTCTGTCCATATTCTTTCAGTTTCTAACACTGAGTCTATTGGCTCTAAGAGTAATAGAGCATTAAACTCTCCTTCAAACCCTGCTCTTCACCAGCCTTTTCATGTTGCTCTCTTGTATATGCAATTACCGAAATCCCAACAGTAAATCCAACCCGTATTTATGCATTGAGGCCATCTGTCAAGAAGGAAAGGAAAAGTCAAATTATAGAGAATGCTAGTTCATATTTCGAAATGACTAATCTAAGCTAGATCAGGAAAAAGCCATAGCTGCATGACAACAACATAAGTGACAGAAGATGAATTATGCAGATAGGTTTTATTGCACAAACTGGTAAATACCAAGCAGCGAAAGATGAGAAATGTAAAACACAATAACAAGTTGAGAAGGAAGTGTTTAATTTATATCTATCTATATATTACTAAAACCTGAAACGTAGCATTTAATGTTGCTACGCTCACATTGAGCCACATCAGCAGCCATGTCATAATTTTTTGTTTCCAATTTTTCTTATATATTTTTTAAAACATTTTTTCATTTAAGATGACTTAAAAACTCCATTATTTAAAAATTAAAATATCTTTTAACTATTATTTTTATTATTAACTTTCCAAAACTTTCCCTCCTTTTTACCTCTTCATCTCCCCACTACTTTCTACTTTAATATCATTCTTTCTCTACCTTTTTATCATTTATTTTGACTCTTCTTATTTTTAACATCTTACTATAAATTTGACATTTTCTTTTTCATTCTATGCATAGTTTTTTCACACAAAAAATATTACTTCTCTCTCTCTCAATTTGTTTTTCACTTTTTGTTTGATTTTTATTTTATTTTTATTACATCAATTCTTTAGATTGATCAATTCTTTAGCCGAGGCAAAGGCTAAGAAACTAGAAAATAATAAGAATGATTGCAAGAACCAAAGGAGGGACATGCTGAAAATGGAATGAGTGAGAAAGATCACCGACCCAAGGAGCAGGAAAAAAAAAAAAACCAAATATGATTAGCAAATTTAGACAACAGCAATGTTCAGTTTTGATTTAGCAGTATTTACGGGAACTTTTACACTTGGTGGCATTAATGTCTAACGCAATTAACAACTTTTAGGTTTTATTCTTTGCTGGTCACAAATTATTTTACAACATTTTTACAAAATATTGATGTGACAAATTTTTACTTGTTTTATTCTTGCTCCACAACTAACATCATATTTTTATTTACCAATAATTATTTGGAAGATGCTAAAGTCACATAAGCAATTTATAAAAATATTGTAAAATAGTTTGTGTTTGTAGCATTACTCGTTTTTTGCAGATCCTAAATTCCTTTAAATTTATGGGTTGTGATCTGGTGCAATAGTCAGGAATCCCTCTCACAACATTTTAACTTTTTCAAAATTTTAAACTTTTTTTAACTCTCAATTTTTTTTTTTTTTTTTTACATGTTAACTTTTTTGATCTAATGGTTAATGTCAAAAGTCAACTTTTTAACTTTTGATTTGAACCATTAAAAAGGTATTGGATGGTGCTATGTTATTACACCGAATCTCAATCCAAAATTTATGACAACTAAGTCCCTCAAGATAAATCAAATGATTTGGCAAAGTTTGTTTGAAAATCAATTCGGTCTAGGCTGGAGCTTTTTGGGATTTTAACAACACTTTTTTTTTTTTTTTTTTTTAATATAAGAAGGATTTTAACAACACTTGATTGTATAAATAGCCAAATATAGATTAAACAAGACATGATTGTTTTTTTATGCATGATGAAACATTTTCTCAAACAAAAATATCGGTAATATTATGTATTTGAAATTACATCTTATACTTGATCATTTTAAATCAACGTATTAATAAAATTGAAATATGTACATCAAGTGGAAAAAATTATCATGTCATACGTACTCTATATAAGTCATTTAAATAAGTTAGAAGTTAAGATTCAAATTTTCGATCTTGAACGACGACATAGTTGAAATCCAAATCATTCTCTTTTTAAACACCTTTATCCAAATCAACCATTTATGAATTTTCATAGATTTTCACATTAATGTTTTTAAATTGAAATTGTATTAATCATGAGAAAGTTAGCCTGTACACCATATGCTATTGGAAAACTAGACTAGTTGTAATGCATTGAATAATATGAATGGAATTTTCTAAAAAGAAGAAGTAATAAACATTTTACTACAAAGTATTTGGTGAAGCATAAAGCAGCTAGAAAGAGATAAATTTTTTCCTTATTTACTTACTTATTTGGTCTCAAGTGTGTGTGTGTTTTTCTGTTCTTTTCCTTTCTTTTCTACTTGTAAGTATTGTTAATGCCTATTGTTAATTGTGTTGTGATATTTGATCCAGTTTAGATTTTAATTAGCTTTTTTCTTGAAAATTTTAGTTGTAATTATTTCATATTATCAATTGCCAACAATCATGTATGACAATTCATGGAAGATAACTTGATAAAAATGCTTGGAAGGCATGCAGATGCTGTTTTTACATAAAATAACAAAATTGACATCACCCCGAAAAAAAAAATTAACTATGTACTCACAAAATTTACACGTCTTACATCAAATAAAGAACGACGAAAGATAAATTGCCCAATTGAGACACATAATATACATGGCAAAACCCAGTAAATGATGGGGCACATAAATTTGTCAAATTATGGGGCTTGCTGAGTCTATTGGCTCTAAGGGTTATAGAGCATCAAACTCTCCTTCAAACCCTGCTCTTCACCAGCCTTTTCATGTTGCTCTCTTGTATGTGCAATTACGGAAATCCCAACAGCAAATCCAACCCTTATTTATGCATTGAGACCATCTGCCAAGAAGGAAAGGCAAAGTCAAATTATAGAGATTGCTAGTTCATATTTCAAAATGACTAATCCAAGCTAGTTCAGGAAAAAGCCATAGTTGAGAGTATTGCTGCATGACAACAAAATAAGTGACAGAAGATGAATTATGCAGATATTTTATCGCACAAACTGGTAATACCAAGCAACGAAAGATGAGAAATGGAAAACACAATAACAAGTAGAGAGAAGTGTTTAATTCATTTAGAAAATGAGATAGTACAATGAGATTCATTACAACCTTTGAATTTTGTGTGCTGCTCCTAGCATGCACATGCCGATGTGGAGGTAACTAACTAATAATGCAACTAACCTATAACAGATATTAGTTACAAATCCAGATATTTACCTAAGCTAACAACCCATGCATTGTTAATTTCTGAGCCTTTATGATTATTTAGTGTAATTTTTGGTTCAATTTACCAATGGTTTGATAATTTATGCACGATACAAGCTTAAAATGATAATTTCTATCTTTTTTGTTTGTTACAACATGGTGTCTCCAATGCAAAATTGATGAATATTAAAATTTCAGGTTTAGGGGGCTCAAGTGGTATTGGTACATTTGCAATTTGGATAGCTAAATACTATGGAGCAAGTGTTTGTTATTGCAGGTCCAATATCACTTTTCTTCTAAAGCGTAAGTTTGGTTTCCAAGTATTCATATAGTTTTAGATTGTGATTGGCAAGGAGTGATGAAAAATTAGCTGTTTGCAAGGATTTTGGGGCTGATGTGTGCATCAATTACAAGGCAAAGGACTTTGTTAAAAGGGTAAAGGAATAAACAAGTGGAAAATGTATTTTCTTTAATATTAAAACCTTTGTTTTCCTCAATGTTTGTAGAGATTGATGTTTTTCATTATTATTTTTGCAATGATTATTAGGTGAAAAACAAAAGAACATCTAACTAAATGTTTAATGGCGGGAGTTTATGTTATTCTGGACCATATTGGAGCATCCAACTTAATGCAAAACCTTGAGAGCTTAAATTTTGATGGGAGGCTTTTTATTATTGGAACTATGAGTGGCTTTGTTACAATATTTCTATCATGATCATGGCAAAAATATATTGATATATGGGAAGTAAAACATGACATCTAAAAAGTAGCTCTTTGTGTTGGAATGTACGATCAGTGTAAAGCGAGCTGTATAATATAGATATTAGGTAAACTTACTAACCAACTATGCCTTTTTTTTTTTTTTTTTCTTTTTCTTGTCCTTTTTTTTGCAAATTAATATTTTTACAATTATCACTCCATCACACACACACACACATATATACTCCATCAAACCTAATTTGTGAACATCAATAATTCATCCTCTCTCTCTCTCTCTCAATTAACGTTACCATTTTTCAACTTTCCATTTATTACTCCATCAAGCCAAATCTATTGCCATTTTCTATTCAACCACCATCTCTCTCTTACTCTCAATTAACATTTCTTAACTTTTCAACTTTCCATTTATTATTCCATCAAACTCAATCTGATAATAATTCAAAACCCCTTCAACTCTATGACTCTCCTTCTCCCTAATCAAGCAGCTATGAAAATCGTTCAATTGCCACCCTATTAGAATTCCCAAAAAAAAAAAAAAAAAAAAACTACTGATTATATATATATAAATACGTCTGCACTTTGAGTTTTTTTGGTTGGTTTATGGGAACTAATATTGTTGACACTTGAGATCTTCAATGGCACATCACCAACAAAATTAATCGAAAAAACCTAAAGAATATGGGGGAGAATGATTGCTCGTATGGATAATCTATTGTTTCAGGTTTAGGTTATTCATGATACTCAGATTCAGATTTGAACTTTTGGATTAAGTTTACTGTAAATGATTGCATCATTGTGGTGTTCTTCATTGCTTTGAGAAGTAAATTTTGACTTGAACAAATAAGATGAACTAAAGTATATATGAATGAAATAAGATGCATGTGGTTGTGTTGTCAATTGCCATTATTCGTATTCTATACCATATATAAACTCCATAATGACGTAGCTCTCTTCATTATAACGGATTGTCTGGATTTGCAGAAAAATTGAATATCCAGAGTAGCGTAAATTAAACGGGAAATTGTCTACATTATAAGTACGGAATGTCTGTATTTGCAGAAAAATTGAAAATCTAGAATTGCGTAAATTCTACTGGAAATTTTGTACATTATATGTATGGACTGTTTGGATTTGCAGAAAAATTGAATATCCAGAATCGCGTAAATTCAACGGGAAATTGTGTACATTATATGTACAGAATGTCTGGATTTGCAGATAAATTGTGTACATTATATGTACGGAATGTCTGGATTTGCAGAAAAATTGAATATCCAGAATCGCGTAAATTCAACAGGAAATTGGGTACACTATATGTCCGGGTTGTCTGGATTTGCAGAATAATTGAATATCCAGAATAGCGTAAATTTAACGTTAAATTGTGTACATAATATGTACGGATTGTCTGGATTTGCAGAATAATTGAATATCTAGAATAGCGTAAATTTAACGGGAAATTGTGTACATTATATGTACGGAATGTCTGGATTTGCAGAAAAATTGAAAATCTATAATTGCGTAAGTTCAACGGGAAATTGTGTACATTATATGTACGAAATGTTTGGATTTGCAGAAAAATTGTAAATCCAGAATTGCATAAATTCAACGGGAAATTGTGTACATTATATGCACAGAATGTCTTTAACGGGAAATGGTGTACATTATATGTACGGATTGTCTAGATTTGCAGAATAATTAAATATCCAGAATAGCGTAAATTTAACGGGAAATTGTGTACGTTGTATGTACGAATTGTCTGAATTTGCAGAATAATTGAATATCTAGCATTGCGTAAATTCAACGGGAAATTGTGTACATTATAAGTACGGAATGTCTGGATTTGCAGAAAAATTGAAAATCTAGAATGCGTAAATTCAACGGGAAATTATGTACATTATATGTACGGACTGTCTGGATTTGCAGAAAAATTGATTATCCAGAATCGCGTAAATTCAACGGAAAATTGTGTACATTATATGTACGGAATGTCTGGATTTCTAGAAAAATTGAATATGCAAAAAAATTGAATATCCAGAATCGCGTAAATTCAACGGGAAATTGTGTACACTATATGTACGGATTGTCTGGATTTGCAGAATAATTGAATATCCAAAATAGCGTAAATTTAACGTTAAATTGTGTATATAATATGTACGGATTGTCTGAATTTGCAGAATAATTGAATATCCAGAATAGCGTAAATTTAACGGGAAATTGTATACATTGTATGTACGGAATGTTTGGATTTGCAGAAAAATTAAAAATCTATAATTGCGTAAGTTCAACGGGAAATTGTGTACATTATATGTACGGAATGTTTGGATTTGCAGAAAAATTGAAAATCCAGAATTGCATAAATTCAACGGGAAATTGTGTACATTATATGTACGGATTGTCTGGATTTGCAGAATACTTGAATATCCAGAATAGCGTAAATTTAACAGGAAATTGTTTACATTATATGTACGGAATGTCTGGATTTGCAGAAAAAATGAAAATCTATAATTACGTAAGTTCAACGGGAAATTGTATACATTATATGTACAAAATGTCTGGATTTGTAGAAAAATTGAAAATCCAGAATTGCATAAATTCAACGGGAAATTGTGTACATTATATGTACAAAATGTCTTTAATGGGAAATGGTGTACATTATATGATAACAGGGCCATGCAACTAAAGATTGACCAGTTGAAAGAGAAGTTGTGCCATGCACGGAGAAGGCAAACTCCTTTCGGTTTTGATGTCTCGCCTGAGGGCGAAAGGGACGTTAGCTACAGGCGAAGGTCTAGAACCCTGCCCAGCGAGTCTTTCTCTTACGAAGAGGATCATCATCGTGAGCATAGGTATAGGAGCCCGCCTTGTAAAGGTGTGGGAAACGATGCTATGAGCAGGGCCTTGAACCAAATCTCTAGGTCGCCTTTCACGCTTAGGATTGAGGGGGCGAGGCTTCCTCGGTATTTCCCTCAGCCTACTTTCACTATGTACAATGGTGAAACGGACCTCGTGGAGTATGTGAGCCACTTCAATCAGAGAATGTGCAGGTACTTTTGATACGTGTGCAGGTACAATGTGATTTGGCCATCACAAGCTTTACATGTGTTAATGTATGCTTACTAAACTATCTTGATTTGTTTTTGAAATATAAAATTGGTTAGACTTGTTTATTGTGTGTGTGTTTTAGGATCAAAATGCTTATCATTTTTATTGTTTAGAGATGTTTTTGAGAGGTCAAAATGTTGTTTGGATCCTTGGTTGAGTTGCATGTTTGATTGCATTCATGTTTGTGTTTTTCTCTTCTTGAAAAACTGTTTTAAAGCAATCTCGATAGCTCCTTGACACCTCTCGATACCTGGCTTATCTGTCAAGCTCTTCAGTTGATTTTTATTGCAATCTTGACACTTCTCGATAGCTAGGTGAATTGACCAAGAAAGTTTCTATCCCTTCGATAGCTCCTCAATCCATCGAGCTTGTTTTGCTGTGGACACCTCTGGACACCTACTCGATAGCTGCTTCTGTCGAAGCTTTTAATGCTCGACACCTCTTGAAACTTGCTATCTATCGAGAATTACTGAACCCCTATATATAGGGTCAGCGCGATCCGGTCTTCATTTTCCTCGATCTTTCTCGATCTGTCTGTGTCCTTTCACCTCCCAAACCTCTCTCACTCACTCCAAACCTCTTCCTCAAGGTGTTTTCGGCCTAGATCAAGTTTTCTTCACTTGGTAAGGGTCCTAAATCCCTCATATTCATGCATTTCATGATTTTTAACCTAAGTTTTTTGGGTTTTTTGAAAATTTTGGGGTTTTTCAAAATCAAAGAGGTTTTTACAAAATTTTTGGGATGGGTTTTGAAGATTTGATCTTAAAAACTTCATACATTACATCTCATGAGCATTATAACTATATTTTCATGCATTTAGATGTGTGTTATATATGTTATCTGATTGTGTGCTGGTAGGATTGGATTGGGCTGAACCCATGATGCAATTTTCTTTACATATCACATGTTCATGCATTCCCATGCATACGTACTCTCTTTTCAATATATATATTTATATATTTGAACTGTTTTGGGACTTTTCTGAGTGTTTCTTTCTCCCCTCCTCACTCTCTAATTTACGTTAGTGCATCATGGCACTAAAACGTAAATCTACTCTGTCCTGGAACCCTTTTCGTTCCGGGGCATCCACTTCGTCTGATCCTACTCCTTCTTCTGTTCGGTTTCATGATGAGGATGCCCGAAAGGACTTCTCGAAGAACTTTTCTAGATGAGGCATTCATTCGGAATGCCAAGTCATTTTGTCGGACTTCTCCGACACTGACCTAGCTACTTTCATTCACAGTCGGGGTTGGGAGTCACTGTGTGACATCCCAGTCACCTGTCCATCCGTGCTGATCTAGGAGTTTTACTCTAACATGTATGGATTTGATTATTCAGTACCTCTCTTCGTTACTCGCGTTCGAGGTACATGCATAGTTGTCACACCGGATATTGTATCCGATGTGCTCCATGTCCTGAGGGTAGAGCATCTTGACTACCCCAGTTGTGAGTGTCTGAGGATTGTGTCCAAAGACGAGCTCATTTCCACTTTTGTGAATTTGATTGGGGTGATCGTCAGTTTACTCCATGTTCGACCTTTGCTAAAGGTCCTAGATTCATGAACATAGTTATGACTATTGTTTTGCATCATCTTTCTCATTATAATTCTATTATCGAGCCCCGTGCTCGATTTTTGCTTTCTTTGTTAGAGCATCTTACTATAGATTTCCCCTCTCATTTTATTCTTTCTATCATAGATGTCTATAAGGATTCGACATCCCGTGATAGGCTCATCTTCCCTTCTGCTATCACGAGGATTTTACACCATTTTTCTGTTCCCTTTCCCGTTTCCGCCACTTTCACGTTATGTGTGCCATTGACGCCGCTACTGTTAAACGGAGCGAGGCGCAGTTTCGATCGCGGCGGTTCGGTGCGGCAGCTCCTCTCACTCCTTCAGCTCTATCCACCTCCACTCCCTCTACTTCAGTGGGAGGTGTGACTCTGGATGCGATTATAGCGCTGCTTTAGCGCATGGATGCTCGCCTTGATACACTCTCTACTGAGTTTTATCAGGTGAACACCCGTGTCGGCCGTATTGCTAGACGGCAGGCTCTCTTTGGTGGCTTTGTGGAGTCTCCCTCTCCTCCTCTCGAGGCATCTGACACATCCAAGGACGATGACAACTCCGACGACAACGACGATGATGATTCGGATGGAGATGCTAGCTCTTCCAGCACTGACGAGATGTCTACTTGACACTCTTACCCTTTGTCACTCGTGACAAAAAGGGGGAGTAATTTTGGGTTATGAGAGTAGTCATAGTTAGGGGGAGAGTTAGTAAAGGAGATTTTTGTTAGGGGGAGAGTGCACTTTGAGGGATGTAGTGAGGACTTGATGTATTTTTTTCTTTTCTGTCTATTTGAGATACATCACATCTTGTATATTGGTCTTGTGACCGTTTTGACATACATTGTACTTATATTCTTTATATATTGATGTATGCTTTTCACCTACCTTTGCATGTGTTGTTTCTTTCCTTTCTTTAGACACATGATTCTTATATTGTATGCAATCTATTATTTCTGTTTCACACTAAGATTCCTTGATAAGTTTTGTTTGAAGTGTTTCAGAAATACAGGTTGTCAAAGTCTACTTGCCATAAACTCTCTTCTTGCAAAGTTTTTCAAGAGTTTGTGTTAGGATAGATTTTATTGTATTTAACAAGTGAATATGAGTTGAGTGATTTATGACTTCTCTCATATGTTCATTTGTTTGTTGTGGTTTTGTCACGGATTGCCAAAGGGGGAGATTGTTAGGACATATGTGTTTCACATGTTAGGAACATATGTCATTAATTTATGTAATTGGCTAATCCTTTGACAAAACGCACTTTACTTGTAATTGGGTAGATCTAGGATGTGTTTAATACTTCAAGAAATAAGGTTTCAAGTTTAAGTGTTAAAGCCATGCAAGTCTGTCCAAGATTCAAGTGTGAAAAGTGCTATTCATTAAAGCTCGACAGCTAACATCTATCAATCCTTGAAGAGTTATTCTAGCTCGTGGCTTGACAGCAGCTCGACAGCTAACATCTATCAATCCTTGAAGAGCTGTTCTAGCTCGTGGCTCAACAGCAGCTCAACAAACAGGTATCTGTCAAGGTTTATGAAACTCAGAATTTGTGATCTGTTTTTAATCCAATCCGTGATTGTATGTTTGGGCTTTCTTTTCTCACAACCCTAAACATATATAAGGATTATTTTAAGGGCCGTTGAAGGTGACACAAGTTGCACAAGAGCAAATTTCACAAGAGTGAAGAAAGGTGTAACCGAAAACCTAGTTTGCCCTAGTTCTTGAAGAAGCTGCTGTGTTTGTACACCGTAGGGTTTTGTGATCAAACAACTTTATGATCTTCATTGTCTAGATGAATTGAAGAACTCTGCAGCCAACAACCTTCTCAAGTTGGTGATTGAAGTCGTGTATTGGGATCCCCACAATTGGTTAGTCACGTACTGAGAGCCGTGCATTGAAAGGAGAGATTGTTACTACAAAACAAGTCCAATTGGGTATTGGGGTAAGGGTTCAACTGTAGGTTAGTATAAGGTACTAGGATTCCTTTACTTGTAACCACTTGTTTTGATAATAGTGGATTCTCAGGAGTGGTGACCTTAAAATCACCTGGTGGGGTTTTTGTCGTGTAGGTTTTCCCCATTCGTAGACAAATCACCATGTCAATTTAATTTTAGCTGCATACTTAGTTTAATTGGTGATTTGTTTGTGCTGCCACGTACATTGCATGTTAATTTGATTAATTAATAAACTTGGTTAATTAATCAATTAAATTATCACAAGGGGTCAATACATTTTTGGCCTATCAAGTGGTATCAGAGCAGGCACACTCTGATTAGGTTAATCTTTGCTGTGTGATCCATTGACCCCTGTTGTCATGGCTACAACCGGCTTGAAGAGATCTTTGTTTTCAAATACATCTTGTTTTTCTAATCTATGCTTGTTTGAGTGTATCAGAAAATACAAGTCTAAAAGTTATTTGAATTCTATTATAATGACTATTGGAAAAGATCTTAGGATGACTAAGAAGAAACTAGATTGTCTCAGAATGAAAACGTGTAATGGAGTTCATCTGAGAAGAGTAAAAATTAAAGGTTTAGCTAGTAAAAGGCAGATGAGAGAGAGCACCATTCTCACTTATCTGTCATCTAAACACGAAGTTTGTTTTATGATGAAGTTCGCATTTAAGGTTATGGACACATGTTTGTGGTACCTTGACAGCGGTTGCTTAAGACACATGATTGGAGACCGATCTCTCTTCAAGGTTTTCGAGTCTAAGAAAGGTGGTAATGTCACTTTTGGTGATGGGAGCAAATCACAAATTAAAGGAAAGGGAATCATCTCTCTACCTGGACTGTCGGACATTGCAAATGTTCTATATGTAGAAGGTCTGAGAGTGAACTGTTGAGCATAAGTCAGATATGCGATCAAGACTTCATGGTGCTATTCTCAAGGGGAAAATGTCTTGTCATGGATGAGTTGGGAAAGAAACCCATAAGTGGTGTTCGCACTCTAGACAATTGTTATGGATTGGTTCCTGATGCTGATATTGTGTGCAATAGCATTCATTTACCAAATGAAGATCTATTACACCAACGGATGGGACATGCTAGTTACAAACATCTCTCACTTGTATCTAAGCATGAAACAGTCTTGGGGATACCAAAACTTAGTAGAGTGAGCAATGTGATGTGTGGACCATGTCAGCTTAGGAAATAGACGAAAGCTAAGTATCTGGGCACTCAGACATCTGCTACATCTAGATCATTGGAGCTTCTACATCTGGATCTTATAGGTCCAACTAGAACCAAGTCTCTTAGTGGTAAGAGATAAATCATGGTTGTGGTAGACGACTTCACTAGGTACACTTGGGTTATTCTCCTACGATCCAAGTCTGATGCTCCTGAGCACATTGAAGCCTTGTGCACAAGATTGCAGAATGAAAAGAGCCTAAAGATTGATTGAATTCGAAGTGACCATGGTAAAGAATTCGAGAACTCGTATATGGAGTCCTTTTGCACAAGATCAGGTATATCTCAAGAATTCTCTGCTCCTATTACTTCTCAGCAAAATGGTGTAATAGAAAGAAAGAACAGGATTATTTAGGAGATGGCCAGAGCCATGTTGCACAATAAGAATGTGGTTAGAAACTTGTAGGGAGAAGCCGTTAACATTGCATGTCATGCGGTTAATAGGGTGTACTTCAAACCCGGTATCAAGAAGACTCCATATGAGTTATGGAAAGGAAGAAAGCCAAATGTGAAGTATTTTAGAATTTTTGGAAGTACTTGTTTCATCCTCAAGGATAGAGAGAATGTGGGAAAATTTGACTCTCAAAGCTATGAAGGAATATTTCTGGGATACTCCTCTACAAGCAATGGATCACAAAAACTACGGATTTCATAGGATTCTGCTTTTGACCAACAACAAGAATCTGGTCCAACTTTTACACAGGTTTAAGAATCCAACTTGGCATGAGAGATCCTTGATTGCTGATATGGAAATTTTGTATCAAAGTGGACTTGTTTGTAATCTGTTAATTGTCCCCAAATGCATTCTTGATTTTGTTTATGTTGCTGTAAAATTGGCAATTCGAATGCCATTACACCATAGTTGGGCTGATCCAAGTCTTTTGTAATATTGATAAACTCTGTATCTTCCTTAGTTGGTATTAAAAAAAAAAAAAAAAAAAAAAAAAAAAGTTGTGGGAACTTCCAGAATCCAACAATACCATCATTGGTGTCTCTTGTACTTGGCTAACCACTTTCATATTATCTAGAGCATGATCTCCACTAATGGCATGGAGAGATATTTCGAGTGATTCCAACTCTTCAGGCTGCACCAAATCCATGACGACTTCATCCTCATCTTTTGCAGTAACCGCTTCAATTAAGAACAATTTTTTGCACCTATGCTCTGGTGAAAACTTGTCATTACAATTGTAGAAAAGCCCTTTTTCACGTCACTCTCTAAGCTCCACCAGTGACATTCGACAAATTGCATAAGGTAATCGCAAATTTCCATCTTCTATACTTAATGGTGTTGGGGCCTTGACAATAGTAGTTAGAATAGAATGTCGTAGGGACTGATTTCGGGTTTCATATAAGTGAGCCAAGCCAATGGCAGTTGACAAATCTTGGGGTTGTCCAGCTAGCACATCGACTTTGATTCCTTCCTTCAACCCACTAACAAAGCAACTTGGTGTGGGGGGAGGGGGCAAGTATCTTGCCTTGGCCAGCAGCTACTTAAACTTGGATTGATACTCCTTCACCGAACTAGTTTGTTGGAGTTTAGCAAGCTCTCCAAAGTAATTGTAGAATTGTGTGGGTCCGTAGCGAGCCAAAAGACCCGCCTTGAATACTTCCCAAGTCACTGTTGCATTCTCTTGCTGTAGAAGTTGATACCACAATTGAGCTTCACCTTCCAAATGAAATGAAGCTAGTACGACTTATTCTTCCATTGGTGTGGCATGGAACCGAAAATTTTTTTTTGGCTTTACATATCCAGCTTGTGGGGTCTATTCATACCATATTTTGTCTGCCCTTGATTTGCGTGCCGGAACCCAAAAAATTCAAAAAAACTATTTTCTCTCCATGGGGGCACGAGAACATCTAGAATGATGTGGTGCAACCTGTACGGACACCGGAGCACTTAAAGTGCCTATTTCAGCCAAAATGACCAAAACGCCTCTAGTCAACCCTAGGTTGGCCAAAAGTCAAACGAGGTCAAAATTCCCTCAAAATAGCACTTTTCATAGTTTTACATCAAACCCGAGTTTCTCGGATATTTTTGGCAAGTTTGACCAAGTTTGACCCGGAGTTGACTCTCAATGGGCCCCAAAAACCCTAATTTCTATCGAGCAACAGGTCTTGATAGATAGCTATCTATCGAGGTATCTATCGAGAATTATGAAATTCAAATTTTCAGATTTGATTTTCGGTCCATGCTTATGTATTTGTGTAGGGTTTCTTTTCTCACAACCCTAGACATATATAAGGCTTATTTTAAAAGCCGTCACATAAGAGAATACAAGGAGAACACATGCAAAAGGTGACCGATGCCTTATTCTCTCTGAAAGAAGCTACTGCGTCTTTGCGCTTTAGAGTTTTGTAACCAAGTGCTTCTCGATCTTCATTGTTGATGAAGTGAAGAACTTTGCAACCAACATCTTCTTCAAGTTGGTGTGTTAGTCACGTACTGGGAGCCGTGCATCATTGGTTAGTCACGTACTGGGATTCGTGCAAAAATGGTGGCATTCATATATTGAAGAGTTCAGAGGTTCTGAAGCAGTAGAAGGTTTCTGCTGTAAGTTCATCTATGAGGATTGTAGAGTCTAAGGACAAAGGTTTTGTACTAGATTTGAAACTTCACTTTACTATAATGAATTGCTTTTCGGGAAGGTTTCCCCCCAGGTTTTTTTACTGTGAAACTAGTTTGTTTCATTGGTTTTCCTAGGTCATTATATCTTGTCTTATTTAATTTTCTGCTATGCATGATATTGACATGATATTGATGTTTGTTTGTTTTAACAAGTTTTATTCATAATAAATCTAGTTAACAACTTGGGTTTAAACTTGTTAATTCTATCAATTAGGGTCTAAATTTCCCATCAAATATTATTCAGTCATGTATTATATATTTATTTTTTCTTATTTTTTGTATTAAAAATAAGTGGCGACTCCACAGCACTTACCCAAAAAGAGGGGTGCCTTAAAAAGCACTCAAAAATTTCTCTTTTTTAGAGGCAATTTCCTAGTCTCTCACATCAGAATAAAAGACTCTAATAAACAAAAAATTTTGGTTACAGACCTGAAAAATTCAAGCTTCACTTTCTCTCTGGTGCTTTTCGTTTTGTTAATGAAACGAAATTTCTGAAACAGAGAGAGAACCAACCAATAGGTGCAATGCAAGTCCGGACTTCTTTCACATTGAGACAAAGAGCCTTTAATCGAAGAAATTACATAACATAGATCATAATTACGCTAGCTGTAGAAATAGAATAGCCGCCTCGGCTCTCAACTCTTTTAACCGCTTTTAATTCTAAATGATCGGAAAAGTTTTAACTTTTTAAGTATTTTTGGAATTTTTAAAAAAGTTTTAACTAATTTTAGTTACTAGATTCTCAAAGAAAAAGGAAAAAAAAAAAAAAAACAATTTTAGTTAGAGTAGTATTTTAATTTTTAATTTTTTAGTTTGGAGTAGTATTTTAAATCTATAAATTACTACTGTATCTTAAAGTAAATTATGTTAATCACTTAAATATTTACTCAAAAAAAATGTAATATTTTTTATTAATATTTTAGCGAGAATAAATAAATTATTGATTATTATATATTTTCACAATTTTCATATAGTGTACTATAGGTTTTATAATTGCACATCAAATATATATGTGTGTGGATTTTAGGCTTTTAGGCACATTTCATACAATTTTTGATTACTTTTAGTTAATTGTGACTCTTAAGGACGTGAATTAAAATGATTGGAAAATTTCATGGCATTAATTAAACCTTTTAAAAATGTAAGATTTAAAAAAAAAAGTTTAAAACATGAAAATGTATTTGTTAAAGAGAGTGTAGTTTTGTATATTGTAGTTTTGTATAGAGCTAGTTGAACTACATGTAGTATAGAGTAGCAGTACATGATACGGCATGTCGTTTATGTAGTAGTTATAGATTAGTTAGTCACTCTGTTTTCAATTTTGCCACTTGTCCTTATGGTGTTGGTTAGATAGGTAGTTTGTTATTCTGTTACTCTTTCCTGCCACTTTGCTCTCTCTATATAAAGGGCAAAGCTTTATATTTATGATATGATGAATCATTCACAAATATCTCTTTTCCTACTCTCTCTCTCTCTCTCTCTCTCCCTCTCTCTCTCTCTCTCTCTCTCTCTTCCTTCTCTGTGTGATTCTCAATCCACCATTGTAGGACCTTAAATTTGTGTGTGATTTCAACATGGTATCAGAGCTGAACTAATTCAGAGAGTCTTCATTTTGGTATTCCCTGAGCTTCTTAGTTTGATTTCATTCTGTTTTCTTAGTGCTTTCTCTCAAATCAAGCAGAAATTTTCTCGTCTGTATTTCTCTTGATTCCTGCGCTAAGCTTTTCTTCTAAATATTGATTTCTTTTTGCACATAATAGCAAATTGAAATCTTGATTTCTTTTTGCATACAATAGCAAATTGAAATTTTTGATTTAGGGTTTTCAATTACTTGATTGTAGATTCTGTAATTGCTTTCTCATTCATCAAGATCTTGTATTAATTCTTGGATTTGATCTTTTTGAGTTGATTCTTTGTGATTAAGTGTCTTGATTTGTTGAAAATCAATTCTTGTTGTTCTTCTGTTGATTTGTGGTTTGGGATTGTGAATCTTGATCTCAATTGTATCTGTTCTTGCTGCTCAATTGCATTAAGTATGGCTGATAGTGCTTCTATCCCAACTGTCCAGTCATGGGAAAATGCCTCTAGTTCCTATTTCTTGTCTATTAGTGATAACCCTGGCATGTCTCTTGGTGTTTAACATCTCACTGAGGAGAATTACAACACTTGGAGTAGAGCAGTTCTCATTTCTTTAGATGTCAAAACCAAGATAGGCTTTATTGATGGTTCTATACCAAAGCCTCCATCAGTTGATCATCCATACTATGCAGCTTGGTGCAAATGTAACAGAATAGTTTTGGCTTGGTTGTTCAATTCTATTTCTAAATATTTGCAACCCAGTGTAGTGTATTTCAAGGCAACAAGGGAGGTCTAGCTTGACTTGCAGTATTGGTACTCACAGGGCAATGGTTCTCGAATTTTTGAGTTAAGGAAGGAAGTTAGTTCTTTAACTCAAGAATATCTAACCATTAATGCCTATTACACCAAGTTTAAGGGACTCTGGGATGAGTTTTCTAACTATAGAACCTGTACTTATGGTCATCAAGTGGAGGATAGTACCATGTCCATCTTGATAGGGCTGAATGATACTTATGTAGTAGTAAGAGGATAGATTCTGCTTATTGATCCTATTCCTTCTTTGAGTAAGGTCTTCTCTCAACTAGTTCTTCATAATCCTTTGCCAACAATGTTGTTGCTATTGAGGATAGTTCAAGTGAAGCTGTCAATCTCACTTGTGTAGAATATCAGCAATTGATTGGTTTGCTGAACTCTTAATGCCATTTTGGTACTCAAGCTCTACCAGAAGTGGCTGCAGATACTCACCAATTTGCCAATATCATCACTCAGCCTTCACTTGGTCTTCAAGGTCATGAGTTGTCAAGTATATGGTCTTCTCCATCTTTAGAATATTCTGTTCTCTCTTCAACTGTCAACACCTCACATATTAGCCCAACTGATTGGATTCTTGACAGTGGAGCCACTAACCATATGGTCCACTCCCTTCATTTCTTTAAGTCCATTACTTCTTCAGTTGAGAAATCTGTTAGATTACCTAATGGAGACGTGGCTAAAGTTACTCACATAGGAACTGTACAAGTGTCTTGAAAGTTCAATTAGTGTGAAAACACTAATGAATGTTTAGACCCCCAATTTTAAATATAACCAATACAAGCTTATACTCAAACAATAAATGTGCAGAATAATAAGTACAAGCAAACACCCAAACAGATACACAACTTTACACCATAATTAATCACAACACAACAGCAATTAAGAGGCAAGAGTAAGGGTTAGAGAGATGCAAACACAAAGATAACACCGACACGTATTATCGAAGAGGAAACCAAATAAATCAGCAAAAAACCTTTCCACCGCCCTCCATGCGGTAAAATGATCCACTAAAGAATAAAGTTAGGATACATAAATAGCAGTAGACCTTCCAAGCCTAATCTACCCAATGCACCTAAGCCCTCCAAACTTCTTGCTCCAACATGGTTAAGCCTAACCGTGTCTTCTTTAGCTTCTCGGATCCCGCAATAAGCCCATTGCATCAACCAAATGAATTGGCCATCTCTGAACTGCTTCCCAAGCACCAAAATACCTCCTCACTGATATAGGTATGGTGAGATAAAGATTTGACAAATGTACCTCTCAAGGATATGCCAATGGAGAGGGTGAGAGTAGAGGAATTTGGAGAATCAAATGTCTGAGATTGTGGATGAGTCAATCTTGGTTTTCTCTAGGGTTTCTCTCTTAAAATTATCTCTGGAAGTTCTCTACATTTCGTGGGTATAAGGGTATTTATAGTAGTGTATGTGAGGGACGTGAAAAGTCATTTTTCTGCAAAACAGGGCATTCTGGCGACTCAGTCTCGCAAGTGGGATGAGTCGTGAGTTTGAGTCGCGAGTTAACTGCCGGGCCAAATTGTCAATTTTTGTCCTGTAGTGCTCCAGCTGTCGTGACCCTTCAGCTTCCTGCATGCTTCACACGTGTGGCATTTTGGCGAGTTGCCAGTCACGAGTCACTCGCGAGATCCAGTCATGAGAAACCTCCAAATGCACATATTCTTGAATTTCTTCACACTCTCTCACACACAACCATTACATAATTCCCACCTAAATACAAGGTATCTAATTGCTAAATTACAAGCAAATTTGGCACGGAATAAAGCCAACATATGGTTGAATAAATTCAACCTTACATGTCTTCCACCTTAATTCTGGAGAATGTGCTTTGTATCCCCACTTTCTCTTTTAATCTTGTTTCTATAAGCAAACTAACCCAAAATCCTTCCTATTGTTGTATTTTTCTTTTCCATTATTGTTTCATTCAAGACTTACAACTTTGGAAGATGACTGGGTTGGGTAAATGATGCGAGATGCGGAAGCGTTAAGAAGCAGAACACGTCTACTTCTAGAAAACAAGAAACAAAACATGTTTGCTTCTTAAAAATAACCTCGAATCCAGGAGGGTTCCTTGAATCCATAAGGAGAAAGGGTCTGGAATCCACTAGAAAATAGAAAGACAAAAGTCTGAATTTTATTGATTGAATAATTGTTCAAAAAACATGTACAGACTTAGGGACCTATTTAAGGGCTCCGTAAAACTTGACAAACAAGAAAATATAATGTAAAATAACTCCTAATTGATACTTAACCATAATAGGAACCAAATTTGACCTAAAAAGCATTAAAAGCACCTAAAAATAAGGAAATAAATGCCCTAAACCTAAAATAACGCTTTTTACATAAAAATACCAAAATTAATAAATTACAAAAATTAAATAGTAAATTCTGTCCTACATCAGACCCTTCCACTTGAAACAAACTCATCCTCAAGTTCATCTTTGAAATTTGAAATCCTCCATGCCAAGAAAACAAATACTTTGAATACTTCATCTTCCTTGTCTTCTTGCCAAACTTGAAAGTCATCAATTGAGCAACTTGAACTTCTTGTCCCTTGATCTTCAGGCAATTAACAATATTCATCAAATAAGAGTCAATAATCAAATCAAATCTTTCCAACCCAATAAAATCAATAAACTTTGTTTCGGTGTCTCCCACCAAAATAATAGGAGGTTGAACCTTGCAATCATCTAACTTGACTTCATCAAGATCGTTGACAACTTCCTTTATAATTTTTTCTTTAATGTTTTCTACTATCTCGACCTCAAGAGTTTTCTCTATAATAGGGTCTTCATTAATCTCCTCCACAATCTTGATTTCAGGTTCTTCTTCTATAACAAGGCCTTCACTAATTTCCTCAAAAATCTCTATATTTTCTTCTTTGACTTCTACATATTTTTCAAGAAAATTATTTTCTTCAACATGTAATTCTTCTCTTAGTGGTGGAATATAGCTCATTAAAATAATTCAAGTCTGAACTTCTTGGCCAATAATAATCTTGTATTGTATACGACAAGATTTCTTCACAATCCAAAGGATAAAATTTGATAGCAAGCATCTTTTTCATCCTTGGCCATGAACGAATTTTGTCTTTACCTTATTGGATTCTATCAGATTGTACTCGTTCCCTCCAACGCAAGGCATACTTACTAAGTTTATACAAAGCAAGTTCAACTTTTCTCTCATAGCAAATATTCTCATAGTCAAATAAATCTTATAGATCAAGTAACCAATCAAGAAAATATTCTTTTAAAAAATAACCATTAAAACTTGCAATTCTCTTATAAGGCCTATATGAAATTTGCTTACCAATAGGTTGCCCGTGAGTTATGTCTCTGCGACAGTTATCCCTATTGTTTCCATGCTCCAACGACGGCATCCTAGCAAAGATATTTGTGAGTGCTAGCTGTACGTCACGTAATTCTTGCTAAGTTTTCTGTCACCGAAATTGCTATCGTCTCATACGTCAGCCACCAGACTAGGATAAGTTAAGACTCTGATACCAACTGATGTGGGATACGGAAGCGTCAAAAAGCAGAACACGTTTACTTCTAGAAAACAAGAAACAAAACATGTTTGCTTTTGAAAAATAACCTCGAATCCATGAGGGTTCCTTGAATCCACAAGGGTCCTTGAATCCACAAGGAGAAAAGGTCTGGAATCCACCAGAAAATAGAAGGCAAAATTCTAAATTTTATTGATTGAATAATTGTTCAAAAACGTGTACAGACTTAGGGACCTATTTAAGGGCTTCGTAAAACTTGACAAACAAGAAAATATAATGTAAAATAACTCCTAATTGATACCTAACCATAATAGGAACCAAATTTGACCTAAAAAGCATTAAAAACACCTAAAAACAAGGAAATAAATGCCCTAAACCTAAAATAACGTTTTTTACATAAAAATACCAAAATTAGTAAATTACAAAAATTAAATAGTAAATTTTGTCCTACATCAGTAAAAAGCAAGGAGGCCTTTATAAATTGCAGGGTTCTTCTCAAGTTGCTTTGCCAAAGTCTGTCTCTGAGGTTTTATACAAGTTGTCCTCTCATTTTCTTGTAAAAAGTGTCAATTCTTGTAATTCTATTTCTACAGTTGATACTTTTAGTCTATGGCATTGCAGATCAGGCCATCCTTCTTCACAAAGATTAGTTTTGTTGAAAAACATTGCACCTGAAATCAAATCTTACAATGTTAATAAAGTTTTTGACTGCACTATTTGTCCTTTAGCCAAGCAAAAGAATTTACCTTTTCATCATTCTGTTAGTGTTTCTTCATCTTGTTTTGATTTAGTTCATGCTGATATTTGGAGACCCTACTTTACTCTTTCTTTGAATGGTTCTAAATATTTTCTTACTTTGGTAGATGATTATAGCAGATACACTTGGGTTTTTTTTAATGAAACAGAAATCTGATGCTTCCTTTTTTATTTAGTCTTTTTTAATATGGTTCTTACTCAGTTTAAAACTCCTATCAAAGTTTTTAGAACTGATAATGGGCCTGAATTTGCTATTACTTCTTTGTATACTTCTAAAGGAATCATCCATCAATTGTCTTGTGTTGAAACTCCATAGCAAAATGCTGTGGTTGAAAGAAAGCATCAACATCTTCTAAGTGTTGCTAGAGCATTAAGGTTTCAAGCAAATTTACCTTTGAAATTCTAGGGGGATTATGTTCTTGTACATTTTTAGACCCCTTAAAACACAAGTTGTTTAACCTAGTTGTTTAGCCAAGTGATTACTTAGATAAATTATTCAATTCTAGGTTAACACAAGTAAATCATATCATGTGAATAGTGCGGAAAAGTAAAGAACACAACGATATGATAACCCAGGAAAACCAAACCGGTAAAAAACCTGGGGAGTATTTAACCTAGCTATACTCAAGGTAAAATAGATCCACTATGAAAGAATTGAAGTTTTATAATAAGACTTAGATCACTAACATCCTATTGCTATCTTAAGTAGAAAACTTACTACCACGACCACATGACAGCTCCGAGTCCACGGACTACTTCTTTCTTTGATCCACAGCAACCACAAGTACTTCCACTTGTGTTTTCTTTAAGCTCTTGAAATAGCAACTGAAGAGATCACCAAGTTCTCAACATCAATCTTCATCTTGATAACCCTAAGTATGTATGAAGGTAAACACCTCTAGATCTCACAAGAGATTCACACACAGAGCATATCAACAACCTCTAAAACGTGGCTAGGGTTTTTCCTTTTATACTTGAAGCAAAACATAAAACCATACACGTCATATGGGCTTGGGTTGAGTTGGAAATTCTGCAGAAAAAACAATCTGCACAAGCTTCGATCGATCGAGTCTAATTTTCAATCAATCGAGCCTTGCAGAAATTGAATAGTAATTTCCTGCAATTACTCGGTTCCAACTTTACACATAACCACACTCTGAGCAGCCTAAAACTAGACTAAATGTTTTGATCATGGTTTGCCAACATTACACATTGAAGTTCTAATACATTTAGATCCTAAAGTCTTAGAACCTAACAGTTCTAACTACCACATATCTCATCAATAGGCTTCCTAGTCCTCTCTTACATGATTTTACTCCTTGTGAGAAACTCTTAGGTCATCCTCCTTCTTAAGGTCATCTTAAGTCTTTTGGTTGCTTGTGTTATGCTTCCACCTTAAGTAGAAACAGAACCAAATTTGATCATAGAGCTAAGGCCTGCATTTTCCTTGGTTATCCTTTTGGTACAAAGGGTTATAAGTTGTATGATTTGGCCACTAAATCTAGTTTTCTATTTAGAGATGTTATCTTTAAAGAATCTATTTTCCCTTTCAAGGATTGGCTATCCGAATCTATTTGTCATTCCTTGTTCCCATGTCAACCTTTAGCTCCAGATGTTGTAGAATTTTCTGTTCCTTCTATTTCTGCAGAATTTTCACCTCTTCTCACTTTAGTCGACAATACTGTTGCTCCTGATGAGTTTCCAGATCTTGTCCACACTGATCTGGTTATCTCTGATCCTGATCTTGATCCTAATCCTGATCCTGATCCTATTTCTTCTTCCTTACCTATGGTTCCAACTGTTAGAAGGTCTACCAGATCTCATAAACCACCTACATACCTTCATGAATATCACTGCAATCTTGCTTCTGCTCATGTATTGGCCTCAGCTTCTCTCACTCAGTCACATGACTCCACTGCTTCTGAATGTTCATTTATTCTTTATCCTCTTTCTTCCACCCTTTCATATAGTAAATTGTCTACTCTACATAGAGCTTCTGCCATTGCGTTAACCATTGCCAAAGAGGTAGATTCCTATGCTCAAGCCTTGAAAGATCACTTCCTCCTAGAAAGGTTCCAATTGGGTGTAAGTGGGTGTCCAAAGTTAAATTCAAGGCAAATGGCTCCACTGAGAGATACAAGTCAAGATTGGTAGCTAAGGGCTTCACTCAAACTGATGGTATTGATTTTTATGAGACTCTATCCTGTGGTGACATTTGTGACTGTTAAGACTTTGTTGACCCTAACTACTGTCTATGGTTGGTATCTATCTTAATTAGATGTCAACAATGCATTTCTTCATGGGGATTTGGATGAGAAAGTTTATATGGTTCCTCCTCTTGGATTTAGTAGCAAGGGGGAGGTGTGTAGACTTACAAAGTCACTCTATGGACTAAAGCAAGCCAGCAGGCAATGGTTTGCTTAGTTATCATCCACAATTGTTGATAATGGATTCATCCAGTCCTAGTCAGACTATTCTGTCTTCACCAGGGTTAACAAAGGATCAATCATCATCCTAATGGTATATGTGGATGAAATTCTAATTGCTAGCAATGGTGTAGATGTTGTGAATACCTTCAAACAATTCCTAGACAACAAGTTCAAACTCATGGACCTTGGTATTTTGAAATATTTTTTGGCCTTGAAGCTTTGATCTGATATTGGTTTATTAGCTAGTAAACCTGCAAACACTCCCATGGAACAGTTTGCAAAGTTCAGCAGCTCAATTGTTGAAGATGTTCTGGATCCTTCTTTATACAGAAGATTGATAGGAAAGTTGCTCTATTTGACTCTCACAAGACCAGACATCTGTTACTCAGTGCACCAGTTAAGCCAATTCATGAGTGCTCCTAAAATGCCTCATTTACAAGCTGCTTATAGAGTTCTCAACTACTTGAAGAAAACTCCTAGGCAAGGACTGTTTCTTTCTACAAATTCAAAATTGAAACTTAAGTCTTACTGTGATGCTGATTGGGTAGCATGCCCTGACACCAGAAGATCCATATCAGGTTTTTTGTGTTTTTCTTGGTGATTCCTTGATTTCTTGGAAGTGTAAGAAGCAACAAGTTGTATCAAGGTCCTCTATAGAATCTAAGTATAGGGCCATGGCCATGGCCATAGTGACTAGTGAGATAGTATGGCTTATAGCTTTGCTTAAGACTTTTGGGTTAGAACACAATCAAGCTACTTCTCTCTACTGTGATAGCAAGGCGGCTTTATACATTCTTGCAAATCCAGTGTACCACAAGAGGACAAAGAATATTGAAATTGATTGCCACTTCATCTAAGAGAAAATTCAAGATGGGGTGATTAAAACATTCCATGTTCCTACAAGACATCAAATTGCAAATTTCTTCACTAAGGCCCTTGGGCATAAACAATTCTTTTTCCTTTTGTCCAAGATGAACTTAGTAAATATATACAGTTCATCTTGAGGGAGAGTGTTAAAGAGAGTGTAGTTTTGTATATAGCTTGTTGAACTACATGTAGTATAGACTAGCATTACATGATACGACATGTCGTTTATGCAGTAGTTATAGATTAGTTAGTTACTCTGTTTTCAGTTTTGCCACTTGTCCTTATGGTATTGGTTAGATAGGTAGTTTGTTATTCTGTTACTCTTTCCCGCCATTACGCTCTCACTATATAAATGGCAGAGCTTTATATTTATGATATGATGAATCATTCACAAATACCTCTCTTCCTACTCTCTCTCTCTCTTCCTTCTCCGTCTGATTCTCAATTCACCATTGTAGCACATTAAGTTTGTGTGTGATTTAAACAGTATTTATAAAAAATCAGAGTTTACAATGGAGAGGAGGAGAAGGAATTTCTCTCAAGCCAAATCGATTGCTCCTTCCTTTGTTTCCTTAGCATATGTAACTAAAGCTAAAGCTCCCTTATAACAATTTATAATAAAAAAATGGTAGAATAAAAAACGCGTTTGTTCAAAGGATCAACATTCCGAATAAAGAAAATTATATAATTTATTAAAGTCTTTAATAAAGGGTAGCTAATTGGAGTAAGGAGAGGATAGCCACTTAACACCTTTATGATCTGTTTCAATTTTTAGTTTGCTTCCTAATCGCCTTCAATCTTATTTCATAATGTAATAGCTTATATTACCGGCTTACCGCCAAACATATTATATAAGTTTAATATATGTTATTTTGCTTGTCATGTTAACACTTCATCCTTTCCAATGACAATTGACCCAACTGACACACTTGAATCTCCTTATTTTTTATCATCATATTGAGAGTGCACATCTTCTTTTCCACGAGCCATGACCATGTTTAATTTGGTGACTTTCTTATTTACCACCCACAAAAGTACTTGCCTTTTCTATTAAGCTATCCTACAAAAATCAAGTTTCTCTTCAAATCTTGGTCTGGCCTAACATTCTGCATCTTCCATAGAGCTCCACTCAATAGTATGATTCAAATATCACCCTTGCCCATTATATCCAAAGGTTCATCATCAACTAGAAGAAATTTTTTGAAATCACCATTGATGTAGTTCTCTATGAATTCTCGATGTGCAGCGAAAGGTGACCAATTACACTTAGAATTCTATGATTGACGACTACTTCTAAAATGGAAAGACGAAATAAAGCACCTCGCTCTTGCACATGCATCATCCCAAGTCTCACATACATCAAAACACATGTTGCTAAGGCCCCAAAACGATGATGCGGTTTGTCCCAGAAAATCCATAGTCGGCAAATGTTATACATTTGGTCCTTTTGTCCACTCTTGTTAAGTTTCAGGGATATATACAAAAGTTTAATGATATTTGGAGATAGAAATAAAACCTAACTATGTCCTTTTTGTCACTAAATAATAGTTTAGAACTTTAGGTTCTATTTTCACCCCTAAAATATATTTTTTATTTAGAGACATCGAGGAAAGTGGAATTTCAAGTATGAGAATAGAACTTTATATATATATATATATATATATATATATATATATATATATATATTTATTTATATTTTTATATATAAAAGGAATAAAATAAAACATGTACCGTATTTTAAAAAAAAAATTGTAAAAAAAATTATTTTATTCCTAAAATATTTTATTTTTATACTTGCTTCTGTGATTTTTATTTCTAAAATATTTTAGTGCTCAAGTTAGTCTTTTTTATTTATTTATTTTATATTACTTACTTACAAAATTCGATCCTGCAAAATCATTTCTTTCTCTCAACCTAAGACTAAGAGAGAGAAAGAGTGATTGTTGTTGGAGATCAAAATTTCCTCTAATTGTTTGTTTTCTCAACCAATTATTAATTGCCTTTTTAATTTTAATTTTTTATGTTTATGTTTTATTGGAAATATATAGAAGTTATTGTGGCTTATGATTTTCATTGTGTTCATGTTTTTTTTTTTTTTTTGGAAAGCTCAAAAATCTGTAAAAAAACAAGAGCTGTTTAGACCCCAAATTAAAAATTACGGCTCGGTTGATTTTACTCTAACTTAAACTAAGTGCGGAATAGATTAAATGCGAGCGGATAAACAATATAACTACTCTAAGCCATATTCATATTGAAAGCTAAAAGACTAGGGAAGAATAATGCAAGTGCAAGATAACACGCCGATGTGTTATCGAAGAAGAAACCGAAATACTCGGCGAAAAACCTCTCTGCCACCCTCCAAGCGGTAAATCGATCCACTAGAGAATAAGTTGGAGTACACGAATAACAAAAGACCCTCTAAGTCTAGTCTAACCCATGTACTCGAGCTCTCCAAACTTCTGCTACCAACTGACTTCGCCAAGTCTTGTTTTCTCTAGCTCTCCGAATCACATAATTCAGCCCGATTGCATCCACTAAACAAATGGCTTCTTCCAATGCTTCCCAGCAGCACCAAAGCCTCACTTTACACTTAGGATGGGTGTGGTAAGTGTTTGGGCTATCAACCTCTCAAGGATTTAGAAATGGAGTGGTAGGAGTTGAGGAAAACCACAATGGATTGTGTAGAGGATTGTGGGTATAACAATTTCTAACTCTCAAAGGTTGTGGCTAGAGTTTTCTCTCTGAAAAGCACTCCTCAATATATGTGGGTAATGTAGGTATATATAGTGTGGGTAGAGACAGGGTGTATTAGATATGACAAAATAGTAAAACAAAATGTTTCACGGGTATCTCACTGGAAGGCCTTACCCGCGAGACACTCGCGAAAACCAGCTGTCACCATCTGTCATGACTCTTTACATTCCAGTCATGTGCTAAGCACATGCTTTACTTCGCGGGAAGGCTACTCGCAAAAACTTCTTTGGTCTTTAATTGCCTTGAGTTTTCACACTCTCTCTCACACACAACTCTTACAATAAAATCCCACATAAAATACAGAGTACAAAAGATTGAACATAATTACAATTAAATTTGGCACGGAATTAAAGCCAATATAAAATAGTTGTAAATCATAACTTTACATTTTTTAAAGAGTCTTTTTTGTGGGATCCAAGTGTAACACATGAAGATTGTTTGGCCGCATTTTGCCCAGCCATGTATGGTCAAAACCAAGTAAAAAAGAGATTATATCACCACTCCGTTAGCCATATGATAATGGGAAGGGAACAAAAAGATAAATTAGGTATGTCTTTTTCTTTTTGTAAAAAAAAAATGGCATGTCTCTTATATATATTTTATGAGGATTATAAGAAAAATAAAAATAAATTTCATGGATTAAAATAGAATCTGAACCAAAATTTAGGAAACACATGCATATTTTTGCACATAAAAAAAAAGGCATATAGGCCCTCCATCTGTCATATAAGCAATCCATATTAAGGAATAGGGGACTAAAATGGTATATATTTTAAATTGCTTTTAAGGTCTAAAATAGACTATGAATCTATCATGAGATTCTGGATTCGACATCTCTTACCAGTATTTTTGGACCATTCTATGGGATTCTTTTTTGTAATAATATAATTTTTGTGGGATGGGGGGACCATATATCCTTGAGGAAATAGTCAGATTCTCAAAGAAATCTGGACACCCTCATTCGGAATCAAAATCTTCTATACCACTTTTCCTGTACCACTCTTTGTTCCACAGACTTGCCACTTGTCTTTTTATTTAATTAAATTCTCTCATTATGCCTTTTCTTAATTAATTACCCCCAAAAAAATTAACAAACCAAACATACCACCACCACCAACCTTGGTCGGCGCTGGCCATCTCCGCCCTGAACATCACCTATCACGGCAGCCACAATCGCCCGATCTACACCACCAACGGAGATCCAAGCCAATCTCACCAACCACCATCACTCCACCACCAAAAAAACCAACAAATATGACTTTATTTCTCATCTTTCTTCATTATTTATTAAGTAACAAAATCAACAATAAAACATGGAGTGTAAAATATAAACAAATCAAATGTAAAGGCTATTCAATCTAAATCAAAAGAATCCATGTATTACACCATGAACCCAACAATCAAAACCAAAAGGATCTCTAGAAGAAGAGTCCAGTGGTTTGAGTTGAGGTATTCACGTGATGGGCTTCAAATCCTTGGCAGAGCCGACGGTTGGATGGCTGTAAATGGCTGCTTTGATAGTGTTGACTCCGAAGAAGGTTGGTGGAGGTGGTGGAGGGGATATGTTGGGATTTTCTTTGTACCATTCGTCCAAATATTGTGTTAGATCCACCGCTTTTTGACTCTCCCTTTCTTGATCTGCTCAAAACCTTGGTGGTGGTGGACGGTTGTGAAAGGTGGCGTTGCTGCTGTCGCTAACCTTTGCTGCTGCTGTTGGTGGCAACGGTAGTGAGATGTGCTGGCTATATATTTATTTTAGGTAATTAAAATAATAGTAAGCATAGATTTTGGATTTGCTTAAATAAGTGGACACGTGTCAGGTTTTTATTTGTGGAACACAAAGTGGTATTGGGAGTGTGGGATAGAAGATGTTGATTCTCTCATTTGTCAAAAAAAAAAATTACTTTCTTTGATTTTTATACGTTCACAAAATAAATTGCTGAATGTCACCATAACTTTGAATTTAGACATGAATTAATATAGTATAGAATAGTTTGTCCTTTATATTATCAAGCAGTTTTCTTATTATCTAATGATGGATACTGGTACTTTTGTATCTTAGTTAGACTACCTTTGCTTCAAGAGGTAAAGATCTACATTCGAATTATCGTGGATGAGACTTAACGGATTAGGAATCATACTATCCTTGCTCAAAATAAATAACTAAATTAGAAATGAATCGATAATATAAAGAGTGAAAATATATAATGGAGTTATGATTTATTTGATTTAACATAAAAAAAGTATAAAATGAAAAAAAAAAAAAAAAACACGCAATATCCATCACAAGAGGAAAGTTCATCAGTTATCTTTCCAAACAAAGTAAAAACAATAATTTCTAACATCACCCTACACCACAAATAACTTACAACCCATACTTCGCTTTCTTGTCTAAGATCCTTGATAGTTTTTAGACCCCTTAAAAACACAATTTGATTAACCTAGGTAATTAGCCAAGTTGTTACTTAGTCCAATTTAACAAATACTAGGTTATCACAATCAAAACAATCATATCATGCAAAGCAGCGAAAGGATAAATAACACAATGATATGATGACCCAAGAAACCAAACCAGTAAAAACTTGGGGAGGATTTGACCTAGCTATCCTTAAGGTAAACTTGAATCCACTATCTTGAAAGAATCGAAGTTCATACAATAAGACTTACAAGCCCCCACGCTCGACTTCTTATTGCTACCCACCAGTAGAACTTACTGACACGACCACGTGCAAGCTCCAAATCCACAGACTCCTTCTTTCTTGGATTCACCACCAGATACAAGCACACCCGCTTGTGTTTTCTTTAAGCTTCAATGGCAGCAACCGAGTTGATCATCAAGGTGTAGATAAAATCTCCTCCTTGAAAACCCTAAGTTTGTGTAAAGGAAAGCTCCTCTAGATCTCACAAGAGATTTACACAAACAGCAATATGAGCAACACTAAAACGTGGCTAGGGTTTGCCTTTTATACTTAGGACAAATTAGAAAACCCTAAACGTTTTAAACAACTAGGGCTGAGTTGGAAACCTGCAAAAAAACGCATTCTGTCCAAGATTCGATCGATCGAGCCTAAGCTTCGATCGATCGAGCCAGGCCAAAATGCACAGTAACTTCTGCATTAGCTCGATTCCAACTTTACATAAAAGATACAACTTTGAGCAAGACTAAAACACTTCTAAACACATTGTTTTGATCATGATTTGCCAACAATACACATTAGAGTTCTAAATACATAAATACCTAAGTTTTTAGAACCTAACAATCCTTGATGCATATGTTAAAATGACCATGTTAATAAGAAGGCGAAATTGCATCCATGCGAATAGGGTAACAGGAACACTAGCAAGACAAATGACAGGAATGACCACCCATGATTTTCCTGATAGAATAATGAAAAGAGAAGCACAAAAGGTTATCATCATGGTTGCTATGGAGAGGATAAGGGTGGAAAGACCTACTATCATCTTTTTGGGTAAGGATTTAAGGAAATCTTCCTCCGCATAACATGATGTGAGGATGCCAAGAAACATCAACAATGAAGTTGAGGCAGAAAGCAGAGACAAAGCAGTAGATATTATAAAGACCATAAAAACCTTCTCATTTAAGAAGGTTGGCAAGCCTGAATCTTGTTTGTTGCCACCTGGAACAGTAATTGCTGCTGCAAACATAATGGTAACAATCAGAGCAGCTACCACTGTACAAGAAAAAGCTGTCCCCTTCATCCATTTTTCTCCTTCTTTCACCAACTCTTTATGGCTCTCTGTAAACAATTCTCGAGGTCTTTTACCATTTTTGTTTGTACATTCTAATATGACAGGATGGACAACGTTCTCCACCTCCTGAGTTTATTAAACAAAACCTCATAAAGACTATTGCTTAAGATATAAAAAAAAAAATTAAATACTTTGCAACTTTGCATCTTTTTCCATTTTTCTTAAGAATGATTCTGTCTATTATAAATGAAAAGTTTATAGGATTAAAAAGTGAGAAAGATTGAATGCCTAAAAGTTAGCATGTTGAGTTTTGTGTATAGTATAAGGGTTACTTTTATATTGCTTTAGATTTTCACATCTTCTTCTTCTTTTTTATTTTATTTTTATTTTTATTTTTATTTTTTATTTTTAACATTCAATTCACTTTCATATGTTAAAATGTAGACATTTTTACATCAATTATGGATATACCCATAAAATAGTGGATGTGAATGAGTGTGGAAGAATACTTTTCTCTTTTATGTAGGCACACTAAATAATGCAAAAATACAAAAATATACAGGTAGAACATTGTAATGTAAGGATAATAAAGTGTAGTGATACTCTGAATCATGACAGTTACTACTTGGCCTTGGGCTCCTAGGCCTATTTGGCCTAGTATCTAGGAACTTTTATTTTTTATTTTAACTTTTTGGAGAGACAGGCCTAGTATAAGGATAAAATATAATAATATGGCACTCTATAGGTTTTATCTATTGTAATTCATAGGTGAAATTACATAAAAAGGACTAGAGTTTACACACTTTTTTTGATTAGGTTCTAAGTTTTTAATTTTGTTAATTAAAGTCATAAACTTGTGAAATCATTTAAATTTGAAGCCTATATTTATATACTTTATTCATATATGTTATTTTGGACACTAAGAAAAAAAAAGGAAGCCATTTATAAAATTTGTATTTTGCTAAGGAATCAATTTTGATTTTTTGACTCATTTTCTCTCTAAGTGAAACTCTCTCTCTCTCTCTCTCTCTCTCTCTCTCTCTCTATGTGTGTGTATATATATATATAGTTTTCTCTCTCCAAGCTTTCTATTAAATAATTGCAAAATTGACTTATGAACAAATCTTAACCAAAATGTAGAGTTTAATCACTTGTTTTATGTTTTAATCTGTTATGTTGCTATCCAAAATAATAGAGACAGACAAAAACCTTAAATCGAAACAATTTTATAAATTTAAGACCTAATAATATGAAATATGGTATAAATTGTACACCTTTTTATATAACTTCATCTAATTTATATTAGTTGATTCTATTAAATAGATTGTATCTTTTAAACTCAATGGAGTGGAACTCTTGTTAATTACTTGTTATGCACTTTAATAACTTTTTTTAATCATTTTTTTTTTTTGATAAATTCACAATTAAATTAATGAAAACACATAATATCTCCTTGCTTGCAAAATATCAAATTGATAAAAGATTAATAATTATCTTATATATAAACTGTTCAAAATTTTTAAAATTATATAGAAAACAAGAGTTAATATATCAAATCAATAAAAAAATTGTTATAGATAGTTTAAATATTATAAAAGATAACCACTTATTATATTCTGTACATTAAATTATACTATTATTTTAATTTAACAATCTAATGACTTTTTATTTTATTTTATAGGAATTAGAATATGAAACCACCCAACCTTTTACTCTTTCATTTCACTTCCATTTCGTATTTGTCAGTTTATGATTCGCCCCCCCCCCCCCCCCCTTTTTTAAGTATCTCATTTCCGTTCATTTTCTTTATCTTATTGATGGGATATTGAAGTCGTAGTTATCCAGTAGTGTGGATCACTTGCACATTCTGACATTTACGTGGATCTTTAGTCACCTATTCACTCACGCATTCTCACATTGTAGTTTAGAATAGAGTTTTCAAAGAGTGTCAGATAATTAATCATAAAACCATGAGAGAACTGAAAACAACTCATCATTGAAATTATATAAATATATATATATATATATATATATATATTATACCTTATACCATTGTACTTCACTTTGCATAAGAAAAGCTGCTCCTGGAACCGTATTACGTCTAGTGGAAGGTTCTAACATCGCTGCCATATGTAATATGCTATTTCTATCTTTATCTACCACAGTAAATAATAGGTTCTTTGCAGGAGATCTGCATAGGCAGCAAAATACTTTATCCTGACGATGAAGAACGGCAAAATCAAATAAGTTTCGACCCGTGGATTTTTCAAGACACCATACAAGGTCAGGACATGCTTTCAGTATTTCAGTAACAAACTCTACTCTCCCTTCCTTGGCAGCTTTGTTCATGGCTTCAATAACCTTACCATTTTCTAGTTGTTGAAAATTCAAATCTGGTAATACTTTGCACATGCAACGTAAAAGTGTTTTGGATTGGTGGTGAAGAAGCTTCAATTCATATATTTGATCGATTTCTAAATCAATAATCAAAACAATGTTTAGTCAACTAAATGAGAGAAAAAAAAAAGAAAAGAAAAAGAAGTTGACCACAATGATCAATGAGTAAGATATGAAATTAATTGACTAAATGTATCATACCCAGGAATTTAAGGAGATTCCAAACAGATCCTCGAGCTGCAAAGTGAAAAAAGAAAAAACAAAATCATATTCGCTTACTTAAAAAGAATAGAGAACAGTTAGTTAGGGTTGCTACCAAGATTAGTTATGCTGATGCAGATTTGTAATGTATTTATTCGAGTAGTTAGAAGTTTGTTAGAGCCTAGAGGAAGCTATCCACTTGCTTAACAGTATAAATAGAACTGTAAAATCCATGCAGAGTAGAGAATCAAGTCTCCATTTCCTTGAAAGAACCCGAAATTGTTTCCATTTCTTCAACTGATCACTAGCCGACCCTAGACTTGGGCAACTTAGGCGAATAAGTTGCCCCCAAATGCCAGGGCGAATAAGTACTTTTTTATTTTAAAAAATGTGAGTTGTTCAATTTTGTTTGGTTAAAAATATATTAACCCCGGTTAATTAATTCAATTATCCAAGTTGATTAATTATCTAAATTACATGCAATATCGTGGAGGTACAAACAAATCACCAATCTAAACTAGAGTGTAGTGGAAAATAAATTGACACCATGATTTGTTGATGAATGGGAAACCTTTGCAAGCAAAAACCCCATCAGGTGAATTTTAGGTCATCACTCTTGAAAAATCCACTAATTAAGAATAAGTGGTTATAAGTATAAGGAATCTTATTACTACTCAGCCTATCCCAAAATACCAATTTATAGTTGAACCTTTACGCTAATCTCCAATTAGACTTGATCTTATAGAAACTTCTCCTTCGCACGAATCTCAATTCGTAACTAATTGCACAACAACTTGATTGTTGTTGTTTGATGCAAAATTCTTCAATTCACACTTGTAGATCTAAAAGAAGCTTGGTACATAACCCAAAGACGCACAAGACGTTGCAGTAGCTTCACAAAAGCGTGTGTCTCAATAGTAGTCCCTGTCTCTATGATGACAGTTATAAAAAAAATTTGCTTTTATATCCTCTGGTGACCTAGAGCATGAAACCCTGGAAAAGCCTTGTCATCATGGGCCAAAAAACAGATCTGCAAATTCAGAATCTACATACATCAATAAATTGAGAGGTGTCGAGATATGTATCTCAATTCATTAAAGCTTGATAGATTGGAGGTGTCGAGCTAAGTATCGAGACAACTTGTTTCGGCTTTTCTTGTATTGTTTCTTGAGTAATCATCATGTCTTCAATAATACCACTTGTTATACTTCTTCAACGTACTTCATATTGTTCTTAAAACCACTTAGAACACATAATTACAAGTAAAGTACGTTTGTCATAAGATATGCCAATTCATAAAATATGACCCTAATAATTTTTTTCCCCTTTTAAGAATGCCAAAAAAATTTGATTATTTCTTAAAATACTACAAATTTTATTGCATGGGTCTTACAAATTGTTGTACTACCAATTATAAAAACTAAATTATATATTCATTTATTATTTTGTTGAAGTACTACCAATTACATTCTTTTCCACATTATTTTGTAATATTTTTGTAATAGAGGTTGTAGTAGTTTTAGCATTTTCTCACAACAAAAAAAAGATTAATATAAATCCAACAAATCACCATTAAGTAAATGAAAAATGCTAAAATTGCTACAAATTCTACTAAAAAATACTTACAAAATGATGTGGCTAAAATAGATTGTTAGTTTGGTATCACTTAAACGACATAATAAATGAATGGTTGAAACAATTTTTTTTATTGGTGACACTTCAGTCTGTAATGCCTATGTGACAAAATTTGTAGTATCCCTAACATTGTTCAAGTCAATTAGTTATAAAAAAAAAAAAAAAAAAAGGTAAGAATAATGCATTTAAATGAAAAAAAAAATTATAATGCATAACATTAACTAAATAAACGGTTAATAAATTTTACTGAAGTGATATTTAAATATACAAAGGCCCATTTAAAATTTTCGCCAAAGGTCTCAAATTGTATTCAACCGTCCTTGCTAATTAGCTACAAATAACTTCAATCCCACAAGTTCTCCACCACAATTACAAACACCAAATTTTTTTCTATCCCACATTTCAAATCTTATTTATCTCAAGCTTGATAGCTCTAACTATGTGCTTTGGAAGTATCAAATAATACCTTCCATTCTTTGATCATACTCCTTGCTCGATTTTGTTGATGGTACACAACTAAATCCTGTAAAGTATCTCCTAGATAAGAATGGTACAACTTTAAAAGGCAAGAATCCACTCTATCAACAAAGGAAGGCAAGAGATCAAGCACTTCAAACTTTAATCAATGTTACTCTTTCACCCTTAGTGATTGGCCAAGAAATGTATTGACCCCTTTGGTATATTAATCAATTAATTAGTTAGGTGAATTAATTAGATTCAATTTCATGCAATAAGAATGGTAGCACAAACAAATCACCAACTAAATTAAATGCAGCGGAAAATAAATTTGATAAAGTGATTTGTTTACGAATGGGGAAAACTATTGAGGCAAAACCCTACCGAGTGAATTTAGGTCACCACTCCCGAGAATTCACTATTGTCAAAACAAGCGGTTACAAATAAAAGGAATCCCAGTACCTAATACCAACCTACAGTTGAACCCTTACCCCAATACCCAATTGGACTTGTGATGTAGTGACAATCTTTCCTTTCAAGGCACGGCTCCAAGTACGTGACTAACCAATCGATGCACGGATCCAAGTACGTAACTAATACACCAACTTGAGGAAGATGTTGGCTGCAAAGTTCTTCAGTTCATCCAATGCTGAAGATCAAGAAACTCCTTGGTTACAAAACCCTTGGCGCAAAGACGCAATAGCTTCTACACAGAATATGATGAACTAGGACAAATTGTCTCCGGTCACAATATGCATGAATAATCACTTTGCATCAAGTTGCATCCCGTGTGACGGCCCTTAAAATAATCCTTTTATATGTCAGGGTTGTGAGAAAAGAAAAGAAACCCTACACAAATACACTTGGATATGCGTGAAATCAGATCTGGAAATCTGAATTTCGTAATTCTCAATAGATACTGTTTCTGTCGAGCAGCTGTCGAGCATCAGTATTAAATCTCGATAGATATGAATCTGTTGAGCTATCTGTCGAGCTTTAATGAACAACACTTCTTCACTTGTTTCTTGAACAGTTTTGCATGGCTTCAACACTAGACTTGAACTCTTATTCCTTGAAGTACTAAACCCATTCTAGATCTACCCAATTACAAGTAAAGTGCATTTTGTTAAAGGATTAGCCAATTTACATAACATATGTCTCTAACAATATCCACATGATAGGCCACAAACTTAATTGACCCATTGTGATAGAATTTAATTAATTAATTAGCCAAGTTATTAATTAATCAATTTATCATGCAAACGCATGGTAGCACAAACAAATCACCAATAAACTAAATATGCAGTGGAAAATAAATAACACGGTGATTTGTTTACGAATGGGGAAAACCTAACGGCAAAAACCCCACCGAGTGATTTTCAGGTCACCACTCCCGAAACTCCACTATTATCAAAACAAGCGGTTACAAGTAAAGGAATCCCAAGTACCTTACCAACCTACAGTTGAACCCTTACCCAATACCCAATTGGACTTGTTCTATAGTGACAATTTCCCCTTTTGATGCACGGCTCCCAAGTACGTGACTAACCAATGTGTGAATCCCAATACGCGACTTCAATCACCAATTAAGAAGGTTGTTGGCTGCAAAGTTCTTCAGTTCATCCACACGATGAAGATCAAGAAGATGCTTGGTCACAAAACCCTATGGTGCAAATACACAGCAACTTCTTCCAGAGAAAGAGATGAACAAGGGCAAGAACTTTGTCTCCGGTCACAATTTGCTTGAACAGAATTTGCTCAATGCCTGTGCAACTTGTGAACACAATGACGGCCCTTAAAACAATCCTTTTATATGTTTAGGGTTAGGAGAAAAGAAAGCCCAAACACATAATCACGGATCCTAAGAAAAACAGATCAAAATTCTGAAATTCATAAACCTCGACAGATAAGAGGTGTCGATCATCTGTCGAGATAGCTGTCGAGCATACGGGCTTGAACAGCTCTTAAACATCGACACATGCTAGCTGTCGAGATTTAATGAAATTGCACTTTCAGCTTGTTTTCTTGGACAGACTTGAAGGCTTCAACACTTGATCTTGAAACATAATTTCTTGAAGTATTTAAACACATCCTAGATCTACCCAAATACAAGTAAAGTGCGTTTTGTCAAAGGATTAGCCAATTACATAAAATAGTGACATATGTTCCTAACATGTGAAACACATATGTCCTAACAATCTCCCCCTTTGGCAATCCGTGACAAAACCACAACAAACAAATGAACATATGAGAGAAGTCATAAATCACTCAACTCATATTCACTTGTTGAATACAATAAAATCTATCCTAACACAAACTCTTGAAAAACTTTGCAAGAAGAGAGTTTATGGCAAGTAGACTTTGACAACCTGTATTTCTGAAACACTTTAAACAAAACTCATTAAGGCATCTTAGTGTGAAACAGAAATAGTAGATTGCATACAATTAATATGAAGCATGTGTATAGAGATAGAAAAGAAACAACACATGAAGGATAGGTGAAAGAAACAACATACATCAATATAAAGAAGAATAAGTACAATGTATGTCTAAATGGTCACAATACCTAATATACAAGAACAATGTATCTAAATAAGAGAAAAGAAAACATACACATGTAAGCCTCACTACATCCCTCAAAAAGAAACAACACTCCCCCTATCAAAATGGTCTTGTACTAACTCTCCCCCTAAGAGTGACCACTCTCATATCCAAAACTACTTCCCCTTTTTGTCACGAGTGACAAAGGGTAAGAGTGTCAAGTAAACATCTCATCGGTAGAGCTAGCATCTCCATCATCATCATCAGAAGCATCATCGTCATCACCATCATCATCATCCTCGGAGTTGGAAACAGAAGCCGCACGAGGTGGTGAAGGAGTAGCCTTAGGAGCAAAGCCGCCCATGGTTGCCTGTCGCCTAGCAATGCGACCAACACGAACATTCACCTGATACAACTCCGTGGAGAGTGTATTGAGGCGAGCATCCATGCACTGAAGCTGCGTCATGATGTCTCCTACTGTCACATCGCTCGAAGAAGAGGAGGGAGTAGATGTAGATGGAGTAGAACGAGAGGGAGGAGCTGCTGAATCTGTTTGTCGCGACCTAAACTGCGCCTCACTATGTTTTACGGTAGCGTAATCTATGGCACACATGAAAGAGAAATGGTCAGAAGAGGGAAAAGGAATAGAAAAGTGGCGTAGAATCCTCGTGATAGCGGAAGGAAAGATGAGCTTATCACGGGACGCCGAATCTAGATGAACATTGATAATAGACAGAATGAAATGAGAAGGGAAGTCTATAGTAAGATGCTCAAGAAGAGACAATAGAAATCGAGCACGAGGCTCTGTGATAGAGTTTTAGTGAGAGTTTGGATGGAGTACAAAAGTCATCACCATGTTTATGAATCTAGGACCTTTAGCAAAGGCCTTACATGGTGTAAACTGGCGACCACCCCAATCAGAGAGATGCTCACAGAAAGCAGCCATGAGCTCATCCTTGGACATAGTCCACAGACGATCACAACTCGGATAGTCAGGAAACTCTATCCTAGGAACCCGAAGCACATCCGTTTCAAGCTGCAGTGTGACAGGAATGCTAACACCCCTAACTCGAGTGACAAAGTGAGGAACAGAACAGTCAATCACATGTATGTTGGAGTAAAACTCCTGAATAATCATGAGAGGACATGTAATGGGCTCGTCACAAAGAGACTCCCATTCCCGACTGTGAATGACATCAGAAAGGTCAGTGTCAGCAAAGTCCGACAAAATGACTTGGTGTTCCGAATGAACACCTCGTCTAGAAAAGTTCTCCGAGAATGGCTTGTGGGCATCATCATCACGGAACCGAAGAGATAGAGGAACAGAATCAGAAGATGACGATATCCGAGAACGCAAAGGGTTCTGGGACGGAGTAGACTTATGCTTAGGTGCCATAGACATGACTAACGTAAACAGAAAGAGAGGGAGAGAAAGAAAAACAATCAGAAAAGTCCCAAGCAGTTCAAATATATCAAAATATATTGAAAAGAGAGTACGTATGCATGGGAAATGCATGAACATGTGACATGCAAAAGAAAATACATCATGGGCTCAGCCCAATCCAATCCTACCAGCACACAATCAATTTGCACAAATCTAAATGCATGATAATACAATTATAATGCTAATGTGATGCAATGCATGAGATTTCAAACTCATAGAAGTGAAAATCCATCCCAAAATTTCAACAATAACTCATCAATTTTGAAAAACCCCAAAATTTTTCAAAAACCCCAAAAACCTAGGTTTCAAATCATGAAATGCATGAAAATGTAAGAGAATAGAAGCTTACCAAGTGAAGAAAACTTGAAAAAGCTTGAAGAAACCTTGAGAAAGATATTTGGAGTGAGATGAGAGTGTTTGGGAGATGAACAGTCAGAGCAATCGAGAGAGAGATCGACAGAAATGAGAAGCGGATCGCACGAGGTGTTTAAATAGAGCATCAGTAAATCTCGACAAACTCAGGTGTCGAGAGGTATCGAGGTATCTGTCGAGGTAGGTATCGAGGAAATGGCCGTCGATAGCTTCAGGTATCGAGAAGGTGTCGAGGAAGAAACACCAACAACAAGAATAGAAGCTCGATCGATCCACCAGGTGTCGAGAAGCTATCGAGGAGGCAGGAGCTTTCTCGATCGATCCACCAGGTGTCGAGGTGCTAGCAAGATTGCGATAAGAAAAAGCTGAGGAAGCTCGACAGATAGCCAGCTATCGAGGAGGTGTCGAGCCAGCTTTTCAAAACAGTTTTTCTAGAAGAGAAAAACCACAGATATGAATGCAATCAAGCATGCAACTCAGCCAATGATCCAAACAACATATTAAGCTCTTAAAATCATCTCTCAACGATAAATTTAAGCACATGGATCCCAAAAACACACGCACACACTAAAACAAGTCTAACCGATTTTATATTTCAAAAACAAGTTAAGACAGTTTAGTGAGCATACATCAACACATGTAACACTTGTGATGGCCAAATCACATTGTACCTGCACATGTATCAAAAGTAGCAAAGAATATTGCGTGTTGTGTGTGAAAACATCGCAAGATTGCATAAGTGTATACAAGTTATGACGATTTGAGATATGAGAAAATCACTTTAACTCACATACAATCATAACTGTTTGATGGGGACTATCACCTTTGAGGTACATCCTATAACTCCCACATCTCCTAGAAAACACGCTTGCAATCATATTTAAAAGCATTTTTGATCTTTTTGCTTTTCATTTTCTTTGCATATTTTATTTAAGCAAATCATGCATGGGCATATAAGAGTAAGAAAAGAAGTACCCAATTATGGTAAGCATTTGACATTCCAATTTTGCTATGCCGAAGCACATAAATGTCATTGACACTGCACTTTTGCTATGCCGAAGCATACAAGTGTCATATCATGATTGGCGGACAACAGTGGTGAGATAGTCATTTATGCCTTTCTCTTAGGATTTTCTAGTCCTTTCCGTCAAAAAGAGTGATACGAGTGTTAAGTACAAGAGATAACTTAATCTTACTCATCACAAACAAGAACCACAAAACTCACTTGCTTAGTTGTGCATAGAGATGCTCATTTAAGCTACAAGAGATACAAAGTTTAGAAAACTTTGTTTCAATGGCCATCCAAGGTACACAAGTACCAATGTACACAAAACACACATTGTTTTTGTATTTTTCTGATTTTTTCAATTTTTTTTTTAAAAAAAAAAAGTAAAATTGAAAGAGAATCAAACAAAAACATGTTAAACAAAGCATAAAAACTAGACTGACTCAAAATAGTAAAGCATAACACACAAGTAATGCAAACAAACAAAAAGAGAGAGAAGAAAGTGATAGAATCACTTGGAGCCCTTTTCCTTCCACACCTTGGAAGAACCTTTCCTTTGATTAAACCCTTGAATCGGCGGCGAGGGGGAAGAATTGAAACTGTTCAAGTTCGAAAGGAACATGATGGCTTTAAGAAGATCTCCAAGAAGAGCAAGAGAGGATTGAAGCTGATTTTGGCTTCCAGATGCTATCATGCCATTGCTCTGTTGAGTGGCAAGCCACTTATAGCAATTTGGTCGAGTATGACCGGCAGCTCCACAATGATGATAGAGATGCTGCTTCTTCTGTTTAGGCTTATAAGAGTTAGCCTTTCTAGCCCTAGGGTTCTTGGCTTCTTTCTTATCTTGCTTAGGGGGTGCTCCTAAGATAGATTTATTCTTGTCTAAGTTCTCACTAGCTAACACAGTTTCAACAACATTGTTCTTAGTTTCAACATTATTAGCAGGAGGAACAAAAACAGTGGAACTAGTAGAAGCAATTTTAGAGGAAGAAAGACCATACCTTAAACCTGTTTGATCTGAAGCAGATTTTTGAATGCTTAGCATCTCATCAAGCTTAGCACTTGAAGTCCTCTCCAATTGAGCTCTGACTTGAAACAGCTCCACTTCAAGCTTCTTGGTCTTCTCAGTCAAGAAATTATTCTCGAATCTCAGTGCTCCAATAGTCTGATTGGCCTTATCAAACTTTGTGAAAAGCTCTTCACGATCAAGTTCCACATCACTGAGCTTCTTGGTGGCCAGCCTATAAAGTTTCTCATGCTTCTCAGAGAGGTTGTACAATTTCTCATAGGCCGTGTGGATATCATCTTGATCATCCATCTTCTCAAAATTTGAGTCCACCAAATCTTCTTCTTCATCCACATCTTCTACAATCCCTTCAGTAGGATCTATAGAGGCAGTGAAGGCATTCAAGATTCCGTCATCCTCATTGTCGGAATCATCCTTCGGCTCGGTGTCGCTCAAAGTAGCAGTAAGTGCCTTGCTCTTCCCAATGCTCTTGAGATATGTAGGACACTCATGTTTCATGTGACCGAAGCCTTGACACCCAAAGCACTTAGGTCCTGCTGGAACAGTGTACTGACCGCCATCCCTTGCATCCTTCTTCCTTTTATCTTGGCTCTTGAATTGAGAAGAACTAGATTGCCTACGGTCCTTATCAAAGCCCTTTCCATTTGCGTTCTTCATAAACTTCTTGAACTGCCTAGTAATGTAGGACTTCATCTTAGAATCTTCATCGTCTGAAAACTCATCTGTGTCACTGCTCTTGGCTTTCAGTGCCATGCTCTTGCTCTTACCCGACTTGCCAATCCTTGTTAGCCCTAGCTCATAGGTTTGCAAGTTTCCAACCAGCTCAGTCAAAGGAATCTTGTCAATATCCTTTGATTCTTCTATTACCGTGATCTTGGCATGGAATCTCTCGGGTAGAGATTTGAACACCTTCCTTACAATCTTGGGTTCTGGAATGGTTTCCCCAAGATTGAAGGCTAAGTTCACTATGTCCTTCAGCTTGGCATAGAACTCGTCGAACAACTTATCATCCTCCATCTTTATCTCTTCAAAGCTTGTAGTGAGCCTTTGAAGCTTTGAATCCTTGACAGCCTTTGTGCCCTCATAGGTTGTCTAGAGGATGGTCCATGCCTCCTTAGCAGTTTCAGTAGAGGATATCTTCTTGAACTTCTCATTTGTGACCGCACTGAATAAGGCATTCAATGTTCTACTGTTGAAGTTTGCCGCCTTGATCTTCGCATCATCCCAATCGGCCGGCGCTTCTGTAGGCTTAGTCCAGCCTATCTCCACAGCTTGCCACACCTTTTCATCTAAAGACTGCAAGAAAGCTCTCATGCGTACTTTCCAGTATGCATAGTTAGTGCCATCAAATAAAGGAGGTATAATTAATGACTGTCCTCTATCTATGACAAACAGTGGTCAATGGATCAAACACAGCAAATATTAAAACCTAATCAGAGTGTGCCTGCTCTGATACCACTTGATAGGCCACAAACTGAATTAACTCCTTGTGATAGAATTTAATTAATTAATTAGCCAAGTTATTAATTAATCAATTTATCATGCAAACGCGTGGTAGAACAAACAAATCACCAATAAACTAAATATGCAGCGGAAAATAAATAACACGGTGATTTTTTTACGAATGGGAAAAACCTAACGGCAAAAACCCCACCTGGTGATTTTCAAGTCACCACTCCCGAAACTCCACTATTATTAAAACAAGCGGTTACAAGTAAAGGAATCCCAAGTACCTTACCAACCTACAGTTGAACCCTTACCCCAATACCCAATTGGACTTGTTCTATAGTGACAATTTCCCCTTTTGATACACGGCTCCCAAGTATGTGACTAACCAATGCGCGAATCCCAATACGCGACTTCAATCACCAACTAAGAAGGTTGTTGGCTGCAAAGTTCTTCAGTTCATCCACACGATGAAGATCAAGAAGATGCTTGGTCACAAAACCCTATGGTGCAAATACACAGCAACTTCTTCAAGAGAAAGAGATCAACAAGGGCAAGAACTTTGTCTTCGGTCACAATTTACTTGAACAGAATTTGCTCAATGCCTGTGCAGCTTGTGAACACAATGACGGCCCTTAAAACAATCCTTTTATATGTTTAGGGTTAGGAGAAAAGAAAGCCCAAACACATAATCACGGATCCCAAGAAACACAGATCAAAATTCTGAAATTCATAAACCTCGACAGATAGGAGGTGTCGATCATCTGTCGAGATAGCTGTCGAGCATACGGGCTTGAACAGCTCTTAAACGTCGACACATGCTAGCTGTCGAGCTAGCTGTCGAGATTTAATGAAATTGCACTTTCAGCTTGTTTTCTTGGACAGACTTGAAGGCTTCAACACTTAATCTGGAAACATGGTTTCTTGAAGTATTTAAACACATCCTAGATCTACCCAAATACAAGTAAAGTGCGTTTTGTCAAAGGATTAGCCAATTACATAAAATAGTGACATATATTTCTAACATGTGAAACACATATGTCCTAACACCACATATGTCCTAACACTTAGCATTGTCTCTGGTAGTGGAACAAGACATTACGCAAGGAGTTGGAAGGTTCTTGAAAGATGATAGTGTTTATACCATAAAAATAATTTTAAGACCAAGATATGGTTGTTAATTTAATCTATAATTATTTGTTGGCATAAAGCCACATATATTAGTAGAAAGAATGACATGTGTGACTTGGTAGGCATAACATGTGGAAGTTTCGTAACCATGGCATATGTCTTGGGAACAAATATCATGTGTAAGACACTTGTCAAGAAGATAATAAACAAGAAGACATTTATCACATTGTATGGAAGATGGAAAAGTTAAATCCTACACATAACCACCTCCTCCCTTACTTTGTGGGATAGTTACAAGCTGAAAATAACTTTGATCTACATATCGTTTAAGTAGAACTAAAACAAAGTACATGAAATATAACTTTAGTAAAAGTAGAAACAAAAACAAAGGGACGGTAAGAAATAACAAAAATGGACATGTCAATTAGGAAAGTAATAGAAAGAATGATTTTAGATAGAATAGACCGAAGGAATAGAATTAATGTGGCTGGCCCAATCTAACTTGTTAGGGATCTATAGCTGACCCCCCAAATTTTAAGATTAATGCTTTGTTGTTGTTGTATCTATATTTTTAATATAAAATAAGGCCACTACTATTTATTAGGTGAGAAAAATTAATTTTTTCCAAGAGTGTCCAACACTCACATACACCATTTCATGCAAGTTGTTAGTAACAAAATTCTATATGTTTCTCTCCTTATAACTGATTATCTAATTGGGCTAGCCTTTTGGGCCTTTCCAATTGGGCTCTAGTATGTGACTTGGAGTGGGACCAAAAAAGACCAATAAGACACTAGCTCCAATGGGTCTTGGGCTTTTCTGTCAACTCTTGACAAGTCCAAAGTTACAATTAACTATATTTAATACCACTATATAAATATAGTTGCACTCTAGGCCTTATTTATAAATTATATCCCAAGACTTTATTGTGCATGCAACCCTTCATAAAATATTTATTGTAATACAAAGTCATAAATGTAGACTGCTACTTTGTAGATTACTACATCTTAATCCTTGAATACCCAGTTTAATCCTTTTAAGTTATTCATCATATATTTATGAAATCCAATTTCATAAATATATACTTTAGTAATTTCTTACTAAAGTGGTTAGGCCTAATTCTCTGAATAACAAACCCATTAAATTTATCTCAAGTGAATATTTTGTATCTCCATTAAGAGACTATGAATTCCATCTTAAGAATATATGTTCCATCAACACTAAATGTGGCTACCCAACATATTGAGGTTTTGATCGTTACTTTAGATCTCACTCCTGATATATCAAAGCAACTTACACTTCATGATCAGATCCATTATTCTCTCAGGATTAAGAGTTCATGCAAATATAAGTCGTGAGATTTATTATTCATTTGACAGTCTTTAGGAGAATAATAAATCTCACAGCGATCCAGTTCAATATGTCTTAACTCTTAAAATATATCAACATATCAACTAGAAGTCTCCACTTCCATGATCAAGACAAATCATCTTAGTTAATATGTTATAGTCTTCACAGATGAAATGCCCAATTTTATCACCGACTACGAACTAAAATTCTGAGTTTACAAAGAACTTGTGACTTATATCTTCTGTGACTAAATCACATACCATGCATCTCATGGACTATATGATAATGTCTGAATATTCATATTACCATTATTTTAGATAATAATAAAACAACTTTATTAAACACAATATTAAGTCATACATAATGTCTTACTTAATATTATACATAGCATCAAACAATAGGATTTAAGGGCACTAATTCTAACAATCTCCCACTTGCCCTAAAGACTATTGTGCACTAATCTAACTCTCATTCCCTCCAAATGTGACTCGAAGGTCCTTTGAGGCAAGGCTTTGGTAAATGGATCTGCTAGATTATTTGCACTCTCAGTGTTTGCTACCACCACATCTCCACGAGCAACAATATCTCGAATGATATGGTACTTCCTCTCAATGTGCTTTCCTTTCTTATGATTCCTTGGATCTTTAGATTGTGCAACTGCTCCACTGTTATCACAAAACAATGTGATTGGAACTTGCTTCATTTTTATTACACCAAGGTCAAAAAGGAATTTCTTGAGCCATACAGCTTCCTTTGCTGCCTCACAAGCAGCAACATATTCTGCCTCCATGATGGAGTCTGCAATAAAAGATTGCTTAATACTCCGCCAACTTATGGCTCTACCTCCTAAGGTGAAAACACATCCTGATGTGGATTCTGAAATCTAGATCCGATTGAAAGTCTGAATCTGTATAGCCAATAGGTATCAAATCCTCACTTCGGTAAACAGGCATATAATCTTTCGTTCTCCGTAGATACTTGAGAATATGCTTTACAGCTTGCCAATGTTTTGGTCTTAGATTTGATTGATATCGACTGACCATGCCAACTGAATAGCAGATATTTGGTTTAGTACAAAGCATGGCATACATGAGACTTCCTACTGCAAAAGCATAAGGAACTTGTCTCATCATATCTTCTTCCTTTTGAGTCTTAGGCCTTTGGTCATCAAACAGAGGAACTCCATGTCTGAAAGGAAGTAATCCTTTCTTGGAGTTTTGCATGCTAAACCATTCTAGAACCTTATCTATATATCCAGCTTGTGATAAGCCTAACATCTTATTCTTGCGATCTCGCCAAAGCTTGATCCCTAGAATAAAGTTAGCCTCACTCAAGTCCTTCATATCAAATTGGCTTGACAACCAAACCTTTATTGATGACATTACCCTTACATCATTTCCAATGAGTAGAATATCATCAACATAAAGCACTAGGAACATTACTACTTTATCTCGATGTCTTTTGTACACACATGGTTGATCAAGATTTTGTTCAAAACCAAATGACTTGATTGCTTGATCAAATTTGATATTCCATGACCTAGATGCTTGCTTAAGTCCATAAATGGACCTTTTCAACTTGCATACCATATGCTCTTGGTTCTTTGCTATGAAACCTTCCGGTTGCATCAGATAGATTTCCTCTTCAAGATTGCCATTGAGAAATGCAGTCTTGACATCCATTTGCCAAATCTCATAATCATAATGAGCAGCAATGGATAAGAGAATTCTGATAGATTTAAGCATTGCTACTGGAGAAAAGGTTTTATCATAATCAATACCTTCTTTTTGTGTATACCCTTTCGCCACTAGCCTTGTTTTAAAGGTTTCAACCTTTCCATCTATCCCTCTCTTTCTCTTGTAAACCCATTTACAACCAACAGGTTTAATGCCGTTAGGCGCCTTTACAAGATCCCAAACTTGATTAGAATATATGGAATCTAATTCAGATTTCATAGCTTGGACCCAATGATGTGCATCTATATCATTCATTGCCTCTTCATAAGTGTAAGGATCTGATTCAGACTCTTCTAAGATAGCTTCATAAGTTTCTCCTAAACCTATGAATCTTATAGGAGGCCGAACAATTCTCTCGCTACGACGAGGTACCTGTGTACTAGACATCCCATTAGTAGTATCTTATGGTGTATCTAATACAGCCACATCATCCCTAGTTTCATCCATTGGTTGTTCATTTACAAGTTCATTCATTTCAGCCAACACAACTCTACTTCTAGGAGTAAAATTATTCATATAGTCATTTTCCAAGAATTTAGCATTTGTACTAACAAAAACTTTGTTATCTTTACGATTATAGAATAAATAACCCCTAGTTTCACTTACCATGTTTGAGTGATATGTCTTTCTAAATAACAATGTGTGTTTATTTCTTGGACTAACTTGGATCTAATCAAGTTTATGTTTGTGTCTTGTGGTTATGCACTTGGTTCTCTACTGTGTGTATGTTATTTTGCAGATTTCTCGTCGTTCCTCTCGAGGAAAAGAGCTTGTAATTGATGTTTCATCATCCCCTGTTTCATAACGGACTCGACGTTCGTCTCAAGCTTCAAACAGTGAGAGATTCAGGACTCTTCTTGATTCACAAACTTACTCAAGCATCTTTGAAGATGCTTCTACTGTGGTGGAACAAGTGGTCAAATTTGATACCTTGGGAACAACATTTATCCCTAGGATATTTGAAGCAAAAGATTGGGCTAATCTGTTCAGGAACTTCGAGGACCCGATTGATGAATTGGTCAAGGAATTCTATTCAAATGCTAGGTATACCGGAGTTGAGTTAAAGTGTTGGGTACGAGGAAAAGAGTTCTCCATCAATCCAGACTACATTACAAAGGTTCTTCGCATAACTAGACCGGCAAATATAGACCTCACTCCATATGATGAGAGACAGCCTCAGGTACAAGACATTCTTCAAGTTCTTGGGCCTGATCATGAAGTTTCAAGCAAAGGCACATCCATAGGCACTGCAAAGTTTGCACCTAAATTGACGACTCTCAAATTGATCATGTTCTTCAACCTTTATCCATTCTCGAACACTGCATTCATCAATCTTGGAAGAGCGAAATTCCTATGTGATCTTATCACCGGAGTTCCGATTGACATCTGTGCCCACATTTTTCAGACCATTGGGAAAACAGTAGCTCGAATGGCTGCACGAACATGTCTTTCATTTTGTAGTCTTCTCATGAAGATCATGGATCACCTGTTTTTCATGTCTGTGCTTGCTTGCTTCTATGCTTTATGCTTGTGTTAGCCTCTCTTGTTCTAGGCTTTACCACGTTTGGCGCCTTAGCAGGTTCATGGTTGTGTGGTTACATTCTACACCCATGAGGCCTTGTTTGGATGTAGCCATTTGGGATGCATCGCCATGATGTCAGTTGCTTCGTGAACACCTGTCCCCTTTTTTGCTTCGTGCGACGATTGCTTACCATGCTTTTTTGTACCACCCGTTGGCTTTATTTGCATCTTCACACGCTTTCTTACATGTTCATGCATGAGTCTTGCCTGCCAGTGTGTCGTCCATACTTCAACACAATGAAGTTATAGGCATTCAATCCAAACCTACATTTGTCCCTTGCGGACACCACCTTTTGTTTACTATCTTGCTGGTTTACCTTTTGCTTGTTTGTTTGCTATCTTGCTTGTTTGCCTTCTTGCTTGTTTGGTCACATCCTTGTTTCTATGCTTGCCATGTCTATCATGCTTACATGCTTTATGCTCTTTCATATAGACTTCGCATCTTTTCCTTCCATTGCTTATCTGCTGGTTTCTTGTCTTTACCTTTGCACGTACACACATGGAGCGAGGAAGCATAGAGCTAGGGCACGGCTTCCCAAGCATAAGGAAAAGGACACAGGTGCAAGTGTGAGCTAAGCGGCTGCAGTCAGTTGGTCTAGGTGCTTAGCCTTTCCTTTTGGTTACGTACTCTTTTAAACCCCTTTCCCCCATCTTCCCTTTCTCCCCTAGATGGTTTGTATTAAGTATATCATGTCGTGTACCATTCGTCCTCACCTCTAGAGTATGGCGACCCCTGTTTATTTCCCTGCACTTATATTTTGGGCCATGCTCTAAGGATGTAGACATTTACTTTCTTGTTCTGTATGCTTACATTGTGTATGATGTATGTATATATACCTGCTCACCCCCTTCTGATGTGAATGTCACAGTCCATGTCACCTAAGGCAAGCAATGCCTAATTTCCGCCGCAAAAGTAAGGTGACATGTCGTCGGGTTTTCGCTGCGGAAATCTGGCACTTTGCTCGAATGCCTTAGGAAAGCATATATTGGGACCACACCCGTTAACAAGCCAAACCTCAAAGCCCCCCCCCCCCCCCATGCATGCAAAGCCCTAAAAGTCAATGCCAAAATCATGTTTTTACTGCCAATCTCCAAATTAAGGTTTTATCAAAACAAAGGACTGTCCTTGGATAGGCGTTATGGGTTGCCTAACATCTTCCCCACACGTAACCAAACTTCCAAACCTAAGAATCAAGATTTTTTGCCATTTACATTAGATTAGGAAAAACACCCGTTTTTCTTAGCTTAGGATCGGTAATAAAATCAACTAGAAATAGGTGACCAATCACACCTTAGAAAAACCCAATGATTGGTGGCGACTCCACTTACCTTTGGTAATCCCTTGAAATTTGGCCCAGATTCCTGCCATAACGCCAAAGGTAGACCTACCTTCCTCCATCGAGAGAGAGAGCACCCGAAACTCTGCGCGAACAACACACATATACAACGAGAGGGGCCTCCAACGAAGGCACGGCAAGTGGTCGAACGAAGGCACGACGGTGGTGGTCTTTTTCGCTTAGCCGGTCGAGACCAGGCGTCGACAGTTGGTGATTTGTTTGTGCTACCACGCCATTGCATGTAATTGAACCTAATTAATTAACTTGGATAATTAATTAATTTGCAAGGGGTCATTACATTTTTGCCCTATCAGTTAGGGTTCTTATATGTGTTTGGGTTTGGCTTTCTTTTGCTTTAGGTTGATATATAAGTTGTTTTGGGATAAAGATGCCACGATTTTATTTTAGATGCATGTTAGTGTGTGTGTGTGTGTGTTTAGAATGCAAATGTTGAATTAGTTTTTAATAGGGTTAAGACCTAAGATACAACGATGGGAGGCCAACTTTAGGGTTGGGTGATCTTGGGTGCCTAACACCTTCCTAAGAGTGTGCCTAAACTCCAAACTCATACTCTGGTAGTAAGATCTATGATCCTTCCTTGAGAGGATGCTATATATATGGTTCTTAGACCATTGCAAAAACTCGGTGGCAACTCCAAAGACCCCTTGTGTCAACAGTCCCCATAAAAGAAAAGAATACAATGAATCTATGGCCTAATCAACTCTTCTTTGCTAATGCTCTAAAGAGAAAATGCTTTTTTTAGAAGTAAAAAAAAAATGGGAAAGAAAAATTGAAAAAAAAAAGGTGAGATGTTGATAATAAAGGAAAAAAAAAATGAAAGATGAAGATTCAAAAAGGAAATGAGGACTTGGAAAGTGAAAGAAGTGAACGAGAGGATGAAGATGAAGAGAAAAAGAGAGAGAATGATAGAAAAGAAGATAGGAGAAAGAGAGGGAGAAAAAAAAAACAGAGAAAGAAAGGAAAAGGTGAGAAAAGAAAAAGAAATGATGAGAAGATGAGAATGAGAATATAACAAAAGAGAAGAGAAAAAAAAAATGATGATGAGAAGATAAAAAAATTCTTGAAAAGAAATATGAAGAGAAGATTAAGAGAAATGATGTGACATGTTGTGCCTATGGTTCTGTCCTGATGTGCTCGGACCAAACTTGATGTGACCCGTTGTGATTAGTTCTGTCTTGATATGTTTGGACCAAACCTGATGTGAAGTGTTGTGATTGGTTCTATCCTGATGTGTTTGGACCTAACCAGATATGATTTTTTATGCTTGGTTTTGTCCTAATGTGTTTGGACCAAACCTGATGTGATCTGTTGTGTTGATGTGACCTAATTGTTGTGAAAAATCTAAAAGATGCAAGAAAGCTTCGAAATTCAAAAATGAATTCAATAATTCAAGAGAGAGATTAGCACTTAAAAAAAAAGTTAAGAATTTCAAAAGTCTAAGGAGAATTTCAAAAGAAAGACTTCAAGTTTCAAAAATCCAATAGAGATTTCAAAAATGGAAATTTTTTTTCTAAAATGGATGGATTTGAATGATGAATTTCTTAAATGATTTTGATTTCCTTAAATAATGAATTTTTCTGGGAATAAATGATGTGTGCCTTGAATGATAAATTCTTTGATGTGTGATGTTAGGTCTCTAGAGCTTTTTTCTGATGATTTGATGTTGTGTTGGTGTGCTTATGATGATATTGTGATGTGTTGATAACATGATGTGTGATGTCTGATTTTCGGCTTAGGATAGTAGCCATTGATGTTGTGTTAATGATGTGTTGATGTGTTTTGGCTTAGGATAGTAGCCATTCTTGTTGTGTGCCTTTGATACTAAGTTTAGGATAGCAAACTTAGACTCTTTGATGATTGATGTTATGTTTATGATATGTTGATGTGTTTCTATTGGCTTAGGATAGTAGTCATTCTTGTTGTGTTCATGATGTGTTGTTGATGTGATGACAACATGGTATGATGATATGACGAGTTTTCTTTTTGGCTTGGGATAGTAGCCGCTTTTGTTTGTTTTCCCCTTTACCCAAGGTTCAAGATAACAAACCAAGGAGAATAGGGACTTGTAGAATCTAGCAACTGGATTTACACCCATGCTCCATGTTTGCTTGTTTGCCTGCATGTTTGCATGTTTCTATTGTGTGCGTGTGTGGACTTAAAGTTTATTAACCTACAAAATGGTTCGTCTCTTCAAGCTTTTAACTACACTTGTGGAGCAAGTATAGCTAAAAGAAAGGCATCTGTAGACACCTCATTTTGTACTCGGTTAATAAACTTTAGCCTCCAATCCCAATGATGAGCTTGACATGTCTACAAAAGGTAATTGAAGCTATTTTGATAGTTTGGAAGTAATCACAAATCAAATGTGCTTAAATCGCTTTGAAAACGATGCTGAAAAATGACATTTGTTCACTGTTTTAACCATCACTTTTGATTCATAAAGAATTTTTAAGTGAGGTTTGTTTCATTGGAAATTAGACACCCTGGACTTCCATTAGAATATAAATTTTTCTAATATGGATTTATATTGAGTGAGTTGCGGCAGTTTGAAGTTGGTTCATCAGAGTTGTCAAAATTAAGGTTTCCAGGGATGCATGCGTGCGTGGGGAACATGCATGCGTGCGCAACCCCAAACCTGTGTACGCAAGCCGATTTTCAGAGGCCCAGAAATTCATTTTTTAGGGCCAAAGCATCCTTCTTTGATAGGGCCTGGCCCCTAGACCCTTTGGAACGTCCAAAACCTTCTAAATGAGTTTGAAAACTCTAGTTTAAACATATAAATACAAACTTATGCCTCCAAACTCAAATCCTAGCAAAATAGAGTTGATTTTTGACCTAAACTCTTCCAAACTATTTTTCTCTCTGATTTTTCAGCACACACAGCAGCTAGCACATTTTTGGTTCTTCAAAAAACCTTTCCCTAGTGGTCTTAAGGTAGAAACTACTTTCTATTCTCTTTGAAAACCTTTTTCAAACAATCTTTTAAAGAACAATTTTTTATTTTAAGTTGTGATTACTTATGAAATATTAAATGCTTTTATTCTTTGGATTATCATTTGATCTTGTTGTGTAGGCATTGGGGGGCCAGTTAAAATATCAACCAGGTTATGTTCCATAAGCAAGGCGAGTCTCTCTTCATAGGTTTTCCTTGATTTGGATTATTTTTGTTCTTGTTGTTCATATTTGATTTACATGTTATATGTTCTTAAAAATATGTTTTGTTTTGTTGTGTGTTATCATGTTTTGATTGGAGAATTGAATGATTGCATATATTGATGAACATGTTTTAATGTGTTAAGTGTCATTCTTGTTTGTTATTAGATTCAATGCATGTTTAGGAATATATATATATATATATATATTTTTTTTTTTTTCCTTTTTTTGATCTTTGATATTTTTGTTGTTAGTTTAGGTTGTTTAGTTATATATTAGAAGCATATTAGGTTTTATTTGATTGTTGTTTGTTTCTTGTTTTAAAAACTGTGTTTCTGGGCAGTATGTGTACGCATACTAGAGGCATGCGTACGCAACCTTGTGCCTAGAAATGCAAATTTTGGGTTTTCGCTACTTTATTTGTTTTGATGAGTTTTAATCACATGTTTAGGTCTTGTTAAGTCTAGTTTTCATATGTTTTGAATTAGGGTTAGTAGAATAGCATGTTTCACATGCTTTATTTGTTAATTTGATGATTAGGGTTTATATCTTGGTTGAATCACATGAACATTTAGGAGAAATTGAACATGCATTGATGCATAGGTGCTGAGATGTTATGGTGCAGCGAGGTAAGTAAAGTAAGTCATGCATAATCACATGAGCAAGCATTTGATTTGGTTGATGAACTTGGTGAACTTTCTTGTTTGATGAAAATGATGAATATGGTTGATTAATTCCCTTGATTGATGATTGTTTTATGATGTGCTTGCTGCCCTTGGATATATTCTTGCTAGATGAATGATAGGTTTTATGCTATCGATGAGTGAGGGATATTTGCCATGTTTTAGATATTAGATGCATGTTAGTGTGTGTGAGTTTAGAATAACATATTAGAGGACCCTTTGATGGGATCAAGATCTAAAACACAATGAGCGGAGGCCGACGTATAGGTTGGGTGGGGTTGGGTGCCTAATACCTTCTCATATCCATACCTAAAATCTAGACACGTGTTCTGGTAAAGATCAGTCCTTCCACAAGGGCGCTATATTCATGGTTCCTAGACCATTAAACTAGATGCTGACTCCATTTTTCTCTACCTTGGTCCACTCGGCTGAGGTGTACCCCCCGTTGCACCCATAACCCATGCATTCCATCTTTTACATGGTGAGATGTCAATCACCTTACAAAATTTGCGCCCACAACTCATACATTCCATCTTCCACATTGTGAGATGTCAATCACCTTACAAGATGTGGAGGTTATTTTGGGACTTCCTATAGATGGTGAGGTCTTGGTTGGGCCAACTAGTGGGGGCTAGAGCAATATGTGTACGAAGTTGCTTGGTTTTGGCATTCCAGAGAATTCGACAATTTTGGTGAGGAAAATAATTCTCATCAGCGAACTTTTTGAGCACATTGCAAACCCATTACTTATAAATGCAATGGAAAATCAGCTACATCAGCGTGCTTAGTGCTATATTTTAGCGCTACTAAGGGATACGATTTTCATGAACAAGTCAGGAGATAGGGTGCATTTGATATTCTTGGAGTTCCTGCGGAACTTTCGTGATCTGCCACAGTATAGTTGGGGCAGTGCTTGCTTGGCATAGTTGTACAAAAAGTTTTGTTGGGCAAGCCATAAAGATGCAGGGCAGATTGGTGGGGAGATGCTCTTGGTTTAGTATTAGGCATGGGCAAGGTTCCCATACTTGTGTGCAAAGATAGTGCCCCCACCTGGATTTGGTTATGGCTCAGCACCAAAAGTTCCACTTGCATTTAAGTAAGTATTTGCGTGATATTCACAGTGTTAGTGTGCACAACTCTCTTAGTAATTAAGTGGTATTATCTTATTTCTTTGTAATTATAGGTAGGTGTGGATGCCTAGCCAAAAGAATAGGCCATCCAGCATGTTGTTGGTCTGTTATCGCATGCTATTAGTCAGGATGTAACTAGACTAGGTAATAAAATAGCTCCAACCTTTTTTGTAATGTCGATCGTAGATAGGGTTCTATCATTTTAAATTCTGTTTTTTTTTTTAATTTGTCGTAATGCTAAAGTTGTATTGTAAATAATCTTTTTTTTTTTTTTTGGTAACTTATATTTTACCAATTCATTAATACCTCTAATATCTTCTTCTTTAACTATTTGTATCTATGAAGCAAACACTTAACTGCTCTTCTTTTCAAGTAATAATGTAGATCCATTGTGTTTTCTACCAAAAGTAGAAACTGCATTAATATGAAAGATGCCTAACATTTTTGCATAATTTTTTCTTCTGTAGGTTACGTGGCAGCCATATGAAGCAAAATTAAGCTACCTTCCTGCCTTCTGCGTTGTGGGGAGGGATTTGTGGAAGGTAGTTGTGCCACTTGTGTGTTTCTGCATAGTAAAGACACACCACTCGGATCGTGTCCTTCGCCAGTTTGGGTTGGCGTAGGAGGAGCCTGCTTATGTTGACGCCGGTGAAAGACTACATGGGATAGACTTATGCGGTAAGGTGGAAAAAAATTGGAGGGAGGTACACGCAGTGTATATCCATGAATGGGATACTCAACAACAAGTCCATCATGCACCTTCTCAGATTAGTGATATGCCTCATGATCATTCATATCTCTATTGGTTCCATAAGATCACTCAAAAGTATGTCAACCACAACAGTGCTAAATTAGATATAATGGTAATGTGTTCGACTTAACTTTTATTTTTACAATTTTTTCTTTGTAAGAAATCAGTTTCACATAGGACTATTTGTTGGGTTCTCAGCCAAAAAAAAAAAAGGATTGTTTGTTGGGTTGTTTTTTATCCATTGGAAACAATAAAAATCATTTATGTCACAACGTTGGATGTTTGTACTATACTCTAATGGTACTTTTTCCGTTCAAATTGAAAGCCACTTAGTGTTGTTGAAGCTGCTTCCTGTAGGCAGCCCAGGATAGAAGCACGTCTTGGATGTCCTAATGGGTGTGGATGAGCTTGGCTATGTTGCTACACACACATCTCCTTAGCCCGAGGTCCCTCTACCCATCCCACATGCATCTCCCCAGCCAGAGGTCCCTCCACCCACCCCACGTGCATCTACTTAGCCCAAGATCCCTCTACCCCACATGCATATCCCAATCTCGCTTTGCTTACTCCAATTCCCACTTTTGACCTTGGTATTGAATTCAATTTGACCCCTCTTATGCACCTCGCATCACCCTCATACCTTCCCACTAGCTCTAATGCACCCACCTTGGCCATGGACCCACCCTATTCTGAATCCATGACAATGATCCCCACTCTTGGCCTCTATATAGAACTGCATGACCCACTAACTATGGACGTCACTCACAGAGCATCTCCTACCTCATCCTCAGCCGACCCTCTAGGACCTCAAGTTGTTGGGATTGATGCTCAACAGCCAGCTACTATTGTGCAGAACGAGCATCCTCCACGTCAACCCTCACCCCCACAAGGTCAACCGCAACGTGCTAGAAGAGCACCCACTTGTGGGACAAGTGGACACAAAATAGGACACAAAGGCAACTCTATGGTACGATAACCTTATATTCAATATAATGATATATTTTTCCATTGATATTTTTCTTACCATTACAATGAAAATTGATTGTATGCATCTAATGTCTTTGCAGGAAGATGATGAGTCTGAGGATGATGCTCCACCACCTCCTCCGCCACCCAAACATTACACGAGGCTTAAAAAAATGCAAAATTGGATAGTCCACAACCTAAGGTGACTAAAATAAAAAACGTTAGACTATGTCAGCATAAAATAAACTTAAGTTTTGGTTACTATAACCTTTATCTCTCTCTCTATTTATTTATAAGCACTATAGTCTCTAACCTTTATGTCTCTTATACTTGATCAACTGTTGTTGAGGCTGATGCAGAGACCTTTGCATTCTAGGCTGAGATCAACCAACTTCCCAGCTTGATCATCAACACCTTCTATAGCAACAAAGAGATCTTCCTTCGTGAACCTATCAACAATTCCTCTGATGTATAGATATCTCATTGTCTCAAGCACCCTTTTCAATTGTTCCTCTAAATAAATAAATCAGACCAATATGGCTATCCAACTGAAAATTGTAAGTTAATTTGATTTTGCAGATGCTAGAAAATATACTGAACAAATCTTTAGTGATGGTTACTGCAGGTGCAAATCAGGTAGGCAAGATTCATTCTCATTTTTTTTTTTTCCTCAAAAATCAGTATTTAGCTTTTGGAATGTGACAAAGTTAAGTTGGAAAGCCAATCGTTTGCTCTACATGTTTAATTACACAGCAGCTGGGATAAGGGAAGGGGGTCCACTTTGTGCAATACAGTGCCTGATTGTGCATAAATGCAATCCTTCTATTGGTTCCTTGTTCTAGTGTCATGCTTTATTCTTCTGCCTATTAGGTGCTCCTCTTGCTTGTTTATCTGCAATCTGATTTTTCAACATCACAATACAGCCTTAGCCTACCTGAGCTGAAAATTATAACATGTTGGATAGGACCCAAAACAGAGGAGCAATATTTCTTTAAATGTGAAAATTTGAAGGTTGCCAATTTGCTCAGAATTAACTTTTTCTTGCTCAGATTAAGAGTTCTAAACTAACTAACAGTATGGAATTATTGTTGTATCTGTATGGGTTGGTGGGCTTCCTCTTTATACAATCTTTACATGATATCATAGTGGTTGCTGACACAAACATGATGTGATATCATATACATTCATTATGCTGCTTCTCATTTTTGCTTTGTATGAACTGAAATCATTATGAACGTCTTTATTTCATTCAAAATATAAATGAGACAGGGGGGGTGGTGTGTGGCAAATATTACATTACATGTGCATCTTCTTAATCCAGAGGAACATGGCGTCTCGAATTCTCTAATTAGTAAATTGTTTACAAGTCACTCTCTCAAGTAATTAGAGTCATTTTCATTGTAGTTGGTGGGGGCTTTTTTGTCATTTACTTATTTATTTTTGGATAGAAATTATGTTTTATTTTTTGATGATGTTTTTATTTTCAAATTTCAAATTTCAAATTTCAATTTGTTTTTTATTTTTATTTTTTTAAATGCGTAGATTATCATGCTAAGTGCCTCTGCGAACAAGTTATCAAGATTGAAGGAACAAGCGGAGGAATATGCAGCTCTTATCATGGAAGAGTTGGATCCTGAAAGACTTGGCTACATTGAGGTGGGTAATTACTTTATATTATCTACAATCTATTACACAACTAAATAAAGTGAACCCCATATTTCTCTTGTTGTAACTGTTAAAGTTTCATTGTCACGTTAATTTTTTGGATTTATATATCATATCAGGCTAAAATTGACCAAGAATTTTAAGTCTTTAGAAAATATAGAGTCTAGTATTTGAGTTTGACTTTTTTTTTTCCCAGTCAATTGTTAGGCGACAAATCACCAGTATTTTCAATAATTAAATTACCATGTTGTTCAACCATGCACCGAGGAAAAAAAAAAAAAAAAAAAATCAAACGTGAACAAATAGTACTATATGAAAACGACTGGATTACATTGGTAATGGAATAAATTTATCTTATTCGGGGAACATTTTGAAATAGAAAAAGTTTGTTGCAATTTTTTTTTTCGTCTTTGTTTATCATTACATCACTGGGCAATTAACTTGCCCTTCTATTATCTTTTACAATATAAAAATATGTAGTTAAAATATTAATTAAGATGATTGAGATGGGTGTCTGTTGGCTCGATTGGTCCATTTGATAAAAGCTAAACACATAAGTAGTGTTAATTTGAAGGCACATATAGTCCAAGGTTATTATTTATGCGACATCGATATATAAAACTTTTTAACTTCTGATCAATCTTTTCAGCTAAAAAGGAGGAAAAAAAAAAAAAAAAAAAACTAGTGATCTATCTATCATCTATCTGTCAATGATAATTACGGTAAATAATTGAATTATTGCCCCCGCCATCACCACTAATTTACATTATCAATTGTCGGTGACTAGTGACCACGTTGCTTTTTCATAAAACACGCCAATTAAGCTTTTATACTTGTCACTCTTCTTTTGGACTTTTTCTTCATTTCAAAATCAAGTTCGGTCACTGACTACTAATTACAAAAATAGAAATCTAACTTTGGTGACCATTCCAATTTTAAAACGCCATCTCTTTTTGTTTTTTAGAAGAAAAATTAGAGCATGTGACAAGTCGTTAATTGTAATAGTTAGTTAAGCACAATTATATGAGTAAAGGTGGGTACCATATTAATAAAACAAGGTATTATAGATTTTTAATTATAGTGACCTTTGTAGTTTTGGAACCCCAAATTTTTTATTATGTGGCATAGCGTTTCCATGTGGGATTACAGTACTTCCACATAACAATCCCACATCATATACGTTTCCAAGTGTGTCGTATACTTTGTATACTAGCAACTATTCTCGATCAATGATAGTGTAAATTAAATAGCTGACGTGTCCAAGGTCATTGTGCTCCCCACATGGTTCAACCCTTGATGACTTTTGTAAGTTTGTTACATTGTGGTTGATGATGACGTGCAGCTATGGCAATTGGAGACACTATTGTTACAAAAGGACACATACCTAAACTACAGTCAAGCATTGAGCTACACAAGTCAGGCATTGAGCCAGAATTTACAAGGGCTGAGAAAGAAAAGCCCAATAAGACGGTGGAGCACAAAATTCGTATATTATTTGCAAGAGAATTGGAGGAGACTTTGGGTTTTGGCATTGTGGATTTGCATCATGATTGGGCTGTTTACATGGAAATTCATTCAGTACAAAAATAGAAGTGCCTTCCACGTCATGCATTATTGTCTCCCTACGGCTAAAGGTGCAGCCGAGACCCTTAAGTTCAACATGGCTTTAATTCTCTTCCCCGTGTGTAGAAACACAATCACTTGGCTCAGGTCTACCAAGTTGGCTTACTTCATACCTTTTGACGACAATATCAATTTTCACAAGGTACACATCAAACCCATTAATGCTTCTTGAATTTGTCATTGCTTAATTTATACCTTAACTATTTAGGACCCATATCCGAGACTTTTAATTAATTAAGTCCCATCTCCGAGACTTGTGTTTCAAGTCAGCATGATGAAAAGTTTTCTATTCATTATTACTAAAAATTTTACTTTTTTTTTTTTTAATACTTTTTTACTATTATTACTACTACATTGATGATCACATCTCTATGGGTACATTTGCTTATAGACGCAGCAAAAATTGACAACCACACATACGGCTATACGTCTGTACCTTTATTTTACTTTTTATAGGTAAGCAAATTTTTTTTTTTTAATATACATATGTATAGACAAACATAAAGGAGTAGATTCCCTCAATTTACTGTTGCAAAAATGACAATAAATCAGCCATGGTGAAATCAATTTAGATTTAAGTCGTCAAACTCAAAACATTGACTTTATTTACAAACCATGGGAAGCTAATTGTGCTAAGCAAGCAAACAAAACATAGTCTTTATTTATTTATTTATTTTGGTAGAAAGATGGGAATCATTTATCATAATAAAATACTAATACAAAAGCTTTGTCCTTCTACCACCCTAGGTGGGTGTCTAGAAACAAAAGGTTTCATAGGGCATTCTCTAGGAGTGTCAAGTTGAAAAGGTCCCATACATATCTACAATATATAGAAGATGAACATTGACTGTATTTTTCAAGTTTGCTCCTTTGCTCCCTTCCTCTTTTAGCAGGCCTATTCTTTATACCATTATTTTTTATTTTCATAGAATATGTGATATAGATGGACGGTTCATCTCACTTCAGGAGAGTCTTATAATAAAAAATTAGAGAAGCGAAATTGGGTAAAATATGGAACTATGGGTTCTAATTAACTCAATTGTTATTATTATTTTTTTTATCAAATTCTATCTTAGGGGAAAAAAACCCTTACTGGTATCTGGGAAGTAAGAGATTAACATGATTGATGATATATTATTTATTTTTGCGGCTAATAGATTAATTCAAGCGATCTTACCACGCAAGCTAAAATCAAATTACCATATAGAACCGAAAAAGAAGAGTCGAAATAAGTGCTCTTTGGAAGGTTTGGACCAAATATTGGGGGAGAGATCATCAACCTTATGTTTTTGTAGTAGTTAGTTCATGTTTTATGCATCTCAGGTCCTAGAAAAAGGTGCCTATCTATATGTTATGGGTTATGATTCTAATAGTTCGGATTGATCAGCTATTGTGTTTACATAATAGTAATTAAGCACCCCAAGGAAATAAGTATGGCTCTTTCTCTAGCATAGGCCCTTATGACTTACTGCCACTGGAACAGGATTATATACAGAAATGTTTCCAATGTTTAAAGCATGCCATTTTATCAATATACTAAGTAAAAACGGCTTAAAGTTTGAGCAATGTGATATTGCATGCTGTTATTCTTCCCTTGGGTCCTAAAAGGTATGAACTTTAAGTTTCTACCATATGTGTAGCTACTGATGCACTGATTTTGCCATGTCTGGGTTTAATGAATTGGAAGGATAACACATACAGATCATATTGTAACTTAGATGTCTTTTTCATCTTCAAAGGTTTGGCTAAGCTGTCTTCAAGTAGCATGACTCATCGCAATGTGACTCTTTACTGCAAGAATGACAAAGTTGATCTATAGATGTCGTGAATTCAATATTGTGAAAGTCTCATCTAATAACTAAAGTGAATACCTTATTAGAATACTTGATGACTTGATGTATGTGCTGCCTCTAAATATGTTTTCATTTTTCTTTTTGTTAACCTCTCTTTGCAGACAATCGCAGGAGCCATTGTAGTTGGTGTCATTCTCCATGCCGGGAACCACCTTGCATGTGATTTCCCTAAACTTTCTCACTCGCCTGAGGGAGAATATGAGAAATATTTAAGTGTTGACTTCGGTAAATACAGACCCAGTTACGCAAAGCTGGCTGAAGGAGTAGACGGTGTGACTGGAATCCTAATGGTGATTCTCATGACAGTTGCGTTTACACTTGCAACACGATGGTTTAGGCGGAGTCTTGTTAAGCTGCCCAAGCCCTTTGATAAGCTCACTGGTTTCAATGCCTTCTGGTATTCACACCACCTATTTGTCATTGTCTATGTCTTGCTCATCCTCCACGGACAATTCGTATATCTTGTGCACAAGTGGTACCTTAAGACGGTATACTTTTGATATTTCAAGTGATCATATTTATATTTTCAACAATAGTTATTTTTCTGCTTAGAAGAGCTAGCTAATGTATTGAGTTCATGCATGCAGACATGGATGTATCTTTCCATTCCGGTTTTAATGTATGCAGGAGAAAGAACCTTAAGGTTCTTTCGGTCAGGCTCCTACACTGTCCATCTTCTAAAAGTGAGTCATAAATTATCAATTGTTTCAAAGTTTTAAACTATTAAGAAATGAAGAATTTAATGATTTAACTCTTATTCTAACAATGAGAACCTCTTACATTTATTTGAATGCATGGTGTATTCCACAATGGATTGCATGCTCACAAGTTGTTTTTTCTCCTCTTAATTCAAGGCTGTTTTTTTCTAACCTTGATTTTCTTAGGTTGCCATCTATCCTGGAAATGTTCTTGCGTTGCAAATGTCTAAGCCACCCCAGTTCAATTACAAGAGTGGACAATACATGTTTGTCCAATGCCCTGCAGTTTCTCCGTTTGAGTGGTAAGTCACCGTAGCATTCCCTGAAATCACTATATTTTGGGAAATTTTCACTTTTTCGGTAATTTACAGCAACTGCACCAAGCAATGGCTTTGTTTAAGCAAAGCTATCCCTAGGTGAAATCCGAGAATTAGGCTATCCAAAATTTTATTATAATAATAGTTAAATGATTAAATTTACAATTTTCTAACAATTATTTAGACGCTTGCCAATGTTATACTATAAAGTGACAATGTTCTAGTCATAATTTCAATGCTTTGCGAGCGAGAATATATGCTGAATGCTGAATAGTTTTTGAAAATAAAAAAGTTCTGATGAGAATGTCTGAATCATACAATACTCAATCTGGTCACCACCAGCACCATGTAAAAATGTGGCTACCCAATTGATCATTTTTATGGTTCAATTTATGCATCCCAGGCATCCATTTTCCATTACCTCTGCTCCTGGAGATGACTACCTTAGCATTCACATCCGGCAGCTAGGTGATTGGACACAAGAGCTTAGAAGGGTATTCTCTGAAGCCTGTGAGCCTTCTGTGTCTGGAAAGAGTGGGCTTCTAAGGGCTGATGAAACAACCAGAAGAAGGTATAATTTTGTGCACCTGTCTAATGTCTTCCCTGGTTTAGCATTTTTTTTAAAATTATTTTTCATGTTATGTAATATGTAAAATTCCTTTTGGAGATTACAGTTTGCCTAAGCTCTTAATAGACGGGCCTTACGGTGCCCCTGCACAAGACTACAGGAAGTATGATGTCCTGCTACTTGTTGGGCTTGGAATTGGGGCAACACCTTTTATCAGCATTTTAAAAGATTTGCTCAACAACATTATCAAAATGGAGGAGGAGGCAGTAAGTAACTTGTTCTGTTTTTGCTATATGACTTTTATAGACCTTCACTATTTAACCTGCAATAGTATCAGTACTTGTTAACCTGTTCTAATTTTCATAGACTTATTACCAGGACTTGGGATAAAACTATGTATTTTATCATGCAAAATAAAAATTCTGTTTCCTTCTCAACAGGATTCTGTCTCAGATGGCAATAGGGAATCAGATCTAAGTGTTGGAAGTACAGATTCTTCAATGAATAATAGGGTCTGTCCAAAGCGGAAAAAGCCTCTGAAGACCACTAATGCTTACTTCTACTGGGTAACTAGGGAGCAGGGCTCGTTTGATTGGTTTAAAGGGGTCATGAATGAAGTTGCTGATCGGGATCAAAGGGTAAAAAAGAATGCTCCTTGGCATCATTTCATTTCCTTTGTTGAAAATTTCCCAAGTTTGATAACTTTAACTTGTCAATTTGGAAATTAGGGTGTCATTGAAATGCATAACTACCTGACCAGTGTGTATGAGGAAGGAGATGCCCGATCGGCTCTCATTACCATGGTGCAAGCACTCAACCATGCCAAGAATGGAGTTGATATTGTTTCTGGAACTAGGGTAAGCTCTTTGATGATTATCATTCTCATACTCAATACTTTTCTAGACCTCATTCATGCAATCAAATATTTTTTAACTGTTTCTTGAACTATGTGGCTTTGGACCAGACCACTTTTCTTTTAGAATTGTTAGTAGCAACCAACGACTTTAACCAAAAATAAATAAACAAAAATACAAGAAGTGGGATGGGGTATTTGACAAATACAAGGCCCTTTTCGCTGAAAACCTTAATGTGTTACTAATTGTTTTCCATTCCTTTCATTATCAGGTAAGAACTCATTTTGCCAGGCCTAATTGGAAGAAAGTTTTCTCCAAAATATGTTCCAAGCACTGTTCTGCAAGAATAGGTGAGATAAATCTCCAATAGGCCAAAAGATATTACTAGCAAATTTAGCTTTCTTCTAATGTTATCATTGTGGTTTTGGTAACTTTGATCAGGGGTATTCTACTGTGGGGCACCAGTTTTGGCTAAAGAACTTAGCAAGCTCTGCTATGAGTTCAACCACAAAGGTCCAACCAAATTTGAATTCCACAAGGAGCATTTCTAAAACAGTGGGATTGCGTATATACCCAATGTCTACACTCTCTCACTTCACCATTCAGACCTATCTCTAACACTTCCATCTACTTAAAGAATTTTTGTGATAAGCTAGAAAGGAGAAGAAAAAGAAAAAGAAAAAGAAAAAAAAGAAGTATTGTACAGTCCTCGTTAGAAAATGGGAAAGAATGAAAATTGAAAAGCATATATTATTTTCTTTTTTTATTCAAGTAACCCATCAAAATGGTATTCTAGATTTCTAGTTCTAGTCAATAATAGATTTAAATTATAATATGGCACCGGCTCTGCATCTGTACAAGTGGCAGAAATATAGAGGTGAAAGGTGGCAGTGGACCTAAGGTGCATTGTTGGAGAGCAAGAGTGCGTTACAGCTGCAATATTGGAGAGGTTGACCTATTTGGTATTTGATAATGATAATATATAGTATATTCATATGGGTAGGCATGAATGATTGAGAGACGTTTAGGTGGGGGTAGAAGAAGAAGACAGTTCTGGAAAGGAGAAAACTGAGGTAGGTTTTGTGGACTCTAAGAGGTGATGGGATTTGGAAGTATTGTACTCTTGTTGAACCTTAAAAAGTTTTTCCATGAGTCGGGCCCAGGGAATCATTCTAGAATGTGGATGATGACGAAGAGCTCCACATGTTTAAATTCTTAGAATAAGGAAAAATTATGTGTAAAATACATTCATATATTTGTCCATTTATTTTTGGAAATATACATACATATATAAATATATATACGAGATAGAGTTATTGTTGGTTTGTAAACATCATAGCATGGTAAGTCAGTCAATGGCTTTATTGTATTGTATCCTGTTATAAACAGAATGTTTATTGGATACTTTACTATCATGGGCTCTTCAATGTCTTCCTTGTTTATGTAAGCATAAATTAATAACTTAATGGGCTAGTAATTGTAATTTTGAAAGCACCTGTTCTCATCTCTTGCCTTGCCCTATAGCCCTTGTAAGCCTCTGCACCTCTACTTTTGTGTAATGAAATGAAGCTGAAATGAACTGCTTCTGATTTATATGTAAACTTCTTAAAAATAAAAGAATAGGAATGCCTCTTGATTTTAATTCTATTGTTTACTAGCTAGGCTAAAGCCTTCTTATTCACTTCTCATTGTAGTCCCAGAATGACTTGTCAAAAGGTAAATTTGATTGTTCTTGTATTAGATCATATTAATAACTTTTATTAAAGTAATGAATGAAGCTCGTTGTGAAAGGAAGGAAGACTTCTCCCATATGACTGAATAATTTCTTTTGTTAGACATTTACTGTTCTTAACAAACACGCAACAAACCATAAGTTCTTGCCTATCATATTAATAATCTTTGATCCATTAGAAAAGTTATAAAAAAATATGAGGAATTAACTCAAGTTTCACTTACCAAAAGGGAACATTGTTACTCCTCATAAGAGCAAGTACATGTGTCGCATACAACAAATGCCAGCATAAATTTTCTATGTGCTTAGCAATAGCAGCATGGGCATGGCTGTCTCTCTCTCTCTCTCTCACTCTCTAAATTTATCCCTCTTTATGAGACATTCTTGTAATTTACAGTTTTGTGTGTGTTGAGAATCAATGTTAATTACAGTTGATAGTTGAATTTGGGTTTTTATTTTTTTTGTGTTGCTAAATAGTTGAATTTGTATTTACTCCTTCATTTGTAGGCTCCTTTTATGTGTGCAGCTTCTAAGACATATTGTTAGCTTTCATTATTATATAAACTAACGCAAGTAGTGGGCTTGACTCTCCATCTTGAACCTGGATCGAAAAGCTAAGCTCATCAAAATACCACAGTTGGCAAAGTGATAAAAGCAACCTCAATGAAAATAATACTCTGTTGGACACTAAACAATGTGAAAATAATATCATTTTTTATATGGTTATCGTGTCGATAAGGGTACTTTGAAGTTTCTTGGTTAGATGTGTAATGCAACTTGACCTTTTAGATGAGAATGTCTCTTTTGGTCCATTTCTATGTGGCTTTTGTTTTGTTCAATTTTTATGGCCCCAGACTACGTGCTAAATGGACTTTCCGAAAGAGGATTCCTATTCGGCCCAATAGGGTGAGCAGCAGAAAATGGTAACAGTCTTGGGTCAAATACGAAGTAAAAGTAATATATTGTCAAGGCCCAAACTGAAGATTATGCTAAAAAATGAATATAGACCCAAACAGAACCAGCTGAAATCTATAACTCAAAAAGCATAATCGATTGTTTGTATGAATTGCTTAGAGAAGTCTCAAATTATTTCTATCTTATTCTACAGACTACAGATATCAAAAATGTTTATCTCAAAAAAAAAAAAAACAAAAAATGTTTACTTGGACCTCAACTTGCACTAAACTTTAATTTTGACTTTTGGTACACTAACACATTCATTTTATTATGTACTTTAAAAATCTTAGGACTTTTTTTGTTGTTGAAATAAATAGATGTAGCCCCATTCCTAATGGATTGACCTCCAAATAACATATCCAAATTATAAAAAATCCCTCCGAAATTTACACCTTTCAGAGAGGCGCAAAAACGAAAGTCTATGAGATTTCTTTTGTAACTGGATAACCAGCTCTAAAACAAAATAAATACTCGTTATAACGAAATGAAATTCTATTATCTATTATCTATAACACTATCTCTAACTAACCTATAAAATAATTATCTATAACTATAAATAAATAGAAATAGAATACATGTTTAGTTTATTATTATTATTATATAAACTATCAAAAAAAGATATACAAATTTCTAATAGATTAGATATAAGATAAAATCTCAAAGACTCCAACAATTCAATATATTATTCATTAAATACATGTATACAATGTTATATTTGTTATTTTTCAATTGCAAGGACCTGGATGAGAAGAAACTCTCATGTCCAGTTCTGTAGTAGAGATGGAATTGAAAAGAACCATCAACTATAACCCCAAAAGAACTAGAATTTGTAAACAACATAAAGGAAGAATGAAAGGAATATCTTATCGAGGTAATTGTATTTGCTTTGGTAGATATGCTCTTTAGGCACTTAAACCTGTGTGGATCATGTCTAGGAGTGTTATGACGAATTTGATTGGGAAGTACAATGACTGAGAATGTTGTTATGTTTGAGCTTAGCTTATTTAAGAATTGAGTTTAAACTTAAGCTTGAATTAGGCTAAAAGCCAATATATATAAGTTTTTTTTCCAAGTTAATTCCAAATTGTTCATGAATAGCTTGCTTCATAAATTGTTCAACATTAAAACAAATATGGAAATTATAACATTAGGCTTTTTTTTTTTTTTTTTAATTTTTTAATATTGAAATTATAAAACAAGGATTAGACCATTCACATGTGCAAAATTTCTTATATATTTTAGCATAATAATCTTTTTGTTTATTTTACTTAACCACTTTTCAAAACACCAACATTAGATTATCTATTCTAAACTATACTTCATTAAAAGATCAATTTTAAATTATTATTTTTTTATTTTTCACACATATACTATCCACTCTTTTCCTTCATTTTCGGGGAAACATAAATAAAGAATAAAAAATTGAAACAAACAAACAACCATGTTTGTGTATATTTACACAAATACTATAGCAAAAATGCATTTTGCAAAATTGACGCATAAGCTGATGTAGTAGGTATTTTTTAAGATTGATTGAACAGAATTTGGCCCTTACACTATTTTATAACATCTTAATAAGATTACTATTGTTATACTTAAATCCAAACACCCATGTTTAAAAATTTAAGAAAAGAAAAATACATACTAATGTTATATATGATATGACAGCTTATGGGGATAGTTTAACAAAGTTTCTCTTCAAACTAATCTGGAGAAAAATTCTTTAAAGTTTAAACTTCTCATATATTTATTTTTTGAGTGTGAATTTTGAAAATCTAACAATTGAGTTTCATGTTTCTTATGTTCTTAATATATATATCAAATTTCATTCAAATCGGATGTTATTTACTATTTGATCAATAAACTTTTTTTTATACATATTTTTAAATTACAAAAAGTTGAAATTTTAACATTTGTTTAATGATATAGAAATTAATAATTGATCTTCATGAAATTTTGCAAGCAAGAAGATAAAATTTAACGGTTATATTTTCAAAATTCACACTTAATATAAAGATATATGAAAATTTGTTTGGTTTAGTTTATTTCCTTTGTAGGAAAAAGTCTAGAATCATAAAACTTTTCACAACTTTTTTTCATAAATATAACTTGATAGAGTGTGATCGGTGAAAAAAAAAAAAAAAAAAAAGTTTATGCTTAAGTAATAGCTAGCCAGTATGCGTGAGATTTCAGAGTAAGTGAGTTGATGCGTAACTACTACTTTTGTCCTTTTGTAGATTTGGTTAAATACTAACGTTAAAAATTCAAAATGGGGGACCACGTCCGTACCCCACAGACACACAGTGACATGTATGTACGACGAATATTAGTTAGTTATAGTTCTCGTCTAGAAGAGGTGGGTGATGTCATGTGCTTTCTAGACTTCCACAATGCCATTCTATATATGCTATCTATTCTAACCAATATTTTCAAACCTTGAATGGTTTGTTTCTCAAAAAAAAAAAAAAATTTTCAAACTTGGTAGACCGTGGCGTTGGACATAAATTTGAACACAAGATAAGATCTTATTCGCACGCTACGCGTGAACTGCGATATTTTCTATCGGTTGGTGTGTGAACTGAATCATCACATATTTGAATTAGTCCTCATCTAGAAGACTATTTTATAATCTATTATATGTATCTTGTATACGTGCAGCTCCACTAGCTAGCAAATAATTGAATTAACTGTTCTTTTACTAACATATATTTGCATATTTGTTAACGTGCAATTGAATCCAATCACTACTTGTTATGGATCTATGGTCTGTTAAAGCGTGTGGTCTTAAACTTTTTTAAAAATTAATTCATAATTCCTAACATTATTGTTTGACTAAGCCTCCGTTTGGATACTAATGAAAAATAAAAATTATTTCACTATTCAGCTTATTTTTGCTACTATTCATGAGCCCTACTGCACTTTTTGATATATTTCATAGGTCTCACTGTACTATTTCAGTAAATTTTTACTTTTATTTATAGTACTTTCAGCAATAAGTTTTCAGTTTCAGCAAAATAAGTAGTATCTAAACAGACCCTAAGTGCAAAATAAAAGGAGAATAGAATCGAAGTTGGAAGGAAAAGAATGGGAAGAAAAAAGAAAGGATGATTCAATCTACACATAAGTAGTTTATGAATAGAGAGTAATCAAAATGATATTTTGTTTAATGTATACAATCAAAGAGATATTTAGAATATAATCTTTCTATTTTGTTGTGAAACATAGTTTTGATACTATTTACTAAGAAATAAATATCATCAATTTAAGAAGTTTTATGTGTCTCTTGAGGATTCAAAGTTGAGCAAATAATAAGCTATTCCACTACATGCGCATTAAACCAATTATTTAATTCTCATAACTGAGAATATATTGCAATGTTGAAAATATCTAATGGATAACATTGCTCAATTATAAATTATTTTATTTATTTATTTATAATTTGATAGTTACAATGGAAGAGTGCGAATTTGAATCTCAAATATTTTCGTTGAATTATGAAGTAATCAATCATAAGTAGGATTTTGAAGACATTCTAACAAGGTGGAATGTTAGTCATAGAGTAGTAATAAACTGAAACAGTTGAGAAGAATATAACAATAATTTACTCAATTCTTGTGCTTTTAAGATTACATTAAATTATTTGATGACGGTTTATTAATTATAAGGATATAATAATAATTTTATATAGAAAGTATCATATTTTTTTGTTTCCTCACTTATTATATTATTTTATTGTTGTGGTGGGCAAAAAGTGAGTAAGGTTTATGGCAGGTACAAACTTGCTGCTTTTGCTCACACAATTAATTTTTGAGAGATGGGATGCCCAATCAACCTTAAATGCCCTTAACAAGATGAAAATACTTAAGTTGGTGTGCTAGAATTAATTCCACACATAGACAGAAAGTCTTTTATAAGGAACAGTCTTGAAATGCATATATAGGGGTCCTCGGGTTTAGTTCGAGATAGAGGTTACAAGTAGTTTTAAGTCTCCCGCCCCTCCTTTTGATCCAGGGGCTTCTTGGCTTTATATATTCAGCCAAGATGTATCTGAGCCCTACATTTGAAAGGTCAGGATTGGATTTCATTGATACTTGTCTCATCAAGGCCTTACTAGAAGGTTTCTACACTGACGTATGAGCTAGGTGGACACTGTTCAAATGTCATTTCCTCATTAATGCGGCCAGCTAAGTGGTTGCAGTGTATTAAATGCAGAGGTGATGGTTGCTTTATCCATCCTCTTTCCTTTCTTCCCCGCTTAGTGACAAATTTTTCTCTTCGCCCTCGATTTGTGCCCGACAACCTTTAGCCTTGGTTCTCGGCTTTTAGAGGTCAGGTTGGCATCCTCGGAGTCCTCATCCAATGTTGTCTTTTTTGCACTTACATAAGGTTACTTGTATTTTTCCGAGGACATTCTACTGGTGCTCACCTAGGTTTGTCTCCTCGGCTTTGTTTCTAATCCCTCTATTTGTATTCTCGGATCCTCGTCCCCTCACAATTGTGTATGTGAAAATATATCTATACTCTATAGTCTTTAATGTTGTGATAAGTTACCAAGCCAAAAGTTTAAATTGTTGGTAAAAAATGCATTTTAGGCCTCTAATACGACTTATTACTAATTTTAATCAATTAATGATTCAAGATTAGGTTCAGGCAGTTAATTAACTTAAGCACAATATTAATCTTGGATAATCAAGCACAAGAAACACATCACATGAACAACTCACACATAAAGAGACAATAATTTGCTCACGGAGTGGAAACCGAATAGATAAAAACACTTCAAGGCAAAGCTCAACTCAACAAGTTTATTGCCGAAGCTTGTTGCAGTACATAAGTTACTCATGCGACTTTCTGTGCATGGGGTCAAACTAAGTATTTGAGTTCCCCATTATTGCTAGCAGATAAGACTTTTCCTTGTTCCTTCAATGTTACTTGATATTGCAAGTCGATCTGCAAACTATAAAACCAATTTTCGGTCACTCTTTAAGGCTTTTTAAATATTTCTCTATGGTCTAAATGAAACTCCAATACATAAGTGTTTGGTAGTAAACAACCTCTCAAGTATGGTCAATTGGAGAGGTAGAAAGAACTAGAAATAAAGGATTATCAAGGTTTTGCATTGCCGTCCTCATTCTTCTTAAATTATAAATTTTTGTATATATATATAATGGTGTAGGCTTTTGATATGATTGGCCACAAAATCTATATGTAATAATAATAATAATAATAATAATAATTGTGGGGACAAATAACCAAGATTCACGCATCTTGGGCCGTGGGCTCTGTCCGAGGAGGTCTCATGGGCCGAGCAATGTGGCAGCTATCAAAGCATTCTACTTTCGAAAGATTCGCACATAGGACCGGCGATTCCGTCCGAGGAGGGTATAGTCCTCGGATATAAAGTTTTCGGTTCAAGGAAGAATCCCAGTGGCTAAAGTAATCTTCCTGGAATCCCCTATGACAGAAACAAACTCGGTGAGCTTACTGGGAAGGAAAAGATCCCCGAAAATATCTAAAGAAAAGCTGCTACCACCACATTAAATACCCTGCAACTACTTTTCTGGCCGCATTTATGTGGAGAAGACCTCTGAACAGTGCTACCAAGACTATGACCTCTCACAGGGAGGCCAAAGAAAAAATCTGGTGGGATAAGTATCAAGGGGCACCTTAGATGAATGACAAGTGTAAGGATAGGATGCTTAGAAGATGATTATATAATGCCATTCCTCCTCCATTGGAGGAGGACGGATTTTGGAAAAAGGGAAGAGAGAGAAAAACAGAAGGAGAAAGGAAGATTTGTAACGTGAACAACACAACACAAGGGTTCCTCCTCGGACCTATATAAAACAGAATTATTCCAAGTTATTTTGGTGTGCTTTGGGCCTTCTAAACTGCTTCTTAGTTTGTCTTTGAGAATAGGAAAAACGAAGCCCTCACCATTCGAATCTAATTCTTAAGCCCACTCTCTACAAATACATGTTGCAGTGGACTTATTGGGCCCGGGTCTTGCGCGCTTTGGACTGGGGTGTACTAATTCGTTACACTACAATTGGCGCCGTCTGTGGGAAGAATTTGTATGATAGTGAGCGCGACGTTTCACCATGGTAGGATCAGGTCCCCACCCACAGGAATCCAGGGGCTCCCATCAACAAGACGCCTTCCATAATCTTGAGCGTAGGAGAGATAGGGAGGGTAGCCCACATACCACACAAACTAGCGGAAGTCATCCGCAAATGGGGAATCACTTTCCTCAGGAACGAAGTAACAGAGCCATGCAAAGGGAGATCGATGATTTGAAGCGGGAGCTACGCCATGCGCATCGACGACGAGCCCCTTCTAGTTCTGGTGTTTTCTCAAATGATGAAGATGATGTTACGTACAAACGCGACCCTAGGACACCGTCGAGCGAGCCTTTCCCCTATCACGGGGAAAACGTTCATAAGCGAAAGCGTAAGAGTCCACCTCTGAAGGGGCTGGAGAATGACGCCATGAACAAGGCGTTGAATCAAATTTCTAGGTCCCCCTTTACGCATCGCATCGAAAGGGCAGAGCTTCCTCGGCGATTCCATCAACCCACTTTCACCACTTATTACGGCTGAACGGATCCAGTAGAGCACGTGAGCCAATTCAACCAGAAGATGGCCGTCTATTCTAAGGACGAGGCCTTGATGTGTAAAGTCTTTCCTTCCAGTTTGGGGCCCGTGGCCATGAGGTGGTTCGATGGGTTGAGACCTAACTCCATAAGTTCCTTTAAGGAGCTTACGCAGGCTTTTGGTTCTCGTTTTATCACATGCAGTAGGGTGCCTCGCCCTTTGGATTCTTTACTGTCTTTGTCCATGCGGGAGGGGGAAATCCTGAAAACGTACTCGGACAGATATTGGGAGACGTATAACGAAATAGATGGTGATTTTGAGGACGTGGCCATCAGCACTTTTAAGGGCGGCTTGCCTACTGAGCATGGATTAAGGAAGTCTCTCACTGGTAAACCGGTCACCAGTGTGCGTCAGCTTATGGATCGAATAAGCAAATACAAAAGGGTTGAAGAGGACCAGCAGCAAGGAAAGGGTAAAACAAAGATTAACCCTCAGGAGCGTAGGGATTTCAGGTCGGACCGATTTAGTAACAATCGGCCACGGAGAGACTTTGTCGGGCAGTCAGATTCCTCCAACGCCCAAGCTGTCAACGCGGTATTCCGAGAGCCAGTCAGTAAGGTCTTGGAAAAAATTAAGAACGAGCCATTCTTTAAATGGCCGAACAAAATGGCGGGGAATGCGATGAGGCGCAACCAAAGCCTCTATTGTCAATATCACCAAGACCAAGGACATACAACCGAGGACTGCAGGAACTTGTGGGACCACTTAGATCAGCTGGTCCGAGAAGGAAGATTGAAGGACCTGTTGCATCCCAGCAGTCAAGCAGGGCAGACTGGGTTTGATTCCAGAAGAGGGGCGTCCTCGGGCCCACCCCTGGGAACGATAAACGTCATTTTTGCTGCCCCCGGAAGAACAGGGTCCTGTCCGTACAGAGTGATGTCTGTGGCTCAGTCGTTCGCCAATGACAGTAAGCACGAGCCAAAAAGAATCAAGATGGAAATAGAACCAGTTCTGGGTTTTTCGGAGGAAGATAAGGTCGGAACTATCCAACCTCACGATGATGCCTTGGTGATCACGCTCAGGATAGGAGGGTATGATGTGAAGAGGGTGCTGGTGGACCAAGGGAGTGCCGTGGAGGTAATGTATCCTGACCTGTTTAGAGGTCTGGGGCTAAGGTCCGAGGACCTAACTGCCTATGATTCCCCCCTGGTCAGCTTCGAGGGAAGGACCGTTATGCCAAAGGGTCAGATCAGGCTACCTGTGCAAGCCGGTCTTGAGGTAGTGGAGGTCGACTTTATCGTGGTGGATGTTTATTCTCCATATACCGCTATCGTGGGTAGACCTTGGCTTCACACACTGGGGGCTGTCTCCTCCACTTTGCATCAAAAGGTGAAATACCCTTCCGAGGGTCAGGTCAAAGAGATCGTCGGAAACCAGAACATGGCTAGACAATGCCTGGTAGCGGCCATATCACACCAACCTGAAGCTGAATCGCTGATGGCCGCGGAGGCAAGTTCATAGCAATTAAAATCTCTCGATTCGCCTATCAAGGAGATCCCCGAGGAGGCGATATGTGATGATTTAGAGAGGATCATTATAGGGAATGATCCGGAGAAGTACTTCCAAGTGGGGTCCCAGTTGCCGCCTCGCGAGAGGGAAGAGTTAATAGAATTCCTTAAGAGGAACGTCGATGTATTCGTCTGGAGCGCTTACGAGGCACCAGGGGTGGACCCCACCTTTATATGTCACCATTTGAATGTTAATCCATCCATTACTCCGAAAAAGCAACCACCTCGGCGCCCGTCCAAGGAGCATGCCGATGCCGTTAAAGAAGAGGTGAGCAAGCTTAAGCAAGCAGGAGCTATCAAGGAAGTGTTCTACCCTGAATGGCTGGCCAACACGGTGGTGGTAAAGAAAAAGAGTGGCAAGTGGCGAGTGTGCGTAGACTTTACTGATCTAAATAAGGCTTGTCCGAAGGATCCATTCCCCATGCCACGAATAGATCAGCTGGTGGACGCGACGGTGGGACACCCTCGAATGAGCTTCTTGGACGCCTTCCAAGGATATCACCAAATACCTTTAGCCTTGGAAGACCAGGAGAGGACTGCATTTGTCACCCCCATCGGAAACTACCATTACAAGGTGATGCCGTTTGGTCTAAAAAACGCAGGATCAACCTATCAGAGGATGATGACGAGAATGTTTGAGCTTCAGTTAGGAAAGAGCATTGAGGTCTACATAGACGATATGGTGGTCAAAAGCAAGGCGGTGTCCGAGCATGTTGATGACCTCGGAAGCATTTTCGAAATCTTGAGGAAGCACAAGTTGCGCCTAAATGCATCCAAGTGCACGTTTGGGGTGGGATCGGGCAAATTCCTGGGATACATGGTAACACACAGAGGAATCGAAGTCAATCCCGATCAAATTAGGGCTATTAACAACTTACACCCTCCTCGTAATCCTAAAGAGGTTCAGAAACTTACTGGAATGATTGCCGCTTTGAATCGTTTTATTTCTCGTTCAGCAGACAGATGCCGGCCATTCTTCCTCTTGATGAAAAAGTGGAAGGGATTTGAATGGTCTGAGGAGTGCTCTAAGGCTTTTCAGCAGCTTAAGGAATATCTCTCTCGGCCTCCAATCATGTCCAGTCCTCAGGAGGATGAGGTCCTATTCGCCTACATAGCCGTTGCTCCCCATGCTGTGAGTCTTGCATGAAGCCGATGTGCGTTATCTACCATTGGAAAAGGCCATCCTGGCTGTAGTCCATGGTAAGCGGAAACTCCCCCACTATTTTCAGGCACACTCTGTCATCGTCTTAACTCAACTCCCGATTAGGGCCGTACTCCGAAGTGCTGACTATACCGGCAGGATAGCTAAATGGGGAACTATTCTAGGGGCTTTTGATATCAAGTACATGCCTCGCACTTCTGTCAAAGGCCAGATCCTAGCAGACCTGGTGGCTGAATTCGCTGAAGCCTCGTTAGAAAATGTTCCAGCATCGCAGCACATGGATGAAAAATCGGTTGTCGTGATCTCGCTCCAGGAACCCCTATGCTGGAGAGTCTATGTTGACGGTGCAGCGAACCAAAGAGGTTCTGGATTGGGGTTGGTTCTAATATCTCCTGAGCAACTAACAATAGAGAAATCGCTGAGGTTGGATTTCTTTGCCACCAATAATGAGGCCGAGTACGAAGCTTTATTGGAAGGGATGAGTATGGTTCAAAAACTGGGGGGAAAGGAAGTAAAAATGTTTTCAGACTCCAAATTAGTCGTCGGTCAGGTAATGGGCGAACTGGAAGCAAGGGACGAAAGAATGCAGAAGTATTTAAGTCAAGTTACACAGTTGCGATTAAAATTTGAGTCATTCAGTCTGCTGCACATCCCAAGAAGTAGCAATTCGCATGCAGATTCTCTAGCTACACTCGCAACCTCCTCGGCGCAGAACCTACCTCGAATTATCCTTGTAGAAGACTTGTACAAGCCCACGGATGCAGGGAGGAAATTAACTCAGGTTTCTCATGTCCGAGTGGAACCTAGCTGGATGGATCCAATCATATCATTTTTAACGGAGGACACCCTGCCGGGAAATAAATTGGAGGCTGAAAAAATACGAAGAAAGGCACCCCGTTTCTGGTTGTCTGAAGACCAAAAGTTATACAAGCGCTCTTTTGCGGGACCGTATCTACTATGTATCCATCCTGAAGCAACAGAGGTCATCTTAGAAGAGTTACACGAGGGGATTTGTGGGAGCCACACTGGAGGCAGATCTCTATCTCTCAGAGCTGTCACACAAGGCTACTGGTGGCCAAACATGCAAAGAGAAGCACACGAGTATGTAAAGAAGTGCGACCAATGCCAGCGATTCGCCCCAAACATTCACCAACCAGGGGGGATCCTTAATCCGATAACCAGTCCCTGGCCATTTGCTCAATGGGGCCTGGATATTGTCGGGCCTTTCCCCAAAGCAGCTGGAAATAAGAGGTATCTGCTGGTCGGCACCGACTACTTTACAAAGTGGGTCGAAGCCGAGCCCTTATCAAACATCAGGGATGTGGACGCTAAGAGGTTCATTTGGCGGAATATCGTTACTCGGTTCGGGGTCCCTCGTACTATTATCTCGGACAATGGTCTTCAGTTTGATAGTAAGGCCTTCAGGGGATACTGCGGTGAATTAGGAATAACGAATAGATACTCCACCCCAGCTTACCCCTAGGGGAACGGACAAGCCGAGGCCGTTAATAAGGTCATAGTAAATGGACTGAAGAAGAGGTTAGATGATGCGAAAGGAAGATGGGTGGAAGAACTGCCGCATGTCCTGTGGGCCTATCGAACCACACCGCGACGATCAACGGGAGAAACCCCATTTTCGATGACTTATGGTGTCGAAGCTGTCATTCCTTTGGAAACCGGGTTCCCAACGCTAAGAAGGAGTTCGTTCAGTTCGAATAGTAATGATAATCTTCTGGAAAAAAGTCTGGATCTCGCTGATGAGAGGAGGGAGAGTGCACTGGTGCAACTGGCGTATTACCAACACAAACTTAAGCAAGGATACAATGCTAAAGTAAGGCTAAGGCCACTAGCACCTGGTGACTTGGTTTTGAGGAAAGTTCTGGGCACTGCAAAAAATCCAGCTTGGGGAAAGCTTGGGCCCAATTGGGAGGGACCATATCGCATCACCTCGGAAGCAGGAATAGGGGCCTATTTCTTAGAAGACTTAGACGAGCATGTAATACCTCGTCCTTGGAATGTAAACAACCTGAAAAGGTATTATTACTAATAAGAATTTTCTTTGTTCTTAAATTCGTGCGTTGTGTGACAAAATAACTTATGTCTATTATAAAGGTGTTTAAACAGAACCTTAGTCATGCCTGATGTCCTCGGACCAGATGCTTTGGGGAAATTACTACACTTATGTTTATTATAAAGGTGTTTAAACAGAACCTTAGTCATGCCTGATGTCCTCGGACCAGATGCTTTGGGGAAATTACTACACTTATGTTTATTATAAAGGTGTTTAAACAGAACTTTAGTCATGCCTGATGTCCTCGGACCAGATGCTTTGGGGAATTTAATCCACTTATGTTTATTATAAAGGTGTTTAAACAGAACCTTACTCATGCCTGATGTCCTCGGACCAGATGCTTTGGGAAAATTACTACACTTATGTTTATTATAAAAGTGCTTAAACCGAAAGTCAACATACTTATGGGTTATCAGGCAATGACATTCCATTTGCATGATCCAGTAAAACTTAAGTTATTGTAAAACCCTCTGGCCATGTACAACCCAATTAATTTCTTAGTGTCTTTTTCATATAATATATTCATTGGAATTTGAGTTATAATGTATTCATTAACAAGGGCCTTAGTGTGTGAATAAAAGTTATCTCAAACCTTAACAAAAGCAAGTGACAAAAGTATAAATGCAAAAGGAAAGAAAAACAAGTCTATTCTTTAGTCAACAGAAGAATAAATACATCATAAGTGTATACAGAAGCCACACTTCAACAAAAAAAAGGGTGGCTACACTTAAACAAAAAAAAAAAAAAAGAAAGGAAATTTCTACAGCTATTCTTTCAAAGGCTGAGAACCCTTCTCGGGAGATTTAGCTTTGGCCTTGACACCTCCAGCATCAGACTTCTTCTCAGTCGCCTTGGCTTGAGAAACCACGTCCTTGATGGTAAGGGAATCCTCAGCAGATTTGTCTTTAATGACCCCCTTGGTAGCCTCAGCAGCTCCAATAGGGACACTAGCAGTAGCTATCTGCTCTGGAGGAAGGAGAGGAAGGCTAATCAGCGTTGGAGGACTGGTCGGAAGTTCCCTGATGGGTTCAGGGAAAAACACGCTCTCGGATATCCTTAGCTCTGAATCTGCAGGGACCCCTGCACGATTAAGTGCCTCCATCCACGTCTCTGTGCAGTATTCCCTGCACAATTCAGCCACTTCTTCAGCCAACCTCTCTTCCGTTTCCCTTACCCCACGTTCGTAGGCCGCCTCCTCAGCGGACTTAGCAGCCTCAGTTGCTTTTTGTGCTGCCTCCTTAGCCTTTTGTAGTTCAGCTTTCAGGGCTAGCACCGCTGCTTTCTCAGTGGCGAGATTAAGCTGGGTCGTATAGAGTTGCTTTCTCTGGTCCTCGGCCTGGGCCTCGACGTTTTTCAACCCAGCCTTGGCGCTTGCGCATTCTCGCTCTGCAAGTTTTAGCTTCTCGGCCAGTTGCAACTTCTCCTCTTTCAGGCTCCCTAAGTTCTTCTCAACTTCACGGCGAGAGTGGGACTCAGCTTCGCATCTGTTCTGAGCATTCCGAACCCACTCTTCGGCCACATAGATCTGTTGAGTGACCTGCAAGTAAAAGCGAGTGTGATAATATTGATTAGATGCATAACCTTGTTTGGTTTAAATCATTACCTAAATCTAACTTACCAGGGCAAGATCCTTCTTCAAGGACATGAAGAGATCGGGCTGCCTGGTGCGCCGAAGGGCCTCCATGTCTCGTGGGAGCAGAAGGGGTTGCTCTAAAGCCTGGGCCAGATGGGCTGAATGACCTCTCTGGGCCTCCCGGATCGTGGCATCCCATGGAATTTGGGCCCCATCCAATTCAATCCGAGGGGCCCAGAATCGCTGCTGTCTGCGCACCTCAGCCTCCTCCCTGCTGTCAACAGAACTTGCCCTATTATCTTTCGGGTCTTTTGTCTTCTGTTGTTTGGAACCCCTCGGAGGAATCACCTCGCCTTCTTCGAGCTCCTGCATTGGCCTCTTCTTCTTCAAATCAGGAATAGCACGAAGTGCTAGATCAGTTGGAAGAGGAGGCGGAGGGGGTAGACTGGCAGGAGGCAAGGCCTGGGGTGGACCCTTCGTGGCTCCCTTCTTGCCTCTGTTGGCCACCAAACCTTTCAACGATGACCTCTCCTTTGGACTCATTTCCCCGTGTTCTTCTGAACTTGAATCTACTCGGGAAATGATTAATGCTGGCTGGATGGCTACGGAGAGCCTATCTGCGTCGTCCTCCGAGTCCGAGAGCTGTACCAGCTCCTCTTGTCTACCCTCTTCTCCTTCAAGGTGGAACTTGTCTATTTCTTCGTCTAAAGATGCCATACTGGTTCCTGCCCAGTGTGTAGTGCGAATAACATGGTAAATAAATACCAAAAAAATTAACCAAACCATTATGTAGATTGGTCCGATGATGAAGTTGTAACCCTTAGAGAAGACATGTTCTGGTGTCACTTGGAACAGAGCCGCCACATAAGCAAGCGAAAGGGATGCCAGATTAAGGCACATAAAAAATGCTAAAAGTACCATGGTAAATTTATTCCGAAGAGAAATACCACTGACACACATAAAGATTGTAGCAATTGAAGAAGTAAACGACACCGTATTGAAGTACATGAAGGATATGAAGTTCACTGAACCCGTACTGGCTAGAACAGATTTTCCGGTCTCGCATGTGTGCATGCTGCATGCCTCACCCTCACTGGAGGTGTTTTGCCATAGCCCTCCCGGAGGGCTGATGGCTGGCTGGTACGTGATAGTCAGGACAACGGTTGACACCACCATCAGCGCCCCTCTAGTCTCCTCCATCCACAAGCCATTATAACCTTCATACTGATACCATTTCTTCTTAATTTTAACATTGCTAGTATTGATCGATTTTTGGTCACTAATTTCAGAAATTTGGTGAATTGGCTCTGCCAATTTCTCTGCCATATCGAACTGTTTCGTCTATCGGAAAATGAAAATTTCTAAATAGTGGTGTAACTTGTAAAAGTTGTGTGCGTGTGTGTGTGTATATATATATATATATATATATATATATATATATATATATTGAGTATTGAGTTGGATTCAGTGGAGAAGAGTGAAAAGTGGGAGATGGGAGAATGATTAAGCAATTGGACAAGTTCCAAGTACGGAGGTTTGTCAGTTCTTATCTTAGCCATTCTATAACGGGTCAAAAGGGAATGTAGGTTGGTTATCATGTATTTTAATTAGAAAGTAGTTAAAGTACTGTCGTATTTTCTCTAAATAGTATAGCATGTATGTCATTTTTTATATAAAAATACAAATATAATTAATAGTAATAATTAATAATTATCATAATTATCCAATTCATAGTAAAAAAACGATTTTTTTTTCTTTTTTGGGATGTTTGTTGAGGAGAGAGAGAGAATAGGATAATCTTGTGTCAAACAAAAGAGGATGGTTAACTAAGCCATATTCTATAATTTGTTCAATGTCATGGTGTCTATATGGTATATTATACTTTAAAAACAAACTTTTCCCGCATGAGATTTTTTTTTTTTTTTTTTTTTGTTTTTTTGCACTATACATATATAGATATTGTGTATGATGATGCCGAAAAAGTCACCAGTGAGCCACACGGTTCTTGCACACTCGAAACAACACCTGCACAACAAAAAGAGAAGACCTCGTAGAGAGCATCGGTGTGGTGCCGGCCAAATACCCTCCGAATGTCAAGTTAGAACTTCTCACAACTCTAAAGTGCTAGAGCGGGATCAATTATGCGTACCTTGGCTAATGAGGGTATTGGGGCTTTTATAGTAGTAGGGGGTTGACATCTTTTTCTTGTTGCGAAAGTCTTTTCCTTATAGGAGTCTTTGTGAGCGTATTTCGTGGAATCTTTTCCTTGTAGGAGTCTAATACTAAGTGTGATGCGCAAGATATTTCCTTATATACCCGAAACGTGGAAGACAAGGCAAGGTTATGTTTGAACCGTCAGCTTTGTGCAATTCCTTCAGGCTTGAGCCGTCCGCTTTCCATCGTCAACAAATTGACCCCGTCGCCTCAAAGTTGATTCTCTGCTGTCACCTGCTAATGGACAAAGGTGAAGCCAACGAGCCTAATTGGAACGTCGCCTCATGCCATACTGTCAGTGAGTATCACAATTTTATCCTTATCAGCTGCCCCCTACTCCATGGTGCCGTTAGTTTAAGCTGACGGATTATGGAGTTAGATTTTCATTGCTAATCTACTTCTTGGCCAGGAAATGAGAAAAACTATTTAGGGGCAACTCCTCGGGCCGCCAACATTAAATGCTCGGACACGTGGCGCATCTCGGTTGGTTCCGCTTCTTAACGAGGTCGCTTCGTCTTTCGTGCATTTCCCCTCCTATATATAACTCGCTTCTTCCCCTCATTTATCTTATTTCATCCTCGTCGATTACCTGAGAGAAGCCTCGTCAGCTTTTACACCGTTGGTTTGTTGACTTCGTTGCCTGTGTTGTTGTTGTCGCCTTTGAATCCGTCACCTCAAAAGTCATACTTGTAAGTTCTTTTCTCTTCTACGTATATTTTTATTTAGTTGATTAACTCTCTAATGAGACCGTCATCTTGGGTTCTTAGAATGAATCCGTCACCTCTAGGTAGTCAGGTGTCAAGTAACGCGTCGGGTGAGAACTCGTCAGTTCGCGAAGGAGCAGACTATGACGAGGTGTTTAGTTCAGGTCATGAGTCCGAGGGTTCTTCCTGGTCATCAGAAAGGGAAACGTCAGCCCAATCTCCTGACGAGGAAGTTAAAAGTTATGGGGAGGAAGGTGAGGAAGGAGTAATGAGTGAGGAGGGTGATGCTCTTGAAGAGGAAGAAGAGGAGAGAGATAGTGACGGAGGTGGAGATGAAGGTGACGAGGAATCTTGTGAGGGAACTTTAGAAAGTCCCGGAGGCAACCGTCCCTTCATTCTTCCCGAGGATTGGGCCGTCAATAAGTTCCTACCAAACATGAGTGACAGGGTCTTTAAGGAATTGCGTACCCGTTATCAAATCCCAGACCATATCCCACTCCACCTTCCTAGGAAAGATGAGCAATGCTATACAGAAAAGATGGCAGACGTTGGTATGTATGACACTATGTTTGCTGTAGGGCTTAGACTACCATTGACGGCTTTGCACCGTCAGTTGGCTGATTTCCTGGGATTGTCCGTCAGCTAGATTGCTCCGAACGCCTGGAGGATCTTTATAGGTGCTGAGATTTTATGGGGTCGATTGAGTGGAGGGAACCGTCAGCCTTCGTTGGACGAGTTCTTCTATTGCTACAAACCCCAACACCTCGTCTCCTCTAGGGGGACGTATCATTTCGCCGTCCGAGAGAAGGACTTGAGACTAGTGTCTGATATGCCAGATTCTAACAGAAATTGGAAAAGTAGATACTTTTTTTGTTAAGGGGACAGATTGGGTGTGTCGTCAAGAAGAATGGGAGACGATGCCCCGTGGTTACTTTGACAACACTTGGGCTTTTGTCAAGGACTCAGGTTAATTTCGTCTGCTTTTTTTTTTCTTTGTTTGCCTATTCTAAGTTTCTAATACCGTCTATTCCCCTTATTTTCAGCTAGCGTTCGCCCTCATATCTCAGAGGAGCAGGAAGACTTCATTCCCCATGTAACAGAGATTCCTTTGGACGAGCGGAAGTGCCGGGATCTCATAACACCCAACACTTTGCACGTTTATTGTAGAGGTCCGGAACCGACAGAGGAAGCTCACAGATTAGACAATCTTTCTCGTCGCCGTAAGTAGTCTTTATTTTCCTCGTCAATTCATTCCTTCCGTCTAATCCGCTAATCATACATCAATTTTGTAGAAATGGAGGCCGCTAAGCAAAGGGTGAAGGTTGCTGCTGCCCGTAAGAAAGAGGAAGAGAATGCGGCCAAGGGAAAGGACGGGACTTCCTCGTCAACCCCCAAGACCGTCGCCAAAGGCTCGGTGAAAAGAAAGAGTGACGGGAAGGATGAGCGTTCCCCCAAAAAGGCAGCCATCACTACCGGGGAGGTGCACGCCAAGAAGAAGTCACCATCTAAGCAGGTTCGTGGTGCGGGGAAGGGGATGATGACTTCCTCTTGTCCCATCAGTGGAGGACCCCGCTGCTTGCTCACTCACAAGGATTATGCCCTCGAGGAAATAGAGTCTCTTATAAAGTCGACGGACATAGATCCCTGTGCTCAGCTAGGGACGGAGGAATTGGGGGCGTAAGCTCTTTTTGACTTAACCCGGGTAAGCATATTTCCTTGGTAGGCCTCACCTCGTTTATTCCTTGTTTATTGGCTGACGACCGTATCCTTTGTAGGCCTTGGTACATGTTAAGGCACTTTAGGACCGGTGTGTTGTCAAGGAGGACGTCGTCACCCAGGTTAGGAAGCACAACTCCAATTTGTTGGATCAACAAGCTCAGTATAAGGAGGGACTTCGCGATCTGAACCGTGAGTTGAAGGCGAAGGGAGAGAAGTTGGAAGAGGCAGAGCGTCAGAAGGAGAAACTTCAGGAAGAAGTGATGGCTTTGCGCGAACAGGTGGAGACGGCTGGGATTGATGCTATCCAAAAATTTAAGGAGTTACAATCATTCATTGACTCTTGTGCCGACTATTATGGTACTGGGTTCGAAGATTGCCTCAAATAAGTTGCGTCAGCTTTTCCGAAGTTGGACTTATCTAGGATTACAATGGATGATCCCTAGCCGATGACGCCTGTTGGTGACGTCGTTGTTGATGATGGTGACGGCTCCCCTAAGTCCAATCTTCCTCCTAAGGATGATGGCACCGTCGTTCTAGCCCAACCTGTTGCCAATCCTCCCGTCTCTATTTCCAACTAGCCTGTCGAAGCCCTGGTCATGAAAAATCCTTCTGTTAAGGATAAAGGTGACGGGACCTCTAAAGATACTCCCTCTGCTTAGTCCCGTCCCTATTTTTTGTAATACTTTAATGTGCAGACAATGTTTAAATGCCCTTTTGCTTCTGGGCTTGTATTTTGTAAACAATTTACTTTTATTTGTGGTATTTCATTCTTGTTGCTTTTATTTGTTGACGTGTTGTGCGTTGAATGCTTCAAAATGAGTTCGTTGGTCTATAATCCCTATTATTTTTGCAAACTCATTGATTCAATGATTGACATCCCTTTTACGGGTATGATAAGCCCATCAGTTTATTGGCTTCCTCCGCCTTATAGGCAATCAACTTATATTATGATTCTGAGCTCGTCTATGGACTTTGATTCATTTTTCTTAACTTTTTGATCTTGTCCGTTCTATGGACTTGACGAACCCGTCACTTTTGAGCCCGTCAGCTTTATAGCCTCGTCCACGTTATGGACTTGGCAGACTTATTTTTTTATAAGCCCGTCAGCTTTATAGCCTCGTCCACGTTATGGACATGGTGGACTTATCTTTTTATAAGTTCGTCAGCATTATAGCCTCGTCCACGTTATGGACATGGTGGACTTATCTTTTTATAAGCCCGTCAGCTTTATAGCCTCGTCCACGTTATGGATTTGGTGGACTTATCTTTTTATAAGTCTGTCAGCTTTATAGCCTCGTCCACGTTATGGACTTGGTGGACTTATCTTTTTATAAGCCCGTTAGCTTTATAGCCTCGTCCACGTTATGGACTTGGTATCATCCACCTTTTGTGGATTTAAGGTCGTCCATTTTATGGACTTGGCAATATGCCCATCCACTTTATGAACTTGGGCTAGTTTGCTTTTATAAACTCAACTTTTGGACTTATATTAAACTCGTCTACTTCGTAGACTTTGATGATAGGCCCGTCCTCTTCGTGGTCCTAGGCTCGTCTACTTTGTAGACTTGGTAATAAATTTGTCCACTTTGGGGGCTTATCAGTAGACTCGTCCGCTTTGTGGACTTGTCAGTAGACTCGTCTACTTTGTGGACTTGGTAATAAATTCGTCCACTTTGGGGACTTAGCAATAGACTCGTCTACTTTGTGGACTTGGTAATAAATTCGTCCACTTTAGGGACTTAGCAGTAGACTCATCCACTTTGTGGGCTTGTCAGTAGACTCGCCCATTTAAGGACTAACTAATTCTGTCCCTATAACAAATACGTCAATTATTTCTGAATAAACTCCTCTTATTATTATGAATGCATAAGTAGAAAATCGTTCCAAAAAAGAATAAACTTCAGTCCTTTGGACTTAAAAAGTACTTGTAGGCAAAAGTAAACTAAGATAAATGACTAAAAGAAAATAGACTGGGAATGAGGAGTAGCGTTCTTTATGCTGTCTTCTACTGGTAGTACTTTCGTAAGTGCTCGGTGTTTCATGGATGTGGTAGCTTCCGTCCGTCTAACGTCTCTAGGTGGTAAGTGCCCTTCCTCTGCAATGCTGTGATTCGGTAGGGTCCTTCTTAGTTGGGGCTGAACTTCCCTTGGGTAGGGTCTCTTGAGTGCCCATGACTTTCCTTAGAACGAGATCTCCAACCTGGAAGTCTCTGTGTCGGACCCGGGAGTTGTAGTGCTTAGCCATGCGGTCCTGGTATAATGCTAGCCTTTGTTCTGCCGTCGCCCTGACTTCATCTACTAGATCAAGTTGTAGATGCATGGCCTCGTCGTTGTTGCTCTCGTCATGGTTATGCACCCTGTAGCTTGTGAGTCCGATCTCGACTGGGATGATTGCCTCGCTCTCGTAGGTTAGCCGGAATGGTGTCTCTCCTGTGGGCATTCTTGCCGTGGTCCTGTATGCCCATAATATACTTGGCAACTCTTCAGGCCATATACCCTTTGCCCCCTCGAGCCGAGTCTTGATAATCTTGAGCAAGGATCGGTTCGTGACTTCGACTTGTCCGTTAGCCTGAGGGTGGGTGGGGGAGAAGTAGTGGTTTCTTATCCCTAACTACGAGCAGAAGTCCCGGAAGGAGTCGTTGTCAAATTGCTTTCCGTTATCTGAGACTAAGACTCTAGGGATGCCAAACCTGCAAACGATGCATCTCCAGACGAAACTCCATACGTTCTTCTCCGTAATGGTGGCCAAGGCTTCAGCTTCCACCCATTTTGTAAAGTGGTCAATGCCCACAACCAAGAACTTCAGTTGTCGCACTGCTGTAGGGAATGGTCCCATGATGTCTAGTCCCCACTGAGCAAACGGTCATGGGGCCGTCATCGGGGTCAACTCTTCGGTTGGTTGTCTAATAACATTGCTAAACCTTTGGCACTTGTCGCAGGTCTTGACATAAGCCTCGGCGTCTTTCTACATGGTGGGCCAATAGTACCCTGCTCGCACTAGCTTGTGTACTAATGATCTTGACCCCGAATGGTTTCCATAAATCTCCTCGTGTACCTCTCTCATGACGTAATCCGCCTCTTCAGTACCTAAGCACCTTAGATATGGACGGGAGAAGCCTCTTTTATACAGGACATCTTTTATCAAGACGAATCTCGCTGTCCGAACCTTTAGCTTTCTCGCGGCCTCCTTCCCGTCTGGCAAGACACCAGTCTTCAAGTATGAAGCTAACGGTGTGGTCCAATTACTTTCAGAACCTATTTCCTGTACATCGTCGGAATCTATTAGTGGAGAAAGCTGAACAAAAGAGAGTACATTACCAAGGGTGATCATATGCTCTGCTGAAGCGGCTTTGGCAAGACGGTCGGCTTGCTTATTCTCTCCTCTAGGGATTTGGATGATTTTGGCCTTTAGGTCATCTACTCTTCTTCTCACTTGATCCAGATATCTCTTCATTCTTTCACCCTTGCACTCATAGTCTTCATTCACTTGGTTAGCAACAACCTGAGAATCGCAGTAAATGACTAACTTCACGGCTCCCGCCGCTTTGGCGAGATCGAGACCTGCTACTAGTGCTTCGTATTCCGCTTCATTGTTGGTGGTGGGGAAGTCGAGACGGACCATACATTCAACCGTGTCTCCTTTGGGTGACAGTAGTACGATGCCTGCCCCCCCGACTTGCCTGTTAGATGATCCATCTGTATGTATGCTCCATTGAGGAGGTTCTTCTGCCCCCTTGTCCTCGTCGTTGGTGAATTCTGCTATGAAGTCCGCGACGATCTGTCCTTTGATGGCGGTTCGTGGGCGGTACTGGATGTCAAACTCGCTCAATTCTATGGCCCATAGCGTCAGCCGACCAGCAGCTTCAAGGTTGCTCATCGCCCGCCGCAGGGGCTTGTCGGTCAGGACAATCACCGTGTAGGCTTGAAAGTACGGTTTGAGTTTGCGGGCTGCCATAACTAACGCGAAAGCGAGTTTCTCCATAGGCGGGTATCTTTCTTCGGCACCTCAGAATGCCCGGCTGGCGTAATACACGGGTTTCTGCACTCTTTCTTCTTCTCTAACCGGGGAGATGGCCAGATAGAGGAAAAGCTCTTCACCTGGCTGCGATGGACTTAGCAGCGGTGGGGAAGAGAGATAGCTTTTAACTCCTCGAATGCCTGCTGACACTCCTTAGTCCACTTGAAAGATTTCTTCAGCGTGCGGAAGAAGGGTAAACACTTGTCCGTTGCCCTTGACACGAACCTATTCAGCGCTACTATTTTACCGTTGAGGCTTTGTACTTCCTTCACATTTCTTGGGGGTGCCATCTCCATTATGGCCCGAATCTTGTCCGGGTTAGCCTTGATGCCCCTTTGAGACACCATGAATCCTAAGAATTTTCCTGCCGTCACTCCAAAGGCGCACTTTCCTGGATTGAGCTTCATGTTATAAGAGCGAAGGGTGTCGAATGTTTCACTGAGGTCTTCCAAGTGATCTTCCTCCCTTCGACTTTTTACTAGCATGTCGTCAATGTAGACTTGGACATTTCTCCCGATTTGTTGCGAGAACATCTTGTTTATAAGCCTCTGATACGTTGTGCCCGCGTTTTTTAGACCGAATGACATCACTTTATAATAGAATAGGCCTTGGCTAGTCACGAACGAAGTTTTCTCTTGATCATCTTCGTGCATTCGAATTTGGTTGTAACCCGAGAAAGCGTCCATGAAGCTTAGCAGCTGATGCTGAGCCGTAGAGTCTACTAGAATGTCGACCCGTGGGAGAGGATAGCTGTCTTTAGGACACACTTTGTTTAGGTCGGTGAAGTCTACGCACATCCTCTACTTGCCGCTAGCTTTCTTAACCATCACTACGTTTGCCAACTAGTCGGGGTAATAAACCTCCCTAATGAAGCTCGCCTCTTGTAGTTTGCGGACCTCTTCCGCTATGGCCTGATCCCACTCTGGGATGAACACCCGCTTCTTCTATCGAATGGGTGGAAAAGAAGGTGACACATCCAGCTTATGCACCATGACTGAAGGGTCTATCCCTAGCATGTCTTTGTGGCTCCAAGCGAATACGTCCCGATTATTTTTGAGGAAAGTTGTGATCGCTTAGCGAACCGCGGGATTAGCGAGGGTTCCAATCTTGGTTGTTCGGCCAGGTTTGGAATCGTCAAGAAGTATCTCTTCAAGCTTCTCTACAGGCTCTGTCTCCATCCGGTGTTCTTCTATGTTCATGGCTTGGAGGTAGTCATCCATTTCCATCATGGCCACGTAGCATTCGCGTGCGGCCACCTGATTTCTGCGTAGTTCTCCTACTCCATAGTCGGTAGGAAACTTAATCATTAGGTGGTAGGTTGAGGTTACAGCCGTCCACGAATTCAAGGTGGGTCGTCCGAGAATAGCATTGTATGCGGTCTAGCAGTCGACCACTAGGAATGTTACGTCCTTGGTGATCTGTTAAGGGTAGTCGTCTACGATTACAGATAATGTGACCGCGCCCAGGGGAACACCCTTGTTCCTCCAAAACCGACTAGCGGAGTGTTCGTCGGAATTAGTCGTTCCCTGTCAATTCTCATCTGCTGGAATGCCGGGTAGTATAGGATATCTGTCGAGCTGCCATTGTCGACCAACACCCGGTGTATGTTGTAGTCTCCTACTCGTATGCTGACGACAAGCGCGTCGTCGTGCGGGTGATGAAGACATCGTGCATCTTCTTCTGAGAACCCGATAATGGGGCCTTCTCTCCGTGCTATCTTTGGTACGGAACCTGTCAGCTGAACATTCTAGACCATCCTAAGGTAAGTTTTGCGGGCCTTTTTGGACGATCCAATAGTTGTTGTTCCCCCTATGATCATCCTTATGTCCCCCATGGGGGGTCTAGGACGTTCATTATCCCGTCGGGGATGCTACTGTTGAGGGGGTGGATCTGCTCTCTCTTTGCTGATGAACTTCTGCAATTTCCCTTGTCTGATGAGGGCCTCAATCTGCTGCTTTAAGTCGTAGCAATCGACTGTGTCATGACCGTGGTCACGGTGGAAGCGGCAATATTTGTCTCTAGGTCACTTATTGGGGTCTCCCTTCAGCTTTCCGGGGAATGTCAAAGCCCCCTCGTCCTTGATTTGCATCAGGACTTGATCTATCGGGGTGGTCAATAGAGTGAAGTTTGTGAACCTTCCTCCCAGGGGCTTAGAACGCCTTTCATCCCTTCGGTCTCCCGTTCTTACCTTCTTCTGCCTTGATCCTGTCGTACGTCTTCCTGTCTCTCCCTTTCCCTAGGCTTTTCCTCCCGAGCCAGCAGCGCGTCTTCAGCATTTATGTACTTGGTGGCTCTGTAGAGTACTTCCGTCATGGTCTTTAGGTCGTTCTTGTACAAGGAGAACAAAAACTTACCCTTCCGCAATCCATTCGTGAAGGCTGCTACAAGTATTTTGTCGTCGGCTTCATCGATTGAGAGTGCTTCCTTATTGAAGCGGGTTATGTAGGATCCCAGCGCCTCATCTTCTCGCTGCTTGATGCTCATCAAGCACGCCATGGACTTCTTATATCTATGTCCCCCGATGAAGTGTGCAATAAACTGAGCACTTAGCTCTTTGAAAGTGCTGACGGAGTTAGGTGTCAATCGGCTGAACCATACCCTTGCGAGACCCTTCAGCGTTGTAGGGAAGGCCCTACACATGATTTCATCAGCTACTCCTTGAAGGTGCATCAAGGTCTTGAAGGTCTCTAGGTGATCTAGAGGGTCCTTGACTCCGTCGTAACTATCCATCTGTGGCATGCGAAACTTATGCGGTAGGGGGAAGGAATTGACGGAAGCGGTGAATGGTGAGTCGGTTCGGTTAACAAGATTGTCAAGATCGCTAGACACTCGTCCCTTGAGAGCGTTCATCATAACTTCCATTTGTTCCTTTATTGCCTGTATCTCCGCGACAACAAGTGGTGGAGTCATATCCGTGAGGGATGGGAGGCTCATATTTTGTTACTCCGGTTTGCTTGGGGCGTTACTCCCCTCTGGTCCCTCTCGGTCTCATTGCTCGGCACTGGTACCTTCTTGGTCTCCTTCCGGGTTGCCGTGTCCCGCATTCCTTTGGCGCAACTGCTCTTCCAAATCATTGTTTTGCTTAGTGAGGCGTTCCACGGCTGCAGTGTGAGTCTATACCTGTCTCTCGAGTGCAATTGGGCGTGGTTCGTCTCCCTATACGTTGTTGGTGGTCGCCATTGATCGAGTAAGTACCATGCAACTTTTTTTCCAGGAAGCGTTTGTTATGACTTACAACTCGTTATTTCCTAAAGACGGCGCCAACTGATGATGCCGAAAAAGTCACCAGTGAGCCACACAGTTCTCGCACACTCGAAACAACACCTGTACAACAAAAAGAGAAGACCTCGCAAAGAGCACCGGTGTGGTGCCGGCCAAATACCCTCCGAAGGTCAAGTTAGAACTTCTCACAACTCTAAAGTGCTAAAACGAGATCAATTGAGAGCGTTCATCATAACTTCCATCTGTTCCTTTATTGCTTGTATCTCCACGACAACAGGTGGTGGAGTCATAAACGTGAGGGATGGGAGGCTCTTATTTTGTTGCTCCGGTCTGCTTGGGGCGTTACTCCCCTCTGGTCCCTCTCGGTCTTGTTGCTCGGCACTGGTACCTTCTTGGTCTCCTTCCGGGTTGCCGTGTCCCGTATTCCTTTGGCGCAACTGCTCTTCCAAATCATTGTTTTGCTTAGTGAGGCGTTCCACGGCTGCAGTGTGAGTCTATACCTGTCTCTCGAGTGCAATTGGGCGTGGTTCGTCTCCCTATACGTTGTTGGTGGTCGCCATTGATCGAGTAAGTACCATGCAACTTTTTTTCCAGGAAGCGTTTGTTATGACTTACAACTCGTTATTTCCTAAAGACGGCGCCAACTGATGATGCCGAAAAAGTCACCAGTGAGCCACACAGTTCTCGCACACTCGAAACAACACCTGTACAACAAAAAGAGAAGACCTCGCAAAGAGCACCGGTGTGGTGCCGGCCAAATACCCTCCGAAGGTCAAGTTAGAACTTCTCACAACTCTAAAGTGCTAAAACGAGATCAATTGAGAGCGTTCATCATAACTTCCATCTGTTCCTTTATTGCTTGTATCTCCACGACAACAGGTGGTGGAGTCATAAACGTGAGGGATGGGAGGCTCTTATTTTGTTGCTCCGGTCTGCTTGGGGCGTTACTCCCCTCTGGTCCCTCTCGGTCTTGTTGCTCGGCACTGGTACCTTCTTGGTCTCCTTCCGGGTTGCCGTGTCCCGTATTCCTTTGGCGCAACTGCTCTTCCAAATCATTGTTTTGCTTAGTGAGGCGTTCCACGGCTGCAGTGAGAGTCTGCACCTGTCTCTTGAGTGCAGTTGGGCGTGGTTCGTCTCCCTATACATTGTTGGTGGTCGCCATTGATCGAGTAAGTACCATGCAACTCTTTGTCCGAGAAGCATTTGCTATGACTTACAACTCGTTATTTCCCACAGACGGCGCCAACTGATGATGCCGAAAAAGTCACCAGTGAGCCACACGGTTCTCGCACACTCGAAACAATACCTGCACAACAAAAAGAGAAGACCTCACAGAGAGCACCAGTGTGGTGCTAGCCAAATACCCTCCGAAAGTCAAGTTAGAACTTCTCACAACTCTAAAGTGCTAAAGCGGGATCAATTATGCGTACTTTGGCTAATGAGGGTATTGGGGCTTTTATAGTAGTAGGGGGTTGACATCTTTTTCTTGTTGCAGAAGTCTTTTCCTTATAGGAGTCTTTGTGAGCGTATTTCGCAGAATCCTTTCCTTGTAGGAGTCTAATACTGAGCGTGATGCGCAAGATATTTCCTTATATACCCGAAACGTGGAAGACAAGGCAAGGTTATGTTTGAACCGTCAGCTTTGTGCAATTCCTTCAGGCTTGAGCCGTCCGCTTTCCATCGTCAACGAATTGACCCCATCGCCCCAAAGTTGATTCTCTGCTGTAACCTGCTAATGGACAAAGGTGAAGCCGACGAGCCTAATTGGAACGTCGCCTCATGCCATACCGTCAGTGAGTATCACAATTTTATCCTTATCAGTGTATATTATAGTGTGATCAAACTTGAAATACTCTTCAAAGTAATAAAGTATTTATTGTGCCAAATTGTATTATTATAATTGACAACACAATTATCAAAATCATTAATAATGTAATCAATCTGGTAATGTTTTCTTTATATTAAAGATCTCTCTCTCTACCACCGCACACCCTTGGTGCAGTGGTCACTCCACAAGCATAAATGCTTGTGGGGTGTGGGGGGCAAGGGCCAAGGTTCAAGTCTCCAAGAGGGAGCTTCACACACATATAGACTTAGATTAGGCCAGAGTAGAAATTCTATCTTGTATCCAAAAAAGAAAAAAAAAAAAAAAAAAGATCTCTCTCTCTCTCTCTCTCTATATATATATATATATATATATTCTTGCTTTTTTTATCTATTAAGTTCTTTTTTTTTTTTTTGGATGATTAGATCTTAGTGTCTAAATTAAAACCTTTTTTTTTTTTAATTTATAATGATACAAGGAAATTTATATTATGTAATTTGTTTACTGATTTTTTTTGAAAGTATAACAAAAATTAAATAAATATATAATTAGTACATTACTTTCCTAATTAATATTCTAAATTAGTTTATTCTAAAAATATCTTACAAATATATACTAATAGATAACATAAATATGCCACTAAATTTAAATATGATAAAATAAATAATCTAATATACATAGTTGTTTTCTTGTTTCGAAAATTTCTTTATTTAAATTTGAAAGATGATCATGTGTTTTTTTTTTTTTTTTTTTTTTAATTTATGTTATTTATACTATATTTTAATATATGTTTTTAAACCTTGAACTGAACAGTATATATATATGCATCTCATAGGTTTAAGGGAAGGGAGACTATACCTTCCATTGTTCAAGTCCTATGTCCAATGGTTATCCAAACTAATAAAAAATCAAGAGGTAATGGTCACCCAATTGTGAGGCTTCTCACTTGTTTTTTGTCATCGATTAAATAGAAAGATGATTTAGAATTTTCCAATGAATAGGATACCAGGAAATTAACGAGTCATGGATGTCAATTTAATATCATTGTCTTGGGTTGGCCTAGCTTTTGATTCCCTTTGTTTTTCTTGATAAAGATTTGATAAAGATATGATAGAAGTAACATACCATTTAAAAGTTAGATGAGAAAATCCTTGCCATTCTCTAAGATATTTGGCCACATTTTGCACCAAAAATCCCTAAATTAAAAAAGAATCTTGTCTTACATTTGCCTATTTCAATTTTTCAAGCTTTCATACTTGGTGGTGGGTTCCATCGCTTGTGAGGGGGATTACCTAGCACTTTTGGGTGTAAATACCTCTTTTCTACCTTCATAATCATATCCTAGATTACAGATTGAATTGCGTAATTGCTTAAACTCAAATCGTTGGAGAAATTACGCAAAAAGGTCCAAAGTTTTACTCTGCTTCATATTAGGTTTGAATTTTTATTTTTCGCCAATTCAAAACCCCAAACTTATCAAGACTTTTAATTTAAATTCTCTGTACATCTCCATTATTCATTTACATTGTTTTGGGCAATAATGGAGCCCAGAAAATGGAAAAACTATTAATAAAATTATGTGTTTCACTTTCACCTAGGTAATCAATTTTGGTCTTTTGGCAAAATCACTTTCTCACTCTAAGATAAACTTTCTCTCTACCCCATTTATTCAATGGCTGCCAAATTAATTTATGAACAAGCCCTAGTGCTTATGTGAAACGCAAAGTTAATCAATAGTTCTCTACTTTTATTTACACTCTATTAGTGTTTAGAAAAATTGTAATGAATAACTAATGCCTTAAATTGATCAAATGCTTCCATAAATTTGAGACTTTAACGGACAAGATTAAAAACGTATGTAAATTATCCTCTAGTAAAATGATAGACCCCATAGACGAGCCGTTAGAAATGGTTGTAGTGTTATCACCACTTACTTTTGGTGTGATGGTCATTCCACAAGTATAAGTTATTGTAAATTGGAGGGCAAGGGTTAGGGTTCAAGTCTCTAGGAGGAATTTTACACATATACACTTACATTATGCTATAATATAATTTCTATCTCATATTAAAATATATATATATATATATGTATATATTGTGGTCGGGTCTCCAAATAGAGAAAAAATTGTTTTAGTAAAAGCCATGAAAAACAATGTTATGACTAAAAAAAGAGCATGATAAACTTGGGTAGGATTGGCCATGGATGAAGAATGAATCAATAAAGTGCATAAATGGGTAAGATTTATAAGGCAGGCCCCAAATTAAGGGGTTCATGGCTGCAATGCATGCCCTTTAATTGATTTTATGGTCCACAAGGGCCACAACCTGTAAACATGTCACGTGTTGATAGCTAATGAGGATTGAGTTAGACCCTCACCGCACGTACAAATGCTAGAAAATGTTTTGAATAATAAAGACTAAAATCATGCATTTGTCAGCTCTCATTGCTTCCTCTGTGCCTCCCCATACCCATTCACCCTCTGGGTTACATGTGCTACTTGAGAGCACCTGACATAGGAGACACATGAGAATAATGTTTTAGAATTTCCAATCCAACATCAATGGGGGAAAAAAGAGCAAATAAAGTTTTTCATTTTCATTTTTCAAGTTTTTCCTTCCTTTCTTTCTCAAAAAAAAAGTTTTGCCTTCCTTTTAATTAAATAAACAATAGGAAAATTCAAATTTTGAGGGGGAGTTTTTTTTTTTTTTTTTTTTTTTTTTTTTTTTTTTTTTTTTAATTTGCATAATGTTTCTTTATTTATAACTTGCTTGTATTCAAGTTTTGTATAAAGTATATATCTAAAAGCTGAAGCGTAGTATTTATTGTTATTACGCTCCGGTTGAGCCACCTCAGCAGTCATGTTATTCCTTTTTTGTTTCTAATTTTTCCTATATATATTTTAAAACATTTTCCCATTTAATAAAGTGTCTTAAAAACTCCATTATTTAAAAATTAAAATATCTTTTAACAATTATTTTTATTATTAATTTTTCAAAACTCTCCTCCCCTTTTACCTCTTCATTTCCCCACTACTTTTTACCTTAATATCATTCATTCTCTATGCTTTTATCTTGCCTTATTTTGACTCTTCTTATTCTCAGTATCTTACTATAAATTTGACATTTTATTTTTCATTTTATGCATAGTTTTCTCACACGAAATGGTTACTTCTCTCTCTCTCTTTCTCTCTCAATTTGTTTTTCAATTTTTTTTATTGCATCCATACTTAGGTTGATGAAGTTTTGTGTTAATTAGAATTCTACTTTGGGTTGATGTGATTTAGTTTTGTGTTTTAAGTTGTTATCTTTTCTATTCTCTTTGATTATTAAATATTATCCTACTGCATTATACATATAGTATATAATAATATAATGTTATTATATTACATAGAATGACTTGGATAAATTGATGTTTATTGTTATATATTTTATTTTTACTCTTATCTCTTCTTATCTTATTTTATTTAACATTTAAATTCAGTCATATCCCCCATACTTATGCAGCACAAATCAAGAAAATGGCTAGACACACACTTGCCATCCTTTACCATACATTAGGGGAATCAAAATATTTGTGTGATTAAGGGTCATATGATTTATAATTTAGATAGCACTCTTTGAATGTGTTTAGGCCTATCAATTATGCAATTTGTAGACATAAAAGGTGTACGTGCAAGTTAGATTTGAACTAATATGGGAGAGTAAATAAGCTATCTAACTGTACATCTCGATGAGAAAGCTCATGAGTGACAAAAATGCAAGCTTTGACATCATAATGTCTAGAAAAGAAGAAAGATTTGCAAGAATGTAAAGTGGACACAAGATGTATGTGGAAAACCCTAGGAAAGGGATGAAAAACCACGGTTTGAGCAAGAAAGAATGGTTATTGCTCTGTTCAGCTTTGTATTGTATGGAAAAAGAGGTAACTCTTGTACAATAAGGATGTTCTTCCTCAAAAGAGAGACCTTGTTTTCTATCTCACTTCCTTATCAACTTTCTACTTTCTTCTCAGAAGATCTACTTAGGTTCTTACCCTAATAGTTCAACTTCATGTTCCTCTTATAGTATAAGGAATATGGCCAATTACAAAAACAAGTGTCAAGTCATCATTTTCTTATTTTGGACCTTACTACAGCTATGGTACTATTGGATGACTAAAGGAGAGAGAAAGAATGCCAACATCAGCATTATGGCATTAGGGTAGGTGAATATGCCATTGCTTGGGGAACAAATCTTGAGCAACGAGAGGGACATCAAAAGTACTGTAGGTGATACATGTGTTCCTAAAGTGGTCCAACATGCACTTAGCCAATAACGGGTGTTTTTATAGTTGCTGACCTTAGGAGGTCACTATCTATCTTTTTGTTAGTGCTTGAGTATCCATATTAGATGCATATCTTACTTCCTTCCCAAGGTAGTCACGCCCTTGGAACGGGCTAAGGATAAAATCTTGTAACTAACATTTCCTCTTCCTTGCTCACAGCCACTCCACGTGTAAGGTCCAAATCCAGCCACATTGACACTCTCCCATGCCTTAGCTAATGTACTGTACATTAGCCCCCTGAAGCAAACACCCTCCTTTGGGATCGCGAGGCATATACGCCAAGACAAGGTACTTACCCACACTACTATGAACCGATAATGGAGGCTGATAGGCCAAGAATGTATTGACCCCTTTGGTAACTTAATCAATTAATTTAGCCAAGTGAAATTAATTAGATTCAATTACATGCAGTAAGCGTGATAGCACAAACAAATCACTAACTATGTTAAATGCAGCGGAAAATATATTTGACACAGGTGATTTGTTTACGAATGGGGAAAACCACCGAGGCAAAACCCCACCGGGTGAATTTAAGGTCACCACTTCCGAGAATCCATTATTATCAAATATAAGTAAAGTGCGTTTTGTCAAAAGATATGCCAATTACATAAAAATATGTCCTTAACAATCTCCCCATTTGGCAATCCGTGACAAAACCACAAGAGTACATTGAATATCCTAGAATATATTCTACTAAAAATTACAGAATAAATAAGCCTAGTCTAAAAGATCTGAACCTTGGAAGTTGCTGCAAGAAGAAGGTTCGAAATCTTGACTTGGCTTTAACTTGTCTTTCCTAAAAGGCACTAAACAAAACACATCAAGGTACCATGTGAAAAATAATGACAAGTTAAATAAACAAAAAACACGTGTATAAAGAGAGAAAAGAAACAACACATGTGAGATAAAGAGTGAAACACATACATCATCATCAAATATAGAAACAATACATGATGTATGTAAATGGTTACAAAACCAAAAGATACATAACACAAAATATATATCAATATCAAGGTGTATCAGACTAACTCTCTCCCTAAGTTAGTTACAAAAGATACAAAGTTTAGAAAACTCTGTTTCAATGGTCATCCAAGGTACATAAGTACCAATGTATACAAAACACACACTGTTTTTGTATTTTTCTGATTTTTCAAAAAAAAATTATTTTTATAAAAAAAAAAACAAAATAAAGCAAAACTGAAAACAAACAAACAAAAACATGTTAAACAAAGCATAGCATAAAACTAGATGCAAATGCATGAAAGCATGATTCTAAAAACAAATAAGAAATCAAGCAAGAAAGTCCAACTTTAGATAGAAAGAATCAAAGCAAAGGACAAACAGAAAGACAATTAAGTCTTAGGATCCTTTATCACTTACATAGCACGAGTCCTTGGCCGTGAAAATGAAAAGGCACATGTCCTAGTATGACTACTAAAGGACATAAAGGAATTAGAATTCCCCTGAAATTGAGTTAAAAAGCTCAAAACTTTTAATAACTCACCAAGAATAGGTACAGAGCCTTTAGACAAAGGATGAGACCTATTGGACACTTGCTTATGAGGAAATAACTTGAAATAATTAGGATGAGTGTGACCAGAAACACCACAATGGTGATAAACATGAGTAGTTTTTGAACTACTATGCTTCCTAGAAGGAGGTCTAACCTTAGAGGTTGACAAAGACCTTAATTTAGGACAATTTGGCCTAATATGACCAACAATATGACAATGATGACAAGTGGGGACAAATTCAGAATTTTTATTCTTCCTAGGAGGAGTTTTAGACATAGGTTTAGAAACTTCAGCGTTAACATCATAATTTTCACTTTTGTCTATCTTAGCAATATTAGCCTTCAACTCTTCATTATTCCTTTTAAATGGAGGAATATAAAAATCTTTTTCTTTTGAGTTAGATTCAACAACAAGTTTGGCACTAGTTGATGGCCTTTCTGGTCACAAACATAATGTTGAACTCGAAGAGCAACAATTGCCAACGGGAGAATTTCCCTGTGAAAGCTGGCTTTTCGAAGATGTACTTAATGGGATCCATGCGGGAAATGAGCCGCGTGGTGAAGTAGAGCATGTATTGCCGCAACTTGCGTGATGCCCACGCTAGGGTGCAACACATCTTTTCGGTGGCAATGTAGTTGATCTCACAACTGGTGAACTTCTTGCTTAAGTAGTAAATTGCCCTCTCTTTCTGGTCGGGTTCAACTGCTTGGCCTAACATGCAACCCATGGAGGTTTCTTGTACCGCTAGGTAGAGGATCAATGGATATCCCAGCACTAGGGGAACTAGAACAGGAAGGTTCAATAAATAATGCTTGATCTTGTCAAAGGCCGCTTGGCACTCATCTGTCCATTCTATCTTAGCGTCCTTCTTCAAAAGCTTGAACAACGGATCACATATGGCGGTCAACTGTGCTATGAAGCGAGCTATATAATTCATTTTGCCTAAGAAGCTGCGAATCTGTTTCTCAGTTTGCGATGTCGGCATATCCCGGATGGCTTGGACTTTTACTGGTTCCACTTCAATTCCTCATTGGCTGACTATAAAGCCGAGTAATTTCCTTGAACTAGCTCCAAAGATGCATTTGTTAAGGTTTAGTCTCAATCTATACTTAATGAGGTGCTTAAACAACTTTCTCAAATCTACCAAATGATCCCTAGCTATGCGGGATTTGGCAATCATGTCGTCTACATAGACTTCGATCTCTTTATGCATCATATCATGGAACAAGGTTACCATGGCTCGCTGATAAGTAGCACCGGTGTTCTTTAAGTCGAATGGCATGACATCATATGCATAAGTTCCCCAATGAGTGGTGAATGTTGTCTTAGTTTTGTCTTCCTCGGCCATTTTAATCTGGTTGTAGCCTGAGAATCCGTCCATGAAGGAGAAGAACCTATTGGTAGCAGTATTATCGACCAGGGTATCGATGTATGTCAATGGAAAGTTATCCTTGGGAATGGCCTAGTTCAAATCCCATTAATCAACGCACATGCGTACTTTCCATCTTTCCTAGGCACGAGAACAATGTTGGCAACCCAATTTAAGTAGGCTATCGCGGTAAGGAAGCCGGCTTTCAACTACTTTTCTACTTCTTCTTTGATCTTCAAAATGATCTCAGATTTCATTCTTCGAAGGGCTTGCCGCATTAAAGGGCATATAGGCTTAACTGGAATTCTGTGCACGACAATCTCAGTATCTAACCCTAGCATATCTTGGTAGGACCAAAAAAAGATCTCTTTGAACTCTTTAAGTAGTGCTATAAGCTCGGGCTTTATGTCTTCAGAAAAGTTTACCCCAATCTTGACGGGTTTTTCATTCTTGCCTTCGTCGGCAAGGTCAACCATTTCTGTCTCTTCTATGTTGGGCTTGGACCCTTCGCTCTCTCTGTTTAGAGCTTCCAAAATATCACAAGGCAGACTCAGAATTTCTTCTAATCCTTCAATGTCATGTTCCAACTCTATTGTCTCATTCATGTCATCAATATCCTCATTATAGCAACAGGACGATGTGCTCGCTTAGGAATTAGAATAGATCCTATAGAACAGAACATATACAAGGAAACATAAGACAATTTGCACAAACATATTCATAAGAAAGCAAGTGACGTAGGACAACCACACTATTTTAATAGAACAATCAAACAACAATAGAATCAAGACTAAACCCTAGGAGTCAGGACCTAAAGGTTGCTTGGAGTCAGCACCAAGCAAACTGGGGTCGGCACCAGTGTAAAAAGAAACATAATAATTTCATAACTCTTAAAACTGTCTTACAATAATAATAAAAAGTGCTTAAATAGCTAACAATAAAATGCATAAAGAAACCCTAATTATTAAATGCTTGGGCCATCTTCTTTTTGCACTTCCTCCCATACATGCATATAATTGGGGGCTTGTACCTTGTGTCCGCACCAACTCCCCCCGAGTGAGAGGAACTCAACCCCGTCGAGTGGAAATCTGAAGAACTTTGATAGTACTCAAGCAAGTCAAGATCCAGTCGATGTAGCTCATCTCGAGTAATCCATGTGCAATCAGAATCTGGTCACCCTCGCCATCGAACTAGGAAACGGTGACCTTCTCCATCCCTGGTAGGAACAATCTGTTCATCTAAAATAGCATCAATATATTCTTTATATGCGGGTAGATTTAAGGGTAAAAGGGTAGGGATAGGGGCGTCAATAGGATCAAGCAAAGGCTCATCAAAAGGGGTATCAGGAAAAACTGTGGGGCTTTTATAAGCAACTAGATCCTCCATATTAAAGGACGAGCTAATACCATAATCATGAGGAAGGTCAATGACATATGCATTTGGGCCCATTCGTTTCAATACCTTGAATGGTTTGGCACTACGAGCCTGCAATTTTTTAACAGTCCCAGAGGGAAACCGTTCAGGTCGAATCCGAATCATGACATAATCCCCTACCTGAAACTCTGCATGACACCGATGAGTGTCAGCATGAATTTTATATTGAAAATTACTTACCTGAATTTTTTGCGAATCTCATTATGCAAATCATGAATATGTCATGCAAATGCCTCAGCAGATTCAGAAATTCTAACATGTGGGGACATGGGCAAAAGATCTAAAGGCTTCCTAGGTGTATACCCATGCACAACCTCAAAAGGACTGGCGCCTATAGACCTCTTGACAAAGCTATTATATGCAAGTTGGGCTGTAGGAAGAATTGAATCCAAATTCCGATTGGCTTCACCCACTAGACACCGTAGGAGGTTGCCTAGACTACGATTAACCACCTCAGTTTGACCATCAGTTTGATGATGAAATGCCGAGGAAAATTTCAATTTAGTGCCTACTAAATGCCACAAAGTCTTCCAAAAATAACTCATGAAGCGAACATCCCTATCAGACATTATGGTTTTGGGAAGACCATAAAGTTTGACAATCTCATCAAAGTAGAGCTTTGCAATCTTAGAAGCATCAAAGGTCTTAGAACATGGTAGGAAATGAGCCATCTTAAAGAAGCGATCAACAACTACTAGAATAGAATCATGCTTCCTAAAGGTGCGGGGCAAACCTAACATAAAGTCCATACTCACATCCTGCCACGGGCGATTTGGCACAGGTAGAGGCGTGTACAAGCCAGTGTTTTTCTTGCGATGTTTGGCTAGTTGACAAGTACGACACTGACCAACTATCTTGGCAACACCCCTCTTAAGACTAGGCCAATAGAATTGACATTCCACTTCCTCAATTTTTTTGTCTCGGCCAAAATGACCTGCAAGGCATCCTGCATGTATCTCTCAAACTAGGAAATCTCTCACTGAAGACCGAGGGATACATAACTTGTTAATTTTGAACAAGTAACCATCTTGAAGGGTATAATCATCCAGGATTGGCCATGGGACATTACTTAGACTAGTGTAGAGCTCCCCAAAATCTAGGCATGACTCATAGTCATCCTTAAGTCATTCAAACCCAGTAACCTTAACACTCATAACTGATAGCAAAGACACCCTTCGACGTAGTGCATCAGCAGCCTTATTCTCAACTCCCGCCCTATGTTTTACCACAAAGTAGTAGCGTTGCAGAAATTCAACCCAACTATCATGCCTAAAATTCAGCTTCTTTTGGGAATGGAGATAGCGCAAAGCTTCACAATCAGAGTAGATAACAAATTCTCAAGACAACAGGTAATGGAACCAATGCCAAAGAGCTCGAATAATGGCATAAAATTCTTTGTCATATGTGGAGTACTTTTGCTTAGCATCATTCAATTTCTCACTAAAATAAGCAATTGGGTGGCATTCTTAACTAAGTACTCCCCCTATACCAATACCTGACGCATCATATTCCACTTCAAAATGCTTGGTAAAATCAAGGAGATGCATGACAGGTGCCTCAGTCATCTTTTGTTTTACCTCATTGAAAGCCTTAGTAGCAGTTTTGTCCAAATAAACTCCCCTTGTTTCATGCAGTCAGTGATAGGGGACGTAATGGTACTAAACTCTTTGATGAATCGACGATAAAAGGAAGCGAGCCCATGAAAGTTTCGAATTTCATGGATATTTTTGGGCTTGGGCCAATCCACAATCGCTTGAACCTTTTGGGGGTCGGCAGAAACTCCCTCAGAAGATACTATGAAACCTAAGAAGACGACTTTATCGGTAAAGAAAGAGCATTTCTTGAGCTTGCCATATAAACTCTCCTTCCTAAAGGTAGTACAAACTTGAGTTAGGTGGTCTAACTGTTGCTCCCTAGATTTTCTATAGATGAGGATGTCATCAAAGTACACAACCAAGAATTTCCCCATAAAAGGCTTGAGCACTTAAGTCATCACTCTCATAAAGGTAATAGGAGCATTGGACAATCCAAAAGGCATGACCATCCACTCATATAAACCATCTTTCGTCTTGAAGGCAGTTTTCCACTCATCATTAAGACGAACCCTAATTTGATGATAGCCGCTTTTCAAGTGTATTTTGGAGAAGATTGTTGCTCCAGCCATCATATCCAACATGTCATCCAACCAAAGGATAGGAAAACGATATTTCATAATGATTTTGTTGATGGCACGACTATCAACACACATCCTCCAAGTTCCATCTTATTTTGGAGTTAAGAGTGTAGGAACTACACAAGGACTCATGCTTTCACAAACAAAACCCTTTCTAAGTAGTTCTTCTACTTGCCTTTGCAACTCAGCATGCTCTGCAGGGCTCAACCTATAGTGAGGCAAGTTTGGTAGGGTCTCTCTAGGCACAAAATCAATGGCGTGTTGTATGTCACGCATGGGCGGTAAATGATCGGGGAGTTCCTCAGGAAAAACATCCTTAAATTCCTGGAGCACTGACTTCACTTCTTCAGGTTGCTATTCACGGGTCTCTCCATAAAGTTCCTTGGCGACTAAGACAAACACAACGGATTCTTGAACTGCTACCCTTTCAAATGCCTTTAGGTTTATAATGTTCAGGCCTTTCACCTTTAATGCTTCTATCTTCTTGCTCATGTCGATTAGCTTGGGTTTCAAAGGATTTAGTACAATTTTCTCACCTTCAAACACAAATGAGCAAGAATTGAATCGCCCATGAAAGGTGACATCCAAATTATAAAGCCAAGGTCTACCTAAGATAATATGCCCTACATCCATGGGAATTACGTCACACCATATTTCAGCCTTGTAAGTGAGGAATTGAAGTGGGACAACACATCTTTCTTTTATGGCTATGGAGGAAGTATCCACCCAAGAAACTTTATATGGGTTAGGGTGTGGGATCAATTTCAAGCCTAGGCGGGAAACAACGTTAGAGGACACCGCATTTATGCAACTCCCACTATCTATAATAACCTTGCAAGTTTTGTCCCCACACTTAGTGTAAGTTTGAAAGATGGCACTCCTTCGCCAATCATCAATGTCCCTCTATTCTGCCAAAGCACACCTTACCACATTTACTCTAGGGACACCAAAGACGTCCTTGTAATCATTAACCTAGGGAGAGATGGCTCTAATGCACGCGAGGTAGTTAGGATCATCTTCCCATTCTGCCTCAACATCTTGGATTTCTTCAATATTTGGATCATACACCAGCTCCTCAACATCTTCTACCTTTTCATCATCCTCTTGAATGACAAGGGTTCTAGAAGGACATCTAGCTACCATATGTCCAACCCCATTGCATTTGAAGCATTGGAGGTGAGAGCCTAATCTTGAAGGCTCATTGACCACACCTTTTCCCTTGTCCTCTTTTTCTATTAGGGTACTATTGGGGTTGACCTTAGGGGGTAAGGCAAGTCTAGATTTGCTACCAAAAGGTTGAGGGTTGGTGGAAACACTCTGGAGCTCAAAATGTCGCCAAAAGATAGATTTGGATGCTAATTTACAATTCCTAGCAACGTTATATGCTTCTCCTAAGGTAGTGACTCCTCGAGTGATAATCTCGCCTAGTAGGTTAGCATTTAAACCTTTCTTGAGCCTATTGAGTGTGACAACCTCTTCCTCGACTATTCGAATTCGCCTCTTGAATTTCGTGAATTTCTCTATATATTCAGCCATAGGAGCAGTTCCTTGCTTTAGGTGATCACATTCCTCAAGGAGGGAGCTCCTATAAGTTGGAGGAAGATAATTCCTCGAAAGTGCATCCTTCATCTCAAGCCAATCAGTAATGGGGGACTCATGTCGTTGCCTAAGGGTATCCTCAAGGTCCTCCTAGAAAAGGTCGACTTTTCCAATTAACTTCATCCTGGCATACCTCACTTTCTTATTCTCAACCCAATGGTAATAGTCAAAGAATTTCTCCATTTGACGTAACCAATCAGTGAAAACCCATGGGTCTAAGCAACCATCAAAGGTGGGTGCTTCTATCTTTTCCTTGGACATCCTATCATCATAATCCCTAGGGCCATTGTGATTATAGTGATCATGTTCAAAGTTTGGAGCCCTATTAAAGTAACTGTGGTTATTTTGCCTAAGCATGTTATCTCCTTCATGGTTAATAGTCTCTCTTTGAGATGCTTCAACTCGCTCTACCCTTTCCAGTAAATTATGGACACTTTTTGCTAGGTCTTTTATGGTTTGCTCTAAGGAGGACCTAGGCTCGGAAGTGGATTGATGTTCAGGGTTTGACATGATGCGAACACTGCGTAAATGCATGCAACACTATATTTATGAATGCAGTTGAGATTCCTAAAAATTCAAATAACCAATTCTCAATATAAAATCAAGGTCAAGCAAGAGTACATTTAGAGACTAAATCAAAGAATCAAAGGAATAAATTGCAATCAAGTAGTGACAGTGTTCACAATATTGAGAGATATCCCAAATAAAATTCAAACTCCAATAAGCTCCACAATTAATGATGAGAATCAGATATTTCAAAGAAATTGGGTTATGTTTTTTTTTTTTTTTTTTTTTATTGGAATTTTAGAATGGGTACTGAAAGAAAGCACAAATAATAAAACAGCTAACTTGAGCACAAAATGGGTAGGCCAGTGGGGTATGGTGGGATATGTACATAAAAAATATAAAGATAATATTTTTTTTAATGAGACAAAATTGAATCCACCAAAAAGAGAGTAAGAACTGTACCCTGGTCAATGGCCAACTTATTGCACTAGATAGTCACGGGCTTGACTCCTTAAGTGAGTGGATTTATTTGGACAAAGTGGACCTATGAAGAACAATTTAAGGGCCCAATACATGCAATGGGCTGTCACAGCAACAAGACTTTCCTCCTTTTCTTTCCTTTTGATTTTTTTTTTTTTTGCAAAATAATAAAATACACTACGATGGACTTTAAAAGAAAATAAAATAAACTAGTCTCTACTTAAAAGGAACTACAAATGTTAAAAGAAACTTAGAAACTAAAAGAGACAGAATCTCAAAATGAAAAAAGTGCTCAGCGGTAGACTTGCAGTGCTAGGGATCGATGATTGTGGCTGCGCGAAGACAGGGGAGACTGAGGCGGCATGAAACATGGAGGAGTGGTAGCTGCTTGTCTTGGGTCTTGCATTGGTGGTGGTCGATGTCCTTAGCAGTAGTAGAGGAGTGTTGATTTGTGGGTTTCAGCAGCTGGTGGCTGATGGGTCTTGCGTGGTTTTTTTTTTTTTTTTTTTTTTTTTTTTTTTTTTTTTTTGGGTTTGTAGTTTGTGGGTTCTGTGATCAGAGGTAGGCATGGATGGTGGTCACTGGCTTAGGAGGCATCGTTGGCTTCTCTATTGGCTTGGGGATGAAGAACTCATATAGCCAAAAGGGGTATATACGGACTGTAGGGGCTGGTTTGGGCTTGTTCAAGATCTCATGGGGCAAAAACTTGAAAGGTACTGTCATATTTGGTTGGCTTGCTCTTTTGATGGTTTTCTTTCATGTGGTTGTCTACGGTTGTGTTGAACGGACCAAAAGTCTGCTTTGATACCAAAACTGACATAGGACAACCACACTATTTCAATAGAACAATCAAACAACAATAGAATCAAGACTAAACCCTAGGAGTCAGCACCTAAAGGTTGCTTGGAGTCAGCACCAAGCAAACTGGAGTCAACACCAGTGTAAAAAGAAACACAATAATTTTATAATTCTCAAAACTGTCTTACAATAATAAGAAAAAGTGCTTAAATAGCTAACAATAAAATGCATAAAAAAACCCTAATTATTAAATGCTCGGGCTTGCTTAATCTCAAGCCCAATTACTAACAGACTCCACCCATAAGGCCACAAGTTGGGCCGTCTTCTTTTTGCTCTTCCTCCCATACATGCGTATAATTGGGAGATTGTACCTTGTGTCCACACTAGCAAGTAAAGAGATAAATGCAAGGATTTCCTAAATAATACGCTGGATAATTTCATTAGTGGATTATAGATAGGGGGATAACAAAGTTCATGCCTGATAATGATAAAAGGGGAAACATTTTGTTTTCTTGGAAAATGAACTGGAAAATGAACACAATGAATGCAGGAAACAGGAAATAAACATGCAAAACAAAATAAATATGCTATTCCAACTCTTTCAGTCAATTGGAGGACCCAACCACACGATAATGGAATACTCCTTACTCAGCCGGTGCAACCACAAAGTAGGGCTTGGCAATCTAATGGCCTATTGTCTCGCCTGGCACATAAGGCCTGATAGTAGCAGTCTGTTCATCCCCTAGGGATATGATGGCATTCAATGAGAATTTCCTTGGACAAAGACAGATGAGGCAAGCCATATCTGATTCTTCCTCACATGATTCCTGTGCAGTTTCTGCTCTGATGACCTTGGCCAGAGACAAAAAAGTGACCCTAATATGGGGAATAGACATCCCTTGGCCAATGCAGTTCCTTCTCTTTCCCCTGGAAGCTTGGAAAAGTTCTTCATTGGAGGGGTCATAGCCTAGACCGAAACCTCCTTTGTTGTCCGAGAGCTCAATCAAAGAAGCCTTCCCATGTCCCACAAAACTGAGACCTTGGCCTAACTGATAGCCAAATTTGAGCATCTCTTTGGCGGCCATTAAAGTGGAGGAGGGCCAAGCTGACTCAAGTTCTAAAACTCTGGAAATCATGGAGACTAGCTCAAAACAGTGAAAAGTCACCTCCACAAAGGCATTAGCACCTATGTAGGGGACAGAAGTCTCTCTGAAGAAGTCAAGGGTTCTTCAACCATAATAGAGACCATCAGATCCTCAGATAGGAACTTGAGTCTTCGATGAAGAGTAGAAGCAACCGCGCCCGAGGCGTGTAACCAAGGCCTCCCTAGGAGCATATTGTAAAGGGAGTCCACCTTGATGACCTAGAAATGAAGAACATAGGGCCAACTCCAATGGCTAACTCGATCTTGCCCAATGGTTAGCAAACCGAGAGCAAAACATGTCTAGTCTAAGTGTTTAGGGTGTGCTTAAATAAGTGTGTTTCAAGATTTGAAGTCCAGCTGATTGCAGAAAAGAGAAGTCATGTTCTGCCTTTCCCGACCAATCGAGAAATAGACCCGACCGATCGAAAATCGCAAATACAGTTTTCTGCAGAAGGTTATTTCAATCCAATCTATACAAAAATGTTTAGGGTTTCACTTAAACTTCTCCACATATAAAAAGAAAACCCTAACTACATTTTGGAGACTTTTGGAAGACTTGTGTGTTAGTCTTTGTGAGATTTCAGAGGTTCTATAACTTCTAACTACACATGATTCTACCGGAGCTTAAACTACAATCAAGGATTGGTAGAACTAGTTGCTACATCAAGATCAACAAGTGAAGGTGATCTGAAACCTTTGAGTGAGATTTCAAAGTCACAAGCAAGGGTGTGCTTGCGTTGCTGTTAATCCAAGAAGAGAAGGAGTCCGTGGATTTGGAGATTGCATGTGGTCGTGTCAGTAAGTTACTACTAGAGGTAGCATTAGATTTAGGGTTAAATATTTGGTAAAAACTTCAATTCTATTATAGTGGATTTGGTTTACCTTGAGGATAGATAGGTTAAATCCTCCCCAGGTTTTTACCTTGAAACGGGTTAGTTTCATTGGTTTTCCTAGGTAATCATACCGTGGTGTTATTTATTTTTCCGCAACTTTGCATGATATGATTTATTTGTTTTAACCTAGATCTGAAAATTAATCTAAGTAATCACTTGGTTAATATATTAGGTTAAACAATCTGGTTTTAAGGGTCTAAACGTACTCTTAGTGACTCCACCGGGGATTGTGAGTTTAATTCCTATGTATCCTATGTCTTAACCTTAATAAAGGCTTATTCAATACTTATTTGCACACACCTCACATAGTTCGTTTGTCCCTTAATTGCAGTTGGTGATGAGTGGAAAGATGGAAGGCTCCATTTGGGCCCAAATCTTCTGGAGTTCATCCCACCAACTCACAATCAATGCCATCGCCTATAATGGGCTTTGAGTACATTAAAGGTTTGCTACCAATCCACTATAGGGTCCACTTAGGCCCTTGGTTGGAATCATAGCCCACCAATCTATCCTTTTAGCCTTAGGGAGCCTACACACACTTAGAGAGATCCTAGATCCTATCAATAAGAGGGTACCCTTTATATATGCCTTGTTTGTTCAACCATATATCTTGTGATCACCTAATTTTAAAGGACAAATAAAAGATGTAAAGAATTGGTGGATGACCCAAAAGTTATGGTATACCCTAAGAATGTTGGGATGAAATGAAAAGGAGTTCTCACACATAAGAGGCTTATCCCAAAGTCCAAAGGTATATCTTAACTTGAAAGGTTCATAAGACCATAGCCTAATTGCTATCATAAGCCCAAATCAAAAGGCCTTTTGAAAAAGAGGACCTTGGGCCTAAGATAACATGTATGCTATGGACTTAGCATCCAACATCCTTCAAAGCCCAAGATGAAACTCCCTAATCTTGAGCCTCTTTGATGCATGCCTAGGGCAAAATGATGAGAATTTCATGGACTTTGAGAGGAACGTTACAATATATCCTAGATAGAGGGCTACTTCAAAAAAATTTCAAAAAAAAAAAAAAATCTTTCGTAAATATTTTTTTAAGAAGTGAAATTTTCAACCAAAAAAAAATAAAAATGATAAAAATTTTCAAAAAAAAAAAATGATAAAAATTTTTTGAAAAGGAAAATTAAAAAAGAAGATGAAGGATGATCCATAAAGCCATGATATACTCAAAGTTTTGGCCCCATTCAAAAAAAAAAAAAAAAAATTCAAATCTAGAGAGCCCAAGATCATGAGTATGTTATTGACTTTATTGGAAAGTTGTGAACCAATCCATGTTTTGAGAAAGTTTTGAAACCCTAAAGCCCAAAGACAGTAGGCTCACCAAGAGCCCAATAAGGATTAAAAAGGGAAATATTTTTGAACCAGTTGACCAAACTCTTTGACTAGGGGCAAGGCCCATTTGAGAATGAAAGATAAAAATGGATCCAACTTTTGAAACTTGGGGCAAGGCCCTCATGAGGGGAGAGAGTGAACATTCAAGATAGGCTTTGTAATGAGACAAGTAAAAGACTTTGATGTGTTGAGATAAAATTTGATTACCTTTTTTTTTTTTTTTTTTTTAAAAGTAAAAAAAATTCAAAAGCAAAATAAAAAGCAAAAAAGATGTGGACTTCTAAATGTCATGGCTCATTTTAAATACAAGTTCAAATAAGTTTTTCATAGAAAAAGAAAAAGAAAAAGAAATCTATCTAACCAATCTACAGTAGCAAGACCTCTATCAAGTCTCTCACGGATTTGTGTCCCATTCTATTGTTGATAAAGCCAAGTGAATTTGGGTCCAATAAAACCCAAATCTTTGAGATCACACCAATTGATAGTGTCAACAAACTTTGCATTTACTATGTTGGTCGAGTTGCCCCACCCTCCTTCTCTGAATGACATTTTATTTCACTGAAATCTCCAATAACTAACTAGGGTAATTGTGAAAGACCACATAGTTGTTTAAGGAGATACCACGACTCAACTCTTTTAGCAGTTTCTGGATTCCCATATGATAAGCACTCCCAAAAAAGAAAGAAAAAAAGAAGCCCATCACAAGAGCGAGCTTCGGTGCCCTAACTCCAATCCTCGGCTCTGATCACAACGAATAGAGGCCATTTCTTCTCGAAACTCTAGGTAGCAAGAACTTCAACATGCTACCAATCCTCAATCCTTCTCTATTCAACCTTTGGCCTCGCTTGCTTCCTTGCTTGAAAATCGTTATGATCAAGCTCTGCAACACCATCGATAATATTGCGTAAAGGAACACAAGAAGAAGCACCAAGAAGTAAAATGCCGACCTCCCTTTCAACCAGGGCAGTCTCATGCGGTTGATTCGAGTTGGGAGAGATCAACTACGGAGAAGAACCAGATGATCCGAGTCGTACTTGACCTGATTCCACTTTAGAGGGAAACAATCGTGAATCGAGAGAAAGAGTCACCATCTCACCACTCTCATCAGTGCCAGGCGGAGATGAGATTCGTCCCATGGAGAGATTATTTTTTTTCGAGAAAGTTACAGGAAAAAAAAAGGAGTTTGAAAATTTTTTTTTTTTGAAAATGGAGTTTGAAAAGTTTAGTTATGAAAATTGGAAAATAAATTTTGAGATGCGAAACGAAGATTATGATGAAGTGACCAAGAAATTGAGGCAAATATAAAAATCTGCACAAATTGCAAAGAAACCGAAAAGAGATGTGTGAGATATTTTTAAATAGAGATAGTATGTGCTAATTTTTAGGAAAAAAGATGCATCAAAAGCATGTGAGATGAGATAATGTGTGCTAATTTTTAGGGAAAATTTTTTTTTTTTTTAATAATGTGTGCTATTTGGGTTTTGAAATGATTATGATGTGGTTTCGATTGTTAACTGCGTTGTGTTTGATTCCTAAGACAATTGAGGAATTAACTAACCTTAACCACACCAAATCGGAATGGTGCACCGAACAGGCATGGTGCACCACACCTTGTGTAGACTAGTGTCAAACCCTTCATAGGTGAGGTGCGATCAAGCACGAGAGAAAACCACACCCTATAGGTGTGGTGCAAAAAATCCTCCAATAATTGGCCAGATCGCACCGTGAACAAGCCTACCTTGTTCCCTCCCCCCCCCCCCCCCCACAAACTTTGAAACTTTCCTTACTATATATATAATAATTTTAATGTTTTCAAAATTTAGTCTACAAAAATAAGAGTTGGCCCCACCAAATATTTGAATTAATCCAATGATACTCTTAAAAAAAATAATTGGTCTAATAGTTATAGAGACATAACTTTATTTTTGCTCAATTTTATTTTTTATTGTAAAATGTGTTCTTATATTTGTTAAATATTTAATAAAGTTTGGAACCAAATATGTTTAGATCTATCTTTTTCAACATGTTATGTGGTGATTAACAAGTGATTGATTCATTAAAAAAATCTTGTGACTAAAACTACATATGAAATGTTTCTTTAGTTGCCACATAATGGGTTAGAGCAAGATAGCTTCAAATATGTTTAGAGCCTAACTTATTCCACATAATGGGTTTCAATTCTTGTACTTCAATTTCCACAGTTGATGCTTTTAGGCTTTGGCATTGCAGGTTAGGTAAAAAGCAAGGAGATCTCTATACATTGCAGAATTCTTCTCAAGTTGCCTTGCCAAAATCTGTTTCTAAAGTTTTATCCAAGTTGTCTTCTTATTTTCCTGTTAATAGTGTCAATTCGTGTACTTCAAATTCCATTGTTGATGCTTTTAGGCTATGGCATTGCAAGTTAGGTCAAAACTTTGATGAAAAATATTGTACCTGAAATCAATTCTTGCAATGATAATAAAACTTTTGAATGAAATGTTTGTCCTTTAGCCAAGCAAAAGAGACTGCCCTTTTATCATTCTGTCACTGCTTCTTCTTCTTGTTTTGATTTAATTCATGTTGATATATAGGGACCCTATTCCACTCCTTCCTTGAATGGTTCTAAGTACTTTCTTACCTTGGTAGATGATTACAGCAGATGTACATGGGTTTTCTTAATGAAACAGAAATCTGATACATCCTTGCTAATTCGGTCCTGTTTCAACATGATTCTTACTCAGTTCAAAACTTCTATCAAGGTTCTTAGATCTGATAATGGACCGGAATTTGCTATTGATTCTTTCTATGCCACTAAAGGTATTATCCACCAATTATCTTGTGTTGAAACTCCACAGCAAAATGTTGTGGTTGAAAGAAAACATTATCACCTTTTAAATATTGCTAGAGCTTTGAGGTTTCAAGCAAATTTGCCTTTGAAATTATGGAGGAATGTGCTTTGATTGCCACATATCTCATTAATAAGATACCTAGTCCTCTTTTACATTATTTAACTCCTTATGAAAGACTCCTAGGTCATCCTCCTTCTTATGATCATCTTAGGTCTTTTGGTTGCTTGTGTTTTGCTTCCACCCTAAGTAGAAATAGAACCAAATTTGATCCTAGAGCTAAGGCCTGCATCTTTCTTCGATATCCTTTTGGCTCAAAAGGATACAAGTTATATGATTTGACCACCAAATCTTGTTTCATATCTAGAGATGTTATCTTTATGGAGTCTATCTTTCCTTTCAAGCATTAGGTGTCCAAGTCTGCTACTACTTCCCTTCCTTTCATTCATTCCATGTTTCCATGTCAACCTTTAGTTCTAGATAATACAAGGTCCCTTATTCCTTCAGTTTCTACAGAATTTTCCCTCCTCTCTCTTCTGTTGATATTGTTGTTCCTCTAGATGAGTTTCTTGATTTAGTTCACCCTGATTAGGCTGCTTCAAATCCTAATCTTGATTCTAATTTTGTTTCTAATTTTGTTTCTGATGTCACTGTTTCTTCCTCACGTGCGTTGATACCATATTTTTTCTGCCCTTGAATTGCATGCCAGACATCAAAAAATCCAAAAAATATTATGTTCTCTCCATGAGGCTGCGAGAACATCCAGAATGACGTGGCGCAACCCGTTCGGACACCTAAGCACCCAAAGTGCCTTTTTCAGCCAAAATGACCAAAATGCCCCAAGTCAACCCTAGGTTGGCCGAAAGTCAAACAAGGTAAAAATCCCCTCAAAATATCACTTTTCATAGTTTTACATCAAACCCGAGCTTCTCGGAGATTTTTGGCAAATTTGACCAAGTTTGACCCAGAGTTGACTCTCGGTGGGCCCCAAAAACCCTTATTTTGATCTGGTCGTTAAAATGGGTTGAAACCAATGTCATTACAAAGATTATCAAATTCTCAGTCCAACGACTATTCATGGGTCGAAATCGGAGTTAGAACGGCCGAGATATCATGAAAATCAGGTTAACGCACTAATCGATGCATCACTAACTTTCGGGAGCCATAACTTTTGATCCGACCGTTGGATTTTCAAGTTCCATACCTTTTTAGAAATAGGAAGTCAAGATCTTTCTAGGTGTTTCAAGATCAATCTGATCCAAGACCATTTGAAGGGGGTGGCCCTTGAAAGGCCGCCGCCTCGTAAACCGTGTCGGGGCTATAAAAGGCCCCAGGCACCTCCAGACCAAAAAGGGAGACTTTTCTTGGTTTTGCTCTCTGCCTGGACGTTTTCTGCACAGTTTTCCTCTCTCCCAAACACATTTTTACACAAAAAAACACAAAAAAAACCACATCCAAGCCTCTTGATTCTTCCTTCTTCACCAAAAATACAAAGTATTGTTCTTATACCCAATCTTCTTCTCCTTGGTTCTATACTTTGGATTTGGGGTTTAGGCGTGTGGATGTAGCTTTTTAACTACTATCCATACCCCTAACTTTCTAAATTTTTCTCTAACATTTATCTTGCTCTTTTTTCCTTAATAACATGATTTGTTGCTTTCTTTAGGATGTTCCTTACTTTATTTGTGCTTCTAGCTTAATTCTACATGTTTTATGCATTATTCCATACCTTAGATGCTTAGATCTATATTTTCCTTGTATTGTTGTTTAGATCTACATGCTTACATGCTTGATATCACATTTTTAGTCATGCCTTCTGTTGATACCGTATTTTGTCTACCCTCAATTTGCATGCCGGACCCCTAAAAGTCCAAAAATATTATTTTCTCTCCATGGGGCTGCAAGAACATCCAGACTGACGTGGCGCAACCCGTTCGAACACCGGAGCACCCAAAGTGCCTTTTTCAGCTAAAATGACCAAAATGCCCCTAGTCAACCCTAGGTTTGACCGAAAGTCAAACGAGGTCAAAACTCTCACAAAATAACAATTTTCATAGTTTTACATTAAACCCAGGCTTCTCGGAGATTTTTGGCCACTTTGACCAAGTTTGACCCAAAGTTAATCTAGGTGGGCCCAAAAACCCTAATTTTGATCCGGTCATCAGAGCAGGTTGAAACCAATTCCATTGTGAAGATTATCAAATTCTCATTCCAACTACTATTCACGGGTCAAAATCGAAGTTAGAACGGCTAAGATATCACGAAAACTAGGACAACGCAAAATCTTTTTATCCAACCGTTGGATTTCCAAGATCCATACCTTTTCAAAAACAGGAAGTCAAAATCTTTCCAGGGGTGTCAAGATCAACCCAATCCACGGCCTTTTGGAGGTGGTGGCCCTCGAAGTAGGGCCATCGGCTCGAAAAGCATGCTGGGGCTATAAAAGGCCCCAGGCACTTTTCAGACCAAAAAAAGGAGGTCTCCCTTAGTTCTACTCTTTGCCTAAACGTCTTCTACACATTTTTCCTCTCTTCCAAACACAAAAAACAAATCAAAGCCTCTTAATTCTTCTCTTCACCAAAAACACAAGGTATTGTTCTTATACCCAATCTTCTTCTCCTTCGTTTTACACTTTGGGATTTGGGTTTTAGGGGTGTGGATGTAGCTTTTTAGCTATTATCCACACCTCTAACCTTCTAAATCTTTTTTCTAGTATTTATTTTGCTTTTATTCCTTAATAACATGATTTATTGCTTTCCTAGCATGTTGCTTGCTTTATGTGTGTTCCTATCCTAAATCTCCATGCTTTTTATGCTTTTTGCCATGTTTTATGCTTAGATCTACATCCTTACATGCTTATATGTTTAGATCTACATGCTTTATACCCTATGCCATGTTTTCCTATGCTTTGTTCCTCTTTTTGTTCTAGGTTGATGTTAGGGTTACACATGCGTGTATGATGTTGTTGGCTATGCCTTGCTTAGATCTATGTGTCTATGTGTTTATTTCCATGCTATATGGTTAGATCCTCGTCTTCACATGCTTTTGTGCTTGGATTCATGTTCTTCCATGTTTACGTGCTAAGTTTTTACATGTTTACATGTATGTTTCTATGCCTATATGTCTAGATCTATGTTTTCACATTCTTGTGTGCTTGGATCTATGTTCTCTACATGCTTTATGCTATCATCTGTGTGCTTACGTTTTTCACGCCTTGTTTATGTGCTTAGGCCTAGACCTTGTTTGTCATGCCATATGCTATTGTAGCCCTTTTGTAGCTTTATCTTTCTTTCTTGTGTTTTGGCCTAATGGTTAGGACCCAATCTAGACCCTATGGTCTTTGTCATCGTCCATACACCAAGGCCCACATAAAAGGGTTTGGATCACCCCTATTTGCATGTCTATGCTTGCTTGCTTCTATGCTTTATGCTTGTATTAGCCTTTCTAGTTCTAGGCTTTGCCATGCTTGATGCCCTTAGTGGGTTTGTGGCTGTGTGGTTACATCTAACGCTCATAAGGCCTTGTTTAGATGTAACCATTTATGATTCATTGCCATGATGCCGATTGCTTCGTGCATACCTTTCCCCCCTTTCTGCTCCATGCGATGATGTGCTTACCATGCTTGTTTTGCCACCCGTTGGCTTTCTATGCATCTTTACATGCTTGCTTACATGTCCATGCATGAGTCTTGCTTGCTAGTGTGTCGTCCATGCTTCAACACAATGAAGTTATGGACATTCAATCCAAACCTACATTTGTCCCTCGCAAACACCACCTTTTGTTTGTTTTCTTACTTGTTTGTCTTCTCGTTTGTTTGCTTGCTTTCCTGTTTCTTTGCTTGCCATGTCTACCACGCTTATCTGCTTTATGCCTTTTTCATATGCTTTTTGCATCTTTCCCTTCCATTGCTTGTTTGTTGATTTCTTGTCTTTGCCTTTGCATGTACACACATTGAGCGAGGATGCATGAAGCTAGGGCATGGTTTCCCTGGCACAAGCAAAAAGGGCGCGGATGCAAGCATGTCAATATAAGTCAAGCAGCTGTGTTCATTAGGTTTAGGGATTTAGCTTTTCCCATTTGGTTATGTACTCTTTTAAACCCCCTTTCCTCCTCCCTCCTTTCTCTCTTAGATGGGTTGTATAAGGTATATCATACCATATACCATTCGTTCTCATCTCTAAAGTATAGCGACCCCTGTTTACTTTCCTGCACCTATATTTGGGGCCATGCCCTAGGGATGTAGGCATTTACTTTCCTGCTCTATGTGCTTGCATTGTGCATGATGTATGTGTACCTGCTCACCCCTTCCGGTGTGATTGTCACAGTCCATGTCACCTAAGGTGAAGTGATACCTAATTTCCACCGTGAAAGTAGGGTGACATGTCGCCGGATTTTCGCCGCGGATATTAGGTACTTTTCCCGAATGCCTTAGGAAAGCATAGATTGGGATCACACCCATTCAAAAGCCAAACCTCAAAGCCCCTATGCATGCAAAGCCCTGGAAGTGAATGCCAAAATCATGTTTTTTACTGCCAATCTCTGAAAATTAATGTTTTATCAAAACAAAGGACTGTCCTTGGACAGGCATTGTGGGGTGACTAACACCTTCCCCATACATAACCAAACTTCCAGACTCAAAAATCAAGATTACTTTTTTCCATCCACATTAGATTAGGAAAAATGACCTTTTTCTTAGCCTAGGATTGGTAATAAAATCAACTAGAAACAGGTGACCAATCACACCTTAGAAAAACCCAATGGTTGGTGGCGACTACACTTACCTTTGGTAATCCCTTAAATCTGGCTCAGATTCCTACCAAAACACTAAAAGTAGACCTACCTTCCTCCACCGAGAGAGAGAGCACCCGAAGCCCCGCATGAACCACACCGCACACTGTTACACATGCGCACACTCACTCATCATCCGAGAGAGGGGCCTCCAAAGGGCCCCCACGTGCGTGGGAGCGTCACCACAGTGGGTGGTCGAACAAAGGCCCACGACGACGGCGGTTTTCCACTCCGGTTTCAAGGCCGAGCGTCGACAGACTGGCGACTCCAGTGGGGATTGATAAGAGTTTAGCCTTTAGAGCTTTTGATAAAACCATAATCTTTTGACATTGGCTTTTAAAAACACTGAAATTGGCATTTGGCCTCTGGGGCTTTCCTTTTGAAAAAGGCTTTTACTATATCCTAATAGACTATTTTCAAAAGAAAAAAAAAATCTTTTTTCCAAAAATCTTTTTCCGCAAAGGAGGCTTTGAGGTACTTTCACATGGGGCTTTTCCGCTTTCCTCTTCTCTACCGTTTTCCTCACATGCTTTACCGCTTTCCTTCACATGCAAACATAGGGTAGCAAAATTTAATTTCCGCTACACCTTTATCTGCTTATATATATATATATATATATATATTTGCTGTGTTTGGAAATGTCTTTCCCCTTCATTAAGGATTGCATGACATATACACCTTTTTTGAGCCAAACCTGGGCTCCGCACTGCTGGCGTAGTCACATCTCTTTGGGGATTTCATCACCCCATCTGCAGATGCCCAGACATAAACATTGGCAGTGTTACCCATAGTTAGATTTGGGGCTGACTTTGTAGGCACTTCTGGGTCCATGGGTGGACTAGAGTAGTTGAAAAGTCTCCTCGATCCTTCTTACCCCACAATTTCCATGAAGGGAAGGGTATGGCGATTGAGTCCCCCTAGGATAGGAACAACCTACCAGTTAAACCTTTGCATACAGTTGGCCTAGTTATGTCAAACCCATGAGGACTAGATCAAGCCCAGAGCCCATAAGGACTAGGTGAATCCCAAAGAGTGAACATCCGAGCCTAGGAAAGGGTACCCTTATAGGGCCAGAGGTCAGGGGAAAGTGTCTTGTAATAGGTGCGCCCTTTTTGCTTGCACCAAAGAAATTGTGCTCTACTCCAGGTTCTTTCTATCCTTCTTGCACAACATCCATGATTAAACCCCTAGGGAAAGCAACCCCGTTGCTTGTACATGCTAGATCATACCCTATCCCTAAGGGTCTATGATCCTACAAAGGCACTCATGCATACACCAAATGGTTCCGTCACCTAATTATGCAAAGATAAAATCTGTGGCAAGTAACCAAAAATCCCCAGGAGGAAATGCTGCCAAAAAATTGTCAAGAATCCCAAGACATTATGAGTTCAAGAGTTCTCCTAAGAGCGATCCAAATCATCAAAGAGATCCAAATCATTAAGGAGATCACAAGATGTCAAAGTGGCCAAGAGGGTCCAAGATCCAAAGGTCCAAGAGATCCATGCTGTCCAAGTTACCAAGAGATCCAAAGGTCCAAGTTACCAAGAGATCCAAGTGTCCAAGAGCTTCCCCGAGAAGGCCACATTGTCAAAAGCCGAGCTTTTCCTCGTAATCACATTTACCTGTATTGTAAAAGGCTCACTGTTGGAGCCGATAAGTTGTAAAAGAAAATCTTGTACAAGCATGTAATCAAAAGAAGGGTTCTTCCAGCAGTGTTGAGCATATCACTTGTGTTTTGAAAGTTTTTCTAAAAAGGCAAATCTGTTATGTTGAAAACCTCATCTAGAAGCATTTTCGCGAGTATGTCGCGAGTAAGGTATCAAAAATGAGGAAGCAAATTTTCATTTCTTCCAAAATTTTACATAGAGTTTCGCGACTCCCTCGCTAGTTCTTCATGAGAAACTGCTTCCCGCGAAACTTGCCCTGTGCATTTGAGGCATTTCGCAAGTAACTCATAAGTACTTCGCAAGTAACTATCCCGCGAAATGAGCGGATTTTTAGTTTTTTAAAGGGCATACAAGGGAAATTTTTTCAAAAGTTTAGTTTTTCCTCCTTCGTGCCTCTCTCAACCCAAAACATCATTTTCCCTCAAATCTCAACCAAAACTCCTTGGATTTTGATGATGCACGAAAATCAATAGGCTGGAATGCTTCGAGCTATGGTGATGGCTTTTTAGTCCTGAAAAGAAAGAAAGAAATGTCAAGGGAGACTGGTGTAACCCAGCCAAGGACCCTCCAACTGTTAAGTCAATTTTCTCTCTAAAATATAAGAAAGGGGAAAATAGTGAATAATGGGACTTAATTTGGGTGAACGGGACTTACTCCTTTTATAGAGAGTTAGAAATGGGTCTACTTGCTCAGTTCCACCACCATCATGTGTGATGTGTGTGGTTAATGGAGAAAATGAAGTACGTGGAGCGGATTATGGGGAATCCTCTCCACGTTTTAGGAGTATTGCATCGTGATTTGATTATATAGAGCACTTTTGAGAATTTTCTCATAGAATTCACCAAGTGTTTTCTAGTCATCCTTGCCCTTGGGTCATGAACAACCGTCTGGGATTTGGATGACTTTCTTAGTTATGAACGAGTTGTTTTCCCATCTACGATGCTCTCCCCAGATTTCTCCCTTTGTAAAGCATTATGGGTGTGGTCTGGTCATGGACGTGGTTTCTCTGTGGACGACCACTATGGACGAACACTCTTAACTTGAATCCCCATTAGTTACCCCCTTGTCCTTGTGTCATCCACAACATTGTTGTTTCTTCAAGTAGTAATTATTTATTAAAGGAATATTCGGGGGTGCACCAAGGATGTTGATACGTGGCTCAATCTTAGAGGCTTTTAGGTCGCGTCGCTTCCTTTTTCAAAAATATGCCACGTGGCACGTTTTGATAGGTCTACGTCGTTTCAGTACCCAAGTGTGTTGCCTATAAATAGTGGAATTTCTCACCTACCCACTTACATTTCTCATATTTTCTCCCCTGACCTCTGTCGTCCAATGCCTTGTCTAGAAGTTTTCATCCATCCTTAGTCATCCTCACTTAGAGTTAAGTATCCTCTTCTTCTCGTCTTTAGATTTTTCTTTAGAGCTTTTTCAAAATGTCTGAGATTATAATGTCTTCTTCTAGTAATAGTGACGAGAGGGAGATAGACGAGTATCATGATGGGAGTAGCTCTAGTGGTAGCAGTAGTAATAGCAGTAGCAATAGTAGCAGTAGTAGTGGAGGGAACACCACAGACAAGCAATACTTGTCTGGGCTTCCTAGAGTTCTTCTGGAAGTCCTCCAAGAAGAGATGACAACAAGAATGGCCTCTGGGTCACTTGCTAGAACATCCACCAATGCCCCCTCGTCTACCTCTTCAAGTGAAGAGGATACTTTATATTGTTGCTTTGTAGGCATCCTTTCCAAGATGGATGAGAAAAAACTTAGTTCCCTTAGAAGTTGGTACCAAATCCCAGACAACCATAACCCTTGTTTGGCCGTCCCTGGTGAATGGTGTTGTAATTCTCATTTTTGGGGTAATTATATATGAGGCTTACCTTCTAGAGGGGCTTAGGTTGGCTCTTAACGCCTTTACTAGGGAAATACTCCATAGGTTAGGCATAGGCATTAATCAGCTCAACCCCAATGCATGGGGGCTTACCATATCCATGCAAGTTTTGTGGGGGGTAGTCTTTGATGGGAACCGTCCTCTTACTATGGACGAGTTCCTATATTGTTACAAACCCTCAGATATTAGTCAATCTCTAGGCTTTTACCAATTTTTTGCTAGGGGTTTAAACTGTAGGTTGGTCAACTCCCTCCCCACGTCCAATAAGAGATGAAAGACGGGGTTTTTCTTCGTTTCTAGCTTCTGGGCAAGAAACCCTGTTGAGGTAGGCAGGGATTCATTTCCTCCCTACACTGGTGAGATGGGGAATCTTCATCTCGAGGGTATGTTACTTTTCACTACTCGTTTTATTGCTTCTTTTTTTTTTTCTTTTTTTTCTTTTTTTTTTCTTTTTTTTTTACAGCTGTAAGACAACCTTCCTTGAGTAAGTTTTACCTCGATTGCGTCCAATAGGCACGCTTGTTTAGGGACAGGGCTTTCCATTCTTTGGTTACTCTACATCGTCTAGCTACTTGGAGGCTTGGACCTGAACCTACTAAGGAGGCACTTGCCCACAAGCTTACCACACATAGACGTGAGTTGCCTACATTGCGTTCTACTTGTTTACTTCGTCTAAACTCTAACACATTTTTCTTCTTGTAGGAATGGTAACCATGAAGGAGAACAAGGGAAAAGGTTTGGCTAACAAGGAAGCTATATAGGAGGAAGAAGTCCACTCTTAACCTCGTCCATCTGGGGGAGAGAAAAGGAAGACTCTATCCAAGACGGTAGATATGGGGAGTCTTCCTAGTTGTCGAGGCCATAAGAAGGCAAGGAATAGGTCGTCCAAATCTGGGATCATCAAGACTAGCTCTGTTGTCCCTCCTGCTCCTGTCAAACAACCATCCTCTGTTCAGATCCTTGACTTGGATTCATCTAACCATTCTAAAGCCACCTCGTCCAAACCTCCCAGTGGCAGCCCCATAACTCTTCTTAGGAGTGAAGGCCTTGCTTGGGAGAGGTTCCAACAAGCTGTGTCTAAGGAGGACATTGCCATATGCTATGACATGTCTCTAAAGGAATTTTAGCATTCTACAGTTCATGATCTCTACAGTGGATGTCCAAAATGTAATGGGACAAGTAGAACAAAGGATCATCTAGGCAACCATTAGTGTGAGGTACTCTGATGGTCATCTAGGCATGTTACTATAGCATTGACACTTGTCACATACTTTGACATTAAGTCTTGACATCTGCTTGCATGGATGGTCAATAGTATCCTGCACGGACTATCTTATGGACAAAGGATCTAGGCCCTGAATGATTTCCATAGGCTCCTTCATGGACGTCCCTCAAAATGTAATGGGACTCATCTAGAGTTAAACACCTCAAATAGGGCTAAGAGAAACCCCTTTTATATAACACCTCGTTCTTAAGGATAAACTTCACTGCTTTTACCCTTAGCTTCCTTGCCTCTTCTTTATCCTCTAGAAGGAGCCCATCTTTGAGATAAGACATGATAGGAGTGGTCCAGTTGGCTACTCCGTCTATCTTATTCACTACTGGAATATCAATACTTGGGATGTACTGAACTTTAATCTGATTTCCTGCTATCTCATATAGATGTTGTCTTGGCTAAGGCGTCTTCTTCTGCATTTTTCTCTCTTGGTATCTGTTGAAACTGGGACGTTGTGAAGCCTTTAATGCATTGTCTAACTTTATTCAAGTACTTCTTCATCCGTTCCTCCTTAGCTTCACACGTTCCATTCACTTGGCCTATCACCAATTGTGAGTCTCCTTAGACGAGGTCTGAATCTGCTTCAAGTGATCTAGCTAACTCCAAGCACTAAAGCAAGGCCTCATATTCTGCTTCATTATTGGTTGTTTGGAACTTTAGATAGAATGCATACTCCAGATGATTCCCTTCTAGTGAGTGTAAAACTATCCCAACTCTTCCTGCATTCCTTGTGGATGAACCATCCACACGAACGACCCACTACTTTTCCTTCTGGTCTTCATTTTGTGATTGCTGGCAAGAGTAAATTTGACAATAAAGTCTGCGAGGACTTGAGCTTTTATTGCTTCTCTTGGTCTATATCACACATCAAATTCACTAAGTTCCACTGCCCACTAGATCAATCATCTAGTGGCCTCTAGCTTATTCATAGCTTTTTTCAACGGGTGATCTATTAGGACATTGATTACATGAGCTTAAAAATAAGGCCTAAGCTTTCTTGCTGCTATCACCAATGAAAATGCTAACTTTTCCATTGGCAGATATCGTCATTCAGCTCCTCTTAAAGCTTTGCTAGTATAGTAGATGGGTTTCTGTACCTTTCCCTCTTCTCCGATCAAGGTTGAACTCACTGCATGAGGGGACACCGCTAGGTAGACATACAACTCCTCCCCAAATTTGGATGGGCTTAGTAGTGGAGTTGAAGTGAGATAAGCCTTCAAGTCTTCAAATGCTTGTTGGCACTCGTCCGTCCATTCAAACGCTTTCCTTAATACTCTGAAAAATGGTAAACACATGTCAGTAGCTTTTGAAACAAACCTGTTAAGGGCAGCTCCTAGTCCAGTGAGACTTTAAACCTCCTTGATATTTTTCAGGGGCTCCATGTTCAGGATCGCTTGGATTTTATCAAGGTTTGCCTTACTTAATCCCTCTTTGTGAAATCATAAAACCAAGGAATTTCCATGATGCAACTCCAAAGGCACATTTGCTTGGATTCAACTTCATCTTATATCGCCTATGTGCATCAAAGGTTTCTTCAAGGTCGTCTAGATGCTGCGTCTCCTTCGCGCTCTTGACCGACATGTCATCCACATATACTTCAATGTTTCGCCCAATTTTTGGACGAAACATGTGGTTGACTAACCTCTGGTAGGTAGCTCTTGCATTTTTCAGACCAAACGGCATTACTTTGTAACAAAACAAACCTTGGCTTGTGATGAAGGATGTTTTCTCCTAGTCTGCCTCGTCCATCTTAATCAGGTTGTACCCTAAGAATACATCCATGAATCCCAGCAATTGGTGTGCAGCTGTTAAGTCTACCAACTAATCAATGCGTGGAAGAGGATAGCTATCCTTGGGGCATGCCTTGTTTAAATTTGTGAAATCCACGCATATCCTCAATTTGTCATTAGTCTTTTTTACCATCACTACATTAGCTAGCCAATCAGGGTAATAGACCTCGCAGACGAACTCTACGGTGACTAACTTATGAACTTCTTCTTTGATGGCATTATCTCGTTCTAGGGCAAGCACTCTCTTCTTCTGACGGATGGGTTGGTAAGATGGGGACACATTTAAACAATAAGTAATCACACTGGGGTCAATCTCAGGCAAGTCTTCATGGCTGCAAGAAAAAACATCTATGGTTGTCCAATAATGGCATTATATAAGGACGAATAGTCTACAACAAGGAAATTCACTTCCTTATTGATTTGTCATGGGTAAGAGCCAACTACGACTGGCAAGGAGATAGTGCCTACTGGTAGAACCTTCATTCCTCCAAAACCGATTAATGGCACATTCACTGGGGTTAATCCTCATTTGCTAGAAGGCTGGATAGTAGAGGATGTATGCTGAACTCCCATTGTCTATTAACACCCTTCTAGTTATGTAATTTGCAATCGCCAAAGTGATGACAATCGCATCATCATGAGGATGGTGCAGTTGTCTTGCATCTTCATCTGTGAAAATAATGGCCGGCTCATCTTCTCCGATCATCATTGGTGATCATCTACATATTTGAACATCCTAGACTTCCTACAGGTAGATCTTCTTGGCTTTGGACGAGCTTCCTATTGATGTAACCCTACAATGATCCTTATTTCTCCAAGTGGTTGACGTGCTAGTTCTTAACTTTGCCCTTCATTGGTTGTCTCTCGTCCTTGTGGTCTCGTCCAAGAAATTTTTTTAACTTTCCCTGTTTAATGAGGACTTCAATTTGCTACTTCAATTCATAACATTCGTCCGTATCATGTCCATGGTCACAATGGAAACGACAGTACTTGCTTTTGTTTTGCTTTCAAAGATCTCCTTTCATCCTCTTGGGCCATTTCAAAAATGGGTCGTCTTTAATCTGCATTAGCACTTAGTCAAGCGGAGTATTCAAGGGAGTGTAGTTGGAGTATCGCTCCGAGGATAACCCTGCCTTCTTGTCATCATGATCTCTTTTCTCCCCTACTTTGGCTTTCTTTGGACGAGAACCTTGCTCTGGATGGTGGACATAACCACTCTTCAGTCGTTCACTTTTCTTCTTTTTCTTAGCGATAATCACGTCTTCTGCATTCATGAAACTTTGGGCTAAATGTATCAACTCAACCATCGTCTATGACTCTTGGTCGTACAACTTATGGATGAAAAAATCTTAGCTAACTTAATTGTAAAAGGCTGCGAAGAAAATCTTGTCATCCATTTGGTCCACCAACAAGGCTTCTCTATTAAAGCGGCTAATAAAAGAGCGCAGACTCTCATTCTCTCCTTAATCTATGCTTAACAAATTAGACGAGGAACGCTTTTGCCTCTGGCCTCCAACAAAGTTGTTGACGAGCAACTTACTTAACTCCTGAAATGAGGTTATGCTGTTTGGTGGCAATTTACCAAGCCAGACCTTGGTCGGGCCTTTCAGCATGGTAGGAAAGGCTCTACACATGATTTCATCTAGTACACCTTGAAGATGCATGGTTTTCTTAAACGTGGCAATGTGATCACAGGGATTACGCGTCCCATCATATGAGTCCAGGGTAGGCATTTTGAACTTGGAAGGTAAGGGATGACTTGTGATGGACGCAATGAAGGGGGAATCACTCCTGTGGACGAGGTCATCCATGTGATTTGCTCTCCTCATGGAATCCTTCACCTCTTCCATGGCTCTTTTCATCTAATCCATCTCCTTTTTCAAATGTGGTACCCTACAAGTAACGACACCTCTGGACTGGTCTCCTTCATTATTGTTCTTAGCCCCTTCATTCTCTGAATTTTGGCCCCGTTCTTCACCATGTCGCTATTGACGCTATCTATTAACTTTTCTAGTTAACTCCTGGTTCTGTTGCGTCAATTTTGCCATCGCTGCTGCCATGGCTACAACTGCTATTGGACAGTCATCGAGGGTGCTGGTGCACGATTTGGGTGACTGAAAGTGCTTCCACTCTCCTGGTGTCTTGGACTAGTGGCGATCGGCCTAGTTCGAACCATGCAGCCTTTTTGTCCGGGAAAGCTAAGAAGTTAACACTTAGAAATTTAACTATCTCCCTACAGACATCGCCAACTAATGATGCACAAAAATCAGTATGCTAGAATGCTTCGGGCTATGGTGATGGCTTTTTGGTCCTAAAAAGAAAGAAAGAATTGTTAAGGGAGAACGATGTAACCCAGCCAAGGACCCTCCGTCGGTTAAGTCAGTTTTCTCTCTAGAACACAAGAAAGGGGAAAATAGTGAATAGTGGGACTTACCCTGGGTGAATGGGACTTGCTCCTTTTATAGAGAGTTAGAAGTGGGTCTACTTGCTCAGATCCACCACCATTATGGGTGATATGTGTGGCTAGTGAAGAAAATAGAGTACATGGAGCGGATTACAAGGAATCCTTTCCACGTTTTAGGAGTATTGCATCCTATTCTGATTATGTGGAGCTCCATCGGGAATTTTCTCATAGAATTCACCAAGTGTTTTTCTGGTCATCCTTGACCTTGGGTCATGGACAAACGTCTGGGATTTGGACTACTTTTTTTCTTATGAACGAGTTGTATTAATGCTCTCCCCAAATTTCTCCTTTTGTAAAGCATTCTGGGTATGGTCTGGTCATGGACGTGGTTTCTCTGTGGACGACCACTATGGACGAACATTCTTAACTTGAATCCCCATCAAATTTCATCTTTAAGTCTTCTCTAAGGTATGTCTTAACAACTTTTATCTTTTAATTCTTTAGATTAAGTTTTAGATTCTTAAAATTCTAGGGTTGGGGTTATTTTGAATGGGGTTAGGAAAACTTTAATTTTTGTCAAATCTTTTTAATTTCTTTTGCTTGGGTTGTGTCCCATTGTGTTTGTTGTTGTTTTTGTTGGCCTCTAGTGGCATTTTAACATGTATTTAGGCAAGTTTTTTCATGTGTTCATTCATTGTTTCACATATATGTGTAGTGTATGCACTCTAAGTGTTTGATAAAATGCCTATATGATATTTTTTTTCATTCTTTTGGACTCCAATGAGTTCCAATTTTTGGGGATTTCCATAATTATGCATATTTATCAAGTTTTGATCATTGTTTGCATGTTTACACACTTTGCCCCATGAGTGCTTGTTCATGCATTGATCATGCATCTCACATGCACACTAGATGCACCTTTGATGCAAACACTTTAACACTTGACATGTTTTGCATTCACTCATGCTAGTTAAGTCTTTTGAGACCTTTAAGCACCTATAACATGTTCTTGTGTCTATGTATTGCTTGTCTTTTTACATTTTAGGACATTTTTTTTCACTTTGTTCTTATTTAAGGACTAACTTGTATCTAATCAAGTTTGTTATCATGTTTGTGTATGGTTTTTGTGTTTGTTCATCTTTGTAGATGTCTCCTCGTAAGTTAGCTGCAAAGAAATCAGCAAAGCGTCCTCTTACTCCCCCGATTCATTCAGAAACGAAGATGCTAACATTGCCTATATCAATCACTACAAGAATGCAACGATCATCATGGAAAGGGGTGTGGACATTGAATCCTTGGAGAACACATTCATTCCAGAAGTGTTCAAGGAGAGGACATGGACCAAATTGCTGAATCCCTCGGGTGATGTGTATGAGTGAATCATCAAGGAATTCTTTGCAAATGCATTTGTGGAAGATGACCACATCAGCTGCTGGATCAGGGAAAAAGAGTTCACTATCTCTAGAGAGTCAATCCAAGAGCTTTTAGAGATCTGACCAATAACTTCGGATACCTCTATACAGTTTGATGAGAGGAAAGACAAGCTTGAACCTCTTGTGCAAGTTCTTGGAGGTCAACTCAAGAAGACAGCATTGCACACGATTAGTTTCTCTCCTGAGATAAGGGCTTTAGCCTATATAATGATCTTCAACCTTTATCCGGTGAAGAACTTGACAACTTTGTCGGGGCCAAGGACCATTTTCCTCAATGAGCTCTTTACTCACAAAGAGATTGATATTTGTGGTCACATCTACCACCTTTTTGTCAATTGCGTTCAGAGAAGGAAGACACAAAAGATTCTACCATTTCTAAGCCTTCTCCTGTCACTTATATCAAAGGCAAGGGTGAAGATTCCAAGTGGGCTCCCGGTCATGCCAAGGGAAGAGGCAATAAATGAGCACACTATGAACTGGAGTAAAGCTCACATTCCTGGTCTTGAAGCCGATGCGACACAAATTTCAAGAGATGAAGTTGCAGATGAAGGTGGCAAACCAAAGATGAGATTAATCAATTCACTCATGGACCAGAGGATACACCACAGCCATCTTCTGAAGCATAAGCTAGAGCACCTGACCGCCTTGATTTGATACTTGGAAGAGTAGAACAGATGCATGCAATGCTGAATCCACACATTGCCCTATCTTCTCAGATTCAGGACTTGGAAAAATCAGACTCAGAGTCTGATGCTTTCTAGGATCTTTGGCCATTCCGGTAAAAAAGGGGGAGTAGATTAGCTTAAGGGAGAGTACAGCCTAAAGGGGAGTAGTAAAACCATTGGTTCATTGGTTTATTTTGTTTACAGTTTATGCTTTTATTTACAGTGCTTTATTTAAAGCTTTCAATACTTTAGTTTAAAAAGTTGGTTGACCTTTAGTAATTTGTGTACCTTGGTTTTTTTTAAGCCGTTTCTTGATGCTTTTAGTTATCTATTGTTTCTCGTTTTAATTTCATTAATGCTTTTAGTTTCTTTAAGACAGAACTCAAGTTTCAAGGACTCGAGTTCTATTGCGTGATAAAAAAAAAATTAGTAGAACTCAAGTATGTAATACTCGACTCTTACAAAGAAATCGAGTTTTGAAAAATCGATTTTTATTGAACTCAAGTTTTGAAAATTCGAGTTTTACTAGGTTTTTTAATTTTATTTTTTATAATAGGCAGAGCAGAAATAGAGAAGCACTAAAGCAAAAACATAGTTTTTACTAGAAACTATTTTTTGCCTGCATAAACATAGTTGCATTACAATGTAAATGCATTTAAATTACATCAAAAGGCATTCTCATTATATCAACATTCTAAACATATCCAACCAGACTTAATTTGCAGTTCTAATCATACTACTTAAATCACAAACTTGAAATAGGTACATTAGATAGAGAATAATTAGATTACAAGTACATTCAGTAAAACCCAAAATATTAATTGTGCCGATACAACGTAGTCAATTTTGATAAGATCGGTGGTCAATAGTACTACAACATACAACAAAAACATTGTCCATGGAAGCATGCCTGAAAAACATAGAATAACCACGTTAAGAGACAGGATAGTAAATATTAGGTAAACATAGAATCAATAACATTTACTTAACCCATTCAGAACTTTTTGCCATGTATCACCTACCTAGTTTGGAACATGACCACTAGTGGAAGCGCCATGGGATTTTGAACATTTTCTATGGTTATGCCCGGAAGCATGACACAGTCCACATGTCTACTTAGGTTGACTCTCTATCAAATCTGACTCCTCCCTCTAGCTTCCCGGTTCTCGCCTAACCATATTCATCACATTCCTTATTCTTGACTTCACTATTCGACATTTGGCCCGCAACAGGTTAAGATTAGGCAACCATTTTGGCCCCATAGCATCCCTCCACAATAACTCTGACTTAGGAACCGCAAATGCATGTGAATAAGTGTTAATGGCATACTTCAAACTATAACATGGGTGAATATGTGTGGTCAAATCAATGCCTAGCACATCACATACTTTAATTGCATGTGAACAAGGGAACTTAATGTTTTGCCATTTCCCACAACCACATATTCTTTCCAGTAATCGAACTTCATAACTGTGGTTTCCCCCTCTAGTGCTATAGATGTTGTGTGAAGTAACTACTTGATATATTGCATGCTCATTGTTAAATGACCTGTCATAGTATTTCTCAGATCTACCCCTATTTTCCAAATAAGTGGACATGGCATGTGTACTCTGCCTCTTACCCTCCAATAGATCATGAGTAATTTCTTTGTGCTAGTTATGGAAATATGCAACAAGTTTAGACCAAGTGAACTCAACCATTGTGGTAATAGGAAAGCCCCGTGCACCTTTTAGTACACCATTGAAGCACTCTGATATATTGGTTGTCATTACCCGTAACGTCTCCCACCATCATGTGACTAGGTCCATATATCCACAGGCTCACTCATTAAGTACGTGTATGGCGTATAGGGTTTTGACTTGCCGTTCTTCCCCTTCAGCCTCATGTAGCTCCTAATGGCCACAGTTTTCGCCTACTTAATGGACTCCATTATATTATGAAATTTAACTACTTGAGTAGCATATCTCACTTTCAATACAAATGACTTTAGAATTGAGTCTTGAAAATGTGTGTTGAAGTTACTAACGACATGTCGAAGGCAATATCTGTAAAATACCCGTGCTTTTCCATTTTCATCCTTAGGCCAGGCTGCAATGACGTTTTCGATACCAAAATGTCGATTAGAAATTATGCAAATGCCCTCAGCATGTATCACATCCCCTATTGTATCTCTGAGGTATTCTAAAAACCACCCTTAATTGGACCCTGACTAGATATCCACAACGACAAAGGCGAGAGGGAATACCTTGCTGTTAGCATTGGTTGGCATTGCGTTCAACAACTTTCCTTGATATTTACCATACAAATGGGTCCCATCAATACTGATAATCGACTTACAATATTTGAATCCATCAATGCATGGAGTGAAAGGCCAAAACACATAATGCAAAAATCTAGCGTCATCTACACTGGTGGGTATGGTATAATGGAATACCTGGGTATCTAGATCCTAATCAACATATGCCAGTAAAAAATTTTGCAACCTTTGGTAAGACTCTTCCCAATTCCCAAATATCTTCCCAATGGCCTTTTGTTTCACATCCCATACCTTATAGTAAGAAGTCTTATGGCCACCATATTTCGATTCCATGATAGATCTGAGATGCTTAATTGGGGTAGTGTGATCCACGACTAACTTCTTAAGGATGTCTAATGCAATAAAATTAGAATCTATCATTCTACCATCTTTTTGCAACTCAATCGGTATACACGTGTAAGGACCCATATACACGGTGACCATCCCTAGTCCGTGGAGTTTGGACTTCATGAATGCCCCGACATACTAGTTGCATGACTCATCCATGCATTTCGTGCAAAGTTTCACCTTTGTCGACCTACTGATCACAAAATGTTTGTTGTCCTTGAAAGCATAAATTGTTAATGCGCGCTTCACCTCCACTTTATTGGCAAAAATCAACCCTTCGCTAAAATTCATCCTCTCTTTCCAATCCGAAACAAATGGTATCTCAAAATTTGAATGATCAACCATATTTGCCCAAGTATTTGCAGAGAATAACAAGGCAAAAGATGTGTAGGCAGGAATTGTGTTCGTAATGTTCTGGACACTAATAACATTGTCTGCATTAGTTTCACCACAGTCAAATATATCATCATCATGAACATTGGTATCAATTTCATGGTCATCAATGTCTCTCTCAAAGTCGCCTCGATCAATCTTCTCTTCATACTCATCTCTATCAACAAAATCTTCACCATTAGTAGCAGTATCATCTGCATAGTCTTTGTCATCGTTATTGTCATCATCATCATCATCCTTTACATGTGTAAAATACTTATATTGAACATCTGGAACTGTAACCTGTAAACTTGTGGTTTTTTGTTGGATTTCCACAACGTCAGCTTCTGCACATGGCTCCAACTTTATGTACAACTCAATAGCAATATAGGACCTGAAATTTAGGTAAAACAACAACAAACATAAACATCATGTATTGGCCACTTGAACGGACAGAGTATACCTCCAAACCAATTTGGAGGAAAATTCCTCCAACCTATTACCCAACAAATCATAAAACCATCCACATGTACTTTAGTCACACTAGCTGTTTAATGAATCCTGGATGGTTTTATGAATTGATATATAATAGTTTAGAGGAGATTTATCCAACCCAATTTGAAGGAAAACAAGATACTATGGACAAAATGCTTTTGCTCAGCCTCTGCCACCTTTGAAACAACTCATCTAGAAGATTGGCATAACTCATTGATGAAACCATTAATTACTATGTTAGTTACAAAACATTTTATCTAGTCAAGGTATACAACATTTTCTCTATCAAAGTAAAAATTCCAATTCATTCAATGGGCATGACTTTCATTACACATTCTTACATTAGACAAAAAAATGTCTTCAAATTAGTTCTGATAAAAATACCTAGCTATATAGCCATTTCATACCCAATACAAAAACGCCTAAATCCTTTTTCGGTCATGCCCATTTCATACCCATTCCAAAAAAAGAAAGCCAAAATCCTTCTAAGGTCTAGGGAAGGCAATAACGACCCGACCCAACCCGACCCTAATGGGTCGAGTTTTAACCAACCTGATAAACAATAAGGTTGGGTCTGGGTTTTAAAAATAAAACCCGAAATGGGTCCAGGTTTTGTTAAAACCTGCCTAGAACCTGGACCCGGACCTAATCCGTTTAGCTAAAGGTAAAATTACAAAAAAAAAAAAAAAAAAAAAAAAAAAACCTACCAATATATATATATCACAACCCTAACCCTAAAATTTCATTTCTCTCATTCTTTGATCTCTCTCTCAACTTAGTGACCTCTCTCACCTCACCTTCACTCACTTTCACTCTCACTCTCACTCTCATCTGCCCCCCATGGTCTCACCCAGTCATCCTCACCCTCACTCTCATCACGTGGTGGTTGCTACTTGTCATGGAAGAGCATAGATCTCGTGGTGGTTGCTGTTTGTCACAGAGGAGCACGAGATTGTTAGATCGGAGAGAGATGTGATGATCGAAGGAGCTCTTAGTCATGTTAAGGTCAAGCGAAGCCCAAAGGTGGGATTGATGGCTGAAACCACCACCGATGGAACTTTGGTGATCTAAGTTCTTCATTTTTTTTTTTTTTGGTTCATTTCCTCTCTCAGTAGTTTTTGTTTCTGGGTATTTATCTGAGGATTCAATATGTATAGAATGTAATGCATGTGTATATTTTGTGTTGGTTTAGTTGACTATAGCACATAAGATAACTTCAAATAATGTGAATCGGAGTTGATGTTTGTGTTAATGTAAAACTCGGTCCATAAATGGAGTTTTGTTTCTTCTATTTTTTGATTTTATTTATTGTTTATTTTCTATCTAAGAACCTCATTTTAGCAAGGCTAATAACATAATGTTGATTTATTATTTAATATTATATACAATTTATTTCTTTGTTAAATGTGATTTTGTGTTGGTGATTTCTGTGTCTGTGATAGGATTTGTGTTGCTGTGTGTGTGTGTGTGTGTGTGTTTTAAGATTGGGTTGGATTAGGCCTAGAAGTGGCTAGACGGAGCCTGCTGGGTGAGTTTAGGGTTAAAAAAACTCATTTATTAAACGGGTCGGGTTCGAGTAACGGGGGAGGGCTCACGGGTCGGGTCCAACCATCAAAAAACCCACCCCAAAGCCATTCCTACTAAGGTCATGATAAAAACACATTCTTGATAAGAGCCTAACATTACTAAAGCTGCTAAATATATTTTGCTAACAAAAACCATGCAAATAAATACTCAAAATATTTACACTTACAAAACAAAGTCGTATATATTCACAAATATTATAGTATCTATCAAATAAATAAGAAAAGTTTTTAACCCACATCCCAATAGTAAATAATACCCAATTGCAGTCACAATAAAACCCTTATTTGAGATGTAAATTTGTTAAGAGGGAGGAGTAGTGATAGAGAGAGGCAATGTGGGGTGAGATCAAAGGCAATATGGTGTGAGAAGTGTGGGTGTTATGGGATTAGAGGAAATATGTGGAGAGATCAAAGCCAATGTCGTGTGAGAAGTGTGGGTGTTATGGGTGAGTAAGCAATGAGACAATGCATTATGTATGAGTGTTAGTGTTTCAGTTTTCTGCTAAATGAGCTGGTTGCTTTAGTTTAATGCTAACATAAATCAAGTCTTATAGACTCGGGTTTACTTTTTTAAAACTCGAGTCTATAAGACTCGAGATCCATGTGGCATAAAAATCTCCACATCCACAAGTAGAACTCGAGTCTTTGAGACTCGAGTTTTATATGAAAACTAGTCGCGAACCCGTGCGTTGCGCGTGATAAATTTGTTTATGATAGTGTTATTATTATATATTATTAATTATTAATAGTTTTCTATGTATTTCTACTTAAGCTACATTATATATGTTTGAACAATATATTGCAGGATTCATGGTGATTGAAGGTTTTAGTGATGGAATTAATTTTGTATTATTAGAGATTTGTATTCAAAATGGAATGAGGAAATTTTATTGTAGATTTTTATTCTGGAAACAAAATTTCTACCATACTCGGTTGGCTAATTTGTACATTTCCAAGTCAATTGAGCACATTTTGCATGTAACATGTAATTCTTCATTTCCATAAGGGTAAGGGCATTCGTAATCCCAATGACCCACTCCATTTTTTCCTACATGCTTGGTTTTTTAGGATGCAAAATGTGTTTGTTCCAAAAGTTGTATGCCGAAGGATTTGTTGATAGTTTTGCAACAATTGTTTTCCATCTGGTTGGTTTAGAATTAATTGCAATATTGGATCCATGAAGTCAAAGCTTTTTTTTTTTCAAAAATATAACAATGACTCTAGAGCAGTGCATGACTTCATTGGATAAAGTTAATAAAAAGAGAAAATATAGGACTACAATATTTTGTGGCACAATTTTGGACGTGGTAGATTGTAATTAGTAGAGAAAAAGTAGTTCATGTGAAAGTAACAAAAATCAGTTATGAATTTAAAATTATATACCTCATTTTGATGTTGCCTAAAAATTTTGGCGATTGTCTTCCAACATTGGAAAATATTTTGAGCAATAATTATGTAGGTAATTCATGTTGTATGCTCATTTTTGTGATTGTATAGAGAGTATTTTAATGATATTTTTGGTTTGTATTTTTGAAGTTGTTTAGGATTGTAATTTATAGTGTTTTGCTTGTTTTATGGATGAGTGATTGTTTAAGTTATTAGCAATTATTTTTAGTTTTTTTGTGAATAGAAGCCTTTCATATACCCTCCACTATAAAGCTTAAATCTTATAGTATTGAATATATATTTCAATTGTAACTTACGTTTAATGTTATCCTCCATAAAGTGTATCATTATTGAAATATCTTGATTTGAATTGATTTGTGCTGCATAATTTTGATCTGCCAACCTAGCAATGTCTTAAACAATTTTATAGAGTTTTCATTAGCAATCACATATTCCATGTATCTAAATGATCAGCAAATGATAAGGATAGCAAATAAATTAACATGTGTCAGTTACTTTCATTAATGGTAAAATAACAGTTGTGGAGTAACCGAATAGTTCTATATCTTTTGTATAACAAAGTAGTAAATTTTAGATTGAACATGTAACCTATTCAATAAATAGCTGTGACTTTATCTTAACAAACCTGTGTCATTCACTCACAACCTTTCTTTTTTGTTCTTTAAAGTAGTGTAGAGAAGGTGAAAAGTTAATATGACCCCAAATGATTCTATTTCTAATAGCTAATGTTATCATTTATTGTAAAGTTGTGATTTACAACTATGTTTTATGTTGGCTTTATTCCATGACAAAAAGCGTTGTAATTGCTTTAATTTTGTTCCTTGTATTTTGTGGGTTTTATTATATTGGGTTTAGTATTAAGTTGATGAAAACTCAAGCTTAATTGAAGATCAAGTGGATTTCGCAAGAAGCTAACCCGCGAAGTAGCCACGTGAGAAGCACGTGACTGGAAACTGAAGAGTCGTGTTAAGTTGTCAGTTTCGCAAGTGTCTCGTGAGTAAGGCCTTCCTGCGAGATAGTCGCAAAACATTCTACCTAAAGGATTTTTAAGTGTAACTTTCTTACCTTTCACCCATACTATATATACCCTCATTACCCACAAATATAAAGAAGGCTATTTAGAGAGAAAAACCCTAGATAGGTTTTCTACAACACGTACACCCATCTTTTAGAGAGAAAGCTACTCATCCTTAGTGAGAAATCATTCTAACATCTTCTCCTTCCCTCTCCCATTGTCATACCTTAAGGGGAGATTTATACCCAAACATAACTCACACCCTTTCAGAGTGTAGAAAGTGTTTTGGAGCTTGGAAAGCTTTGGGAATTTGCCAAAAGAAGCTGGTGAGGGTTGGCGGATGCAATCGGGCGTATTGCGGGATCCAGAAAGCTAGACAAGATATGGTTTTGAGAAGCCTTGTTGGAATAGGAACTTGGAGGACTTAGGAACATTAGGTAGATTAGGCTTAGAGGGTCTCTTGCTATTCGTGTATCCCAACTGATTGTCTAGAGGATCGATTTACCACTTGGAGGGCGGCGGAGAGGTTTTACGTCAAGTACTTCGGTTTTCTCTTTTATAACACATCAGCGTGTTATCTTGTGTTTGCATTTCTTCTTCCTACTCTTTTACCTTTTATTTTACTGTTGTGTTATAATGATTATGGGTTAGAGTAGCTTATTTGTTTGTACACTCGCATTTACTCTTTTCCGCACTTTGTATAAGTTAGAGTAAAATCAATCGAGCCGTAATCTTTAATTTGGGGGTCTAAACAGCTCTTGTGTTTTAACACATTTTCGAGCATTCAACTTATATCAGAGCGGGTACACTTGTTTTGGTTTCATTACCTAAGTGTGATCCTTGACTGCTTGTGTTTATTGCCATGAATAATGTTTTGTATGCTTCTATGGATGTTGTTGATTGTAACATGCCATGTGTTTGTGAAAATGCCTCTATGAGTGTTAATCCTCATAATTGTGATGACATGTTACACGAATCTATGGGTGTTGTTGTTGATATTCAAAATGTCAAACTCTTAAAGAAAAAGGCTAAGAAGTTTCATGAGAATTTCAACAAATTCATTTGTGAAAATGATGATTTGATTGCTAAGCTTAATGAATCCAATAAATTGGTTGAAAAGTATAAGAAACTTACTGAACAGTCGCTTGAAAAGCTAAAGGAGTTTGAGTGTTTGAATATGGACTTGGATGCTAAACTTATTTTGTCTAACAAACTTGTTGATGATCTTAAATCTGAAAATGAATCTCTTAAGATGCATGCCAAGTGTTTGATTGCTGAACCTGTTGCTAAAAATGAAGAAAATATATGTTGCAATCATGTTGTGATACCCGATTTTGTGCCTATTGTGTGTTCTATCTCAAAGGATAAATCGGTGTACATTCCTCCACACAAAAGAAATCCAAAGGTGGAGAGAAAAACTCTTAAGCCTAAACCTCTGTTTAAGTCTCATCCTAAGAAATTGAGTGGATCTAAGTTTATTCCTAAGTGCCACCATTATGGTGTGATCGGTCACATAAGACCTTAATGCCCCACGTTAATGAGAGAACAAACTCATATTGCTAGATCCCTTCCCAAAAGGCCTAGTGGACCTAAATACATTGTTTGTCACCATTATGGTGTCTTTGGTCATCTTAGACCTAATTGCTCTAAGTTTCAAGCTCTTAAAAGAATAAAAAGAAAAGAGAAACTTGAGTTTTTTGGAAGTTGTGCTATAAAAGCAAAACCGAATTTGGGGGAAAATGGTAAGTTGTTGAAAAAAGTTTTTGATGTTCTTACCTCCTTGTCTATGTGCATCTCCGGTTCTCATTCTTCCAACCCTCGTCTCACTTCTCATGAGACACTCATTCCAAACAATCGTTCATTTGGATGAGAAAGGGTTCCTATGGTTGAACTTATACTCTTTTAGTCCTTGATCTAATTCTTTCAATCTTTGTAGGACTCTTCATGCATTAGATGCTTTATTGTCATGCATTTGTACATCATGCATCTTTTTATATGCATTGTTTTTGTTGTTTTTACATTTGATCATACTTTTATACTTTTGTTTTTATGTGTGTAAAAATCCAAAAACACATAAAAAGTGAAAAATTCAAAAAGTTTGATCGTATATGTTTAAGCACATTTCACATGTGAGTTTGGCCTAGTCCTTCGTACTAATGGCGTAATGCATTTATGAGCTTAGCTTGTTATGTATACACATATATCTTTGTAGGAAAAATCTTAAAAACTATGTGTGATTGTTGTAAATAGATCTTCAAGCCTGTCATGAATAATTGGTCAATAGTCTTGACGGTCTTGATACTTACATAGACTTGTAGCTATATCCCTTCCCACTTTATTTTTATATTTTTACTTAAAGAATTCAACAAATGTAAATCTCAAAATGAAATGAGATAATAAGCTGCAAAAGCCATCGCACATACTAATATTTGACTAGGAAAAAGGGAAAGCAACTTTTTAATTGAAATGTATGGTGCTCAAAAAGCCAAAGGCTCATTCTCAATATTGAAATATCAAAAATTTCGAGCACCGATCTCAAAATGAGATGTATTGTTCAAAAAATGATCAAATGTTATGTCTTGTATAGAAGCAAAATAAAAAGCTTCTAAGATTTGTAATCAATTTCTTGTGGGAGGTCATATATGTTCATTTCTATAATTGAGATAGACCACTTGACTTAATACCAATTGTGTATGTTTTGATTAAATTGATCATTGAAACTTCACTCTAGTCTAAGAACTATTCCACATTTGATACTTACCCACAACACACAAGTTTTAGTTCAATGAATGACTATTTTATTTGTGTGTTTGTACATGTTCAAATGTGATGTGTGTGTGCTCAACCATATGTGGATCAAACCAAAAAGATTTTTGTTCTTTTTGTTTGCTTTTGGAAGTGATTTGTATCACCCATGTTTTTCAAAAATTTTCATGTTGTTTTTGAGTGAAAAACATGTTTTCTGGGTGTTTTCGCGAGTAAGGCTTACCCACGAAAAATTTCGCGAGTAAAGCTCAGTCATGAAGTTTGGACAGAGAGTTTCGCGACTGTTTCGCGAGTAAGACTTACCCGCGAAAAATTTCGCGAGTAACTTCACGAGTAAGCATCTCGCGAAAATTTCCAGATCAGCTTTTTAAAGGGCATTTCGTTGGACATTTATTTTAAACGTCTCCCATCTTCTCCTAAACACCTGTTTTAATGTTTCTACATCAAAACCTAACTAAATTCAAGTGTTTTTCATTCCTTTAACATCTCTAAAGTAATCTTTAACTCTTTTCATTGATTTTGATCCTTAGATTATATTTTTGGAGGTTTTATGTTTATAGTTGGGATTTTCTCAAATGAGAGTTGGAAAATGTATTTTTTGTCAATCTTTTTGATTGGGTGTTGTTTAAAATGTTGATTTGCTTTGGATGTTGGTACCTTGTGGTAAAAATAACATGTATTTAGGCAAGATTTTCATATGTTTATGCATTGTTTAACATACATGTGTAGTGTGTGCACTCTAAGTATTTGATAAAATGCCCAAATTGCATTTTCTCGTTGTTTTGGACTCCGATGAGTACCAAATTTTGGGGATCACCATAATTATTCATATTTATCATGTTTTGATCATTGGTTGTGTGTTTTATAGACTTTGCCCCTTGAGTGCTTGCTCATGCATTAGTCATGCATCTCACATGCACACTAGATGCACACTTGATGCACTTTTGCTGCACACACTTGATCACTTGACATGTTTTTACATTCACTCATGCTAGTTAAGTCCTTTTAAACTTCTTAGCACATATAACATAGTCTTGTGTCTAAGTCATACCTAGGTCTATATCATGCTCCATCATCCTTAGCATATATCATGTTTACTTTATGCTTTGTAGCATTGTGTCTTTAAGATGTTTTATTTTTTGTTTGAACTTCATTTTCTCATTCATCTTGCACCCATCAGTGCATCATCTTTTCCCTTATTCATATCTTCTTTTCTTTCCCTCATTCCTCTTAATTCATTTGTCTATTTGTGACAAAAAAGGAGAGAGCATACCGGTGTATTTCATCATTTCTATATGACTCATGTGCACATTCTCAGGGGAAGAAATTCTATCTCATGCACATTCGTAGAGGAGAAAGCCATAAGGAAGATGCATATACTAAGGGGGAGAAGACATTTTTTTTAGAAAACCTTGTTTTGTTTTGTTTTACTTTATACTTATTTTCTCGTTGCTTTATGGTGCTTTGTGTTACATTTAGTATCTATGCTTTATTGCTCTCATCGCATCGTATTTGTGTGTTGGACATGTGTGCATTTATCCTTATGCTATTGTGCCTTATTGGTTGCATGTTCGGATGATCTTTTGTTTTGCTATATGATCATTGTAGTCATTTTCATATGACTGTTTTGTATTTGATCAAGTTGCTCATATGTTTTACAACATACTTACTTGATCGTATGTTTACTTGTTACATTATACTTGTTCTTTTATCACTTGATTTACCTTGAGCGTCTAATGCGTTTTATGCAAGTGTTTCAAGTTACAGGTATACATGTTCCAAGTTCATCACAACTTCTAGATTTAGGTGTAAGTGAGTTTTGCCATTGTTCTCAAAACTCACGTTTAAGTCGAGAGTCTGTTATAGAGTGTTTTGTCAAGAAATAGCCAAAGAGGGAGATTGTAAAGTTGTGATTTACAACTATGTTTTATGTTGGCTTTATTCCATGACAAAAAGTGTTGTAATTGCTTTAATTTTGTTCCTTGTATTTTGTGAGATTTTATTGTATTAGGTTTAGTATTAAGTTGGTAAAAACTCAAGCTTAATTGAAGATCAAGTGAATTTCGCGAGAAGCTCGTGAGAAGCTAACATGTGAAGTAGCCACGTGAGAAGCACATGACTGGAAGCTGAAGAGTCATGTCAGACTGTCAGTTTCACGAGTGTCTTGCGGGTAAGGCCATCCCGCGAGATAGTCGCGAAACATTCTGCTTGGAGAATTTTTAAGTGTGACTTTCTTACCCTTCACCCATACTATATATACCCTCATTACCCACAAATGTAAAGGAGTCCATTTAAAGAGAAAAACCCTAGATAGGTTTTCTACAACACACACACCCATCTTTTAGAGAGAGCTACTCATCCTTAGTGAGAAATCATTGTAGCCTATTCTCTTTCCCTCTCCCATTGTCATACCTTGAGAGGAGATTTGTACTCAAACACAAATCATACCCTTTCAGAGTGTAAAGAGTGTTTTGAAACTTGGGAAGCTTTGGAGATTCGCCAAAAGAAGCCGTTGAGTCTTGGCAGATGCAATCGGGCGTATTGCAGGATCCAGAAAACTAAACAAGACACAGTTTTGAGAAGTCTTGTTGGAGTAAAAGTTTAAAGGGCTTAGGTACATTGGGTAGATTAGACTTGGAGAATCTCTTGCTATTTGTGTATCCCTACTGATTGTCTTGTGGATCAATTTACCGCTTAAAGGGTGATGGAGAGGTTTTACGCCGAGTACTTCAGTTTCCTCTTCGATAACACATCAGCGTGTTATCTTATATTTACATTTCTTCTTCCCTACTCTTTTACCTTTCATTTTACTGCTGTGTTATAATGATTATGGGTTAGAGTAACTTATTTGTTTGTACGCTCGCATTTACTCTTTTTCGCACTTTGTATAAGTTAGAGTAAAATCAATCGAGCTGTAAACTTTAATTTGGGGTTCTAAACAGCTCTTGTGTTTTAACACATTTTCGAGCATTCATTTATCTTACCTCCAATTGTAGGACTTTTTGTAATTCAAATTTCTAAGATATCACCATATCACAATTTTTATCCTTAACAATTAATTAGTATTAATTTTATTTTATAAAAAGTCTAAAATTATATCACTAATAATTGTATATAACTATTAATGACAATGCAAGCATTGAATATTGCAAGAAGAAACAGAAAAAGAGCTGTCCAAACATAAACCCTACATAAGTTGTATATATAAATAAATTATTAATAATTTTGAAATAGCTGAAAATTAATTAATATCAGATCAGTTACTAAAGACAAAACAAAAGAAGAACCACTCCATATCTCGTTTTGGAAGGAATGATTTCTCTGCAGTCCACAGCTTAGACATTAGATTTGAAACCTCTCAAAACAATTAAATTAAAAGGAAAATGAAAAAGAAATCAATTGGAGGAGTAATTTTTCTTTTAGTACTTTCCTTTTCACCATATTCTTTGGAGATAGAAGAACTCCATATGAACCGGCTTTTAGAGGATAAAAGTTAAAGGCCCAATGAAAAAAAGAACTTTTATAACAGTATTTAGTCATAAAGAAGAATGATAAAAGAAATCAAATAAAAAAACAAAAAGAAAAGTACTTGTCCAGCACTAAAGAATTCTCAGTTCACATTAGCATAAAATCCAATATAATAAGTCCATCACTAACAACATACATACCCTAACTGATTTCTAGAGCACCAATGTATAGGTTGAGAACACAGTCGTTGAAGTAGCATGTGAGGGATGCTCTAACACTAATAACATAAAAACGCTTGCGTAGTGACTTGAGTTTCACGAATTCATAGATTCTTAAAATTAAAACCATGAATATCAAACCATGTCTAAACCAAAGATCATGATAAACACAATTATGCAGAAAAATTACTGCAGAAAATTCAAACACCAAGAATCATGTGCTGTAAGAGTAGCTAGGATGTGCATATATGCTGACAATGCTAGTGATAGTGAATTGCATCTCAAATTATTATATAATTTCTCAAACCAGATACATTAACTAATTCACATCTAACCCGTTTATGAATCCAAAAGTCCAATTAATAGAAGTCCAATTCCAACGATAAACGGTTAGTAAAGAAGTTTAGGTCTACCCTCTACCTCAGCTAAAAGCAATTCATTAACAACTTCCTAGGCAGCAAGTCCATTAAGATGGTATTCAGCACCTGTTTTGGTATCCATACCCACAACAGTACCAATATGCCAAATCTAAATCACATCTTGAACTGAGCAAATGAAAAATGAACAAAAGGGAAAAAAAGTGACAATAGCAGAATAAGAACAAATCATTATTTTGTTAATGTTCACCTTCACAACACATTAAGAGCAAAGCATTACTCATTATAATGTCACCAATGTTGGAAAGCAATTCGTTAACAACTTCCTAGGCAGCAGGCCCATTAAGATTGTATTCAGCACCTGTTTCGGTATCCACACCCATAACAGTACCAACATGACAAATCTAGATCACATCTTGAACTGAGCAAATGAAAGAAGAACAAAAGAAAAAAAAAAGTGACAATAGCAAAATAAGAACAAATCATTGAGAGCAAAACATTACTCATTTTAGTGTCACCAATGTTAATCACATTAGCACATTGATGATTGAACGTACGGTAATCCCAATGCAGAATAATTTCATCACTACTGTTGGAATAAACCATATCTAAACCAAAGACCATAATAAACACAATTATGCAGAAAAATTACTATAGAAAATTCAAACACCAGGAATTCAGAGTCACACTAAACAAACAGCGGAAGCAAACACCACATCACTACACTAAGAACTTAGAGCCACACTAAGTCGTTGGAATCACACAGAATTTAAAACCCAGCAATCTAAAACCTCAAAATGAATAGACCCAAAAGAGGTAGAGCTCCAATTAAAAAATCCAGCAATAAAAAATTCAATACGCTAAAGCATGAAAGAGGCAGTAAGAAAGGATAAAATAAAAATCAAGGGAGTGAGGCTAGCGTGAATTTAATGTGAAACCATAGAACAAAAGGTGGGGAAAAGGAAAGAACCAAAATGTGGGGAGAACGTGAAACCGTTGAAGGGGAAGGGGAAAGAACTAAAATGTGGGGAGACTGGAAATTGAAACCATGTGTGATGCCCCAATTTGATTGATTGTGTGATGTGTGTGGGTGTATGATGAGTCCTACATCGGGTATTTACTGGGTAGATCTGGGCTTTATTAACAACTACAAGGAGTTTCAATTGTGACTAGTCTTTTTGAGGTATAACGCAGTTGTGGCTAGCGCTTTTCCTTAGGTTGTATCATATGTTAATTATTGAAAGATAGTTTACTATATGCCCTATTCAAAATTTGAAGTGCTTTTAGGGAATTGGAAATTGCAGAACTTTATTTAGGGGTTAAGGTTGATGTTAGAGCTATGATTCCTTGATTTTAGTTTATATGGAGTAAGGAAATCAACGAAAAGTTCGTAGTGTGAAGGAAAATCAATTTATGGTTATTGTAGTTCATATTATATTATATGTTATTATATAAATTCTGAGAGTGTTTAAAGAATTCAGTAATATATCGGTGGACTTCTTTGGATTCTAATGTTAACGACCAACCTTCTTTTGGATCATTGTTCTTGTTAGGGTTGACCTACCTGGATTACCATAGCCTAATTTATATGTGAGGTAGTCCCTAAATGTTTTTGAGACATGTTCTGTTACTTAGAAGTTTGAGGTCCTCAATTTCTTTCTATGGACTTAGAGGATTGTTTAATATCCTGGGGAAATAAGTTTTGATGCCAGAAATGTAATTCTTTGAACTTAACTGATAAGAGTTAATGGATTGGCTCAATAGAAAATGAAGTGGATAGAGCACAAATACATGGTAGTACTAAATTGGACTAGTGAACCATATTTTTGATTGGATATTGAAGGAGTTGGGATGGCAAGAGAGTTTATTTTGAAAGACTATTACAATTTGAATTATAGTCAATTATTGTACCTTTTGTTTTATATTAGCAGATGGTTAGTGATTATAAATTGCAGTGTACTCTTAAGTTCTAGAGAGCTGGGACTGTTATTTGCAAGGTAAAAAAAAAAAAAAAGGGTTGAAATATACTTCATGGACTATTCCCTTCTAGCCGATTTATACCTAGAGATTTGCTTTCATAATAGGCAATATAATTATAAGGAACCCAGCTCTTCAATGAGTTCCAGCCCAAGTATCATTTGAAGATTAAAGGTGAATAAATGTTGCTTATTTGAGAAGATAAATTATGGTTAAGATAGAGGTTCTATGAAAGACCTTATATCAATGCTCAATTGATTATTTATAGAGATTTTGAAATTTCTTTTTCTTTCAAAACTTGAGGAAGAAAAGATATAGTGATATACGCATATGTTGTAAATTAGTTTTGAACTTAGGAATGATTGGAACTTTGGATGCACTACTTAATTTTGAGGTATAGAATTAAATGGATGCTAGCATTCAATGGTCTATGGTGAATCTCAAAATTGTGGATTTCCCTTGTTGTAATTTTTGGAGACTAATTAGGCTTTGGAATTTTGTTGAAACTAGTCGCTAACCCGTGCAATGCACGGGATAATCAATTAAATAACTATTACAAATGATTTAAAAAAAAAAAAAAAAAAAAACATGTTCTTTGATTACAAATGTAGGATATTTCACATAACACAAAGGCCACACCTTGGTTGCTTTATAGCAATGAAAACAGTATTACCAACATTCCAATAGCTCATAAATCATAGCTTCAAACACAGATTTGGGCACAAGATGAGAGTAGGACCTGTAAAATAAGTATTATTAAGTTATTAATATGTTAAGGGAATAATTTATAACAATAATAGTTTTATACTGAATTTTTTTTTTTTTTTTTTTTTTTTTGGGTTTAGCAGTTATTAGTTCTATCATTTCAGTCAAAAAAAATATCTTTATTAGTTGATTTAGATTTCTTTATTAGATAAGAAAAGAAAAGCGAGAGTTATATATTAATCTAAACTCTGTGATTGGTTTTATATAGAATGATGATTTTAAATTTCTTTATTAGATAAGAAAAGAGAGAGTAATGTATTATTCCAAACTTTGTGTTTGGGTTAAACTTATCTAATACAGTATTCTTTAAAATCGGATAGATTGGATTGTTATAAAAATTTAAAGTTATTTTGTTAAATTTATTTTGGTAATAGGTGGGATAAGAATAAGATGATCCAAAAAAAAAAGGTGGAGTAACATTGAAAGCAAATTTTTACATTGCAAATAAATTGATAATGTCTAGTTTACTAATTATATTCATGTTTGTTATTTTCAGATTTAAAATCATGGCATCATTTAGCTCACTTGTTGCTATTCTTAATCAAAACAAACTGATTGGATCCAACTATGTTGACTGGAAAAGAAATTTGGACATTGTTCTTACTGCTGAAGAGCACAAATATGTGCTTACTCAATCATGTCCTAGTTTTCCATCATTAGATGCTTCTCTTGAGGAAAAACAGCGATATGATCGTTGGTAGAAATCTAATGAGATGGCTAAGTGCTATATCCTAGCATCTATTTCAAATGTTCTACAACATCAAATGCAGGATGTAGAACTAGATTCAGACATAATTCTAAGTCTAAAGGAGATGTTTGGTGAGTAAGGCCATTCTGTAAGGCAAGAAACTATGAGGCTGATTTATAATACCAAAATGGCTGAAGGTACTTCAGTGAGGGAGCATTGTCTTAGGATGATCTCTAATCTGAATGCATTGAAAGTTTTAGATGCCAATATTGATGGAGAATCCCAAATGGATATGATACTCCAGTCACTACCAGAATCATTCAAGGAATTTAGACTTAGCTATAATATGAACAAAAAGGTTTACTCATTGTCTGAATTGATAAATGAGTTGGTAGCGGCGGAAGGCATCCTTGATACTTCTAGTGTTGATGCCAATATGGCTGAAGCTTCTTCTTCTCAACCTAAGTTGAAAGATAAGGGTAAAAAGAAAAAGAAGAAAAAGGACTTCGCCAAGCAAGATGGTAAACAAGTTACCTTAGGAGTTGCCAACAAAGGAAAGAAAACCAAAGGAAAGTGTTTCCATTGTGATGAGGAAGGACATTGGAAGAGGAATTGTCCAATATTTAAGGCTGCTAAGAATAAAGGTATGAAAAGTACATTCCTTCTTGAAACATGTTTAGTACAGAATCCCACGAATTCTTGGTGTGTGGATTTAGGTTGAACTAATCATATTCGCAATTCTTTGCAGGGGTTTCAGGAGACCAGAAAGCTAAATGAAGGGGAAATGTTTCTTACCTTGGCTGATAGGAGCAGGATTCCAGTTGTAGCTATTGGAGTGTTTAATTTATATTTTGAATCTAGAGTTTTAATATTGGAAGACTGTTTGTATGTACCTAATGTTCATAGGAATTTAATTTCTACAACTTATTTAGGTAAACATGGATATTATGTTATCCTAAAAGACAATGTTGTAATAAAGAAGAATAAAATGTTTATCTGTTCTGGCAATATTGTAGACTGTCTTTATATATTAACTCCAGATAAACATGAATTATACAATTCTGAATTAAATAATAACTCTCATGTAAAATCATTAAAGAGAAAGTTTCATTCTACTAATGATGCATATCTTTGGCACTTGCGTTTGGGTCATATTAATTCAAACAGAATTCAAAGACTGATTAAAGATGGACTCTTACAGTCCATGGACTTTAATGGATTTCCAGTTTGTGAATCTTGTTTGGAAGGTAAAATGACCAAACAACCTTTTAATGCAAAAGGTAGAAGAGCCCAAGAATTGCTTGAATTAGTTCATACAGATGTTTATGGTCCTATGTCAACCCAAGCAAAAGGAGGTTATGAGTACTTCATCACTTTTACTGATGATTACTTAAAATATGGTTATGTGTACCTAATGAGACGGACGTTCGAAGCCTTTGAAAAGTTCAAAGAGTTTAGGGCTGAAGTTGAGAATCAATTAGGTAAACACATAAAGGCCATTCGATCTGATTGAGGTGGTGAATACCTTCTTGGGGATTTCAAGGACTACTTAATTCGAAATAGGATTGTATCCCAATTAACTGCATCTGGAACTCCCCAACAGAATGGTGTAGCAGAAAGAAGGAATAGGACTCTTTTAGAAATGGTTAGGTCCATGATGAGTTACTCAACTTTACCAGTTTCTTTTTGGGGATATGCACTAAAAACTGCAATGCATATTTTGAATTTAGTTCCATCAAAATTTGTTCCCAACACACTTAAGGAATTGTGGAGTGGGCGTAAGCCTAGTATGAGATACCTCCACATCATTTGGGGATGTTTGGCACATGTGTTGAAAGGGAAGTCTGATAAGTTGGAAGCAAAACAGAAGTATGCATGTTTTTAGGGAATTCAAAGGAAACTAAGGGTTATTTATTCTATAATCATAAAGATAACAAAGTGTTTGTTAGCACCAATGCCAAGTTTTTTGAGGATGATTATGTGAATAATTTTAGTCCTAGAAGTAAAGTTGTCTTGGCTGAAATAGATGAACTTGTAATAGAACAACCAATGCATGAAACTAGGGATGATGTGGGTGTATTAGATACACCACAAGACATTACTCATAAGATGACTAGTACACAGGTGCCTCGTCGTAGTGAGATAATTGTTCGGCCTCTTATAAGATTTATAGGTTTGGGAGAAACTTATGAAACTATCCCAGAAGAGGCTGAATTGGATCCCTACACTTATGAAGAGGCAATGAATGATATAGATGCACATCATTGGGTCCAAGCTATGAAATCTAAATTGGATTCTATGTATTCTGTTCGCGTAAAATAATCTGCAAGCGCACAGAATCGTAACAAGTAGTAATGTGTTTTTAGAAAACGAATGTCGAACCCACAGAAATTAACTATGTTATTGAAGACCGAAATTCACTAAATTAATTACTATTTGGAAAATTGAAAATAAAAGGAACGTTCTACTATCTAGATTAAATTAAACTATTTAATAAAAATAAATCTAGCAAAGCGTAAAAGTCTAAAAGTGTAAAGAAGAAAATATGATAAGAATGGATCTAGAGCGGTTGATTTCACCTAACAAATCCCACACAATTTATTATTCCTAATTATTAAATTCTAATGATCTCCCGTTGATGATTAAAAATTCCTTAAGTATTCAATATCTTCTCTCGAATAATATCAAAAATATCTTCAACTAACAATTCCATATCTCTATGCGAATTTAATTAATTGGAGACTCATTATGTACTTTGAATTTTCTGAAAAATCACATTAATCGCGGTAAAGCATCTCTACTTTCGCTCAACTAATGGTGTTTAATTCTAGAACTAAAATAACAAATCACCTCTCGGTCTCATTGTCATTCAATTGATCAATCAATAAGTCGTAGAAAGAAATATTAAGCATTAAGAATAAGAATTAAACACTCAATCATGGAAATATTAAAAATAAAATAACTCAGAATATAAATTGTGTGTTCATTGCTAGACTACATCAACGCTCTAGAAAATAAAATTTAGTTCATAATAAAATTGAAAAGAAAACAAATAAAACTTATGTCTTTCATCTGAATTGGTTGATCAACATGAAACTCTCGCCTTTGTCCTCAGATCCTCCTCTTCAGAAAGACTCCCAAAAAAATACTTCAATGCGGCACCCTCTTTTCCTCTCAGGTTTCTTCTCCTCTCTTTTTTCCCTAAAGAGCCTTTAAATAGGTCAAGGAATCCTATTCCCGTTTGAAGAAAATCCTAGATTTTTAGGCTTCACTTAACTGACAATGTTGGCCCATTTATCTCCAGAATTAGGGCTTTTGGTAAACTACAAAGTTGTAGCCCTTTAAGTTAACTTTCCATCCCAACTTGAATCACCTCGATTGGACATCTAAGCCCAAAGTTATGTCGAAATTACTAACTAATGTGCAGGCTGGAATCCTAATCCAAATTGGACTTGAATTTGGTGCAAACTTCCTTTGATTCCTTGCTCTAGTTGGACTTAAATTAAATTGGGTTGGTCTTCTCTTGAATTCACACCTGGCTGGATGTAAGTTGATTTGATTCAATTGACCTAGCCCCACTTTGCATGTAAAGCCCTTGTATTAATCTGAAATCTTCTCATTCCTTCAAAGTACAAATGAATGGATAAATATAAATAAAAATCAAATCAAATCAAAAGAAATAAAGGAAAACTAACAAATTTAATAAGTAAGAGGATAATAAAAATCATGTAAAAATTACACTTATCATATTCCAATCAAGTATGGGATCTTGTAAAGGCGCCTAACGACATTAAACCTGTTGGTTGCAAATGGGTTTACAAGACGAAAAGAGGGATAGAAAGAAAGGTTGAAACCTTTAAAGCAAGACTAGTGGCGAAAGGGTATACACAAAAAGAAGGTATTGACTATGATGAAACTTTTTCGCCAGTAGCCATGCTTAAATATATCAGAATTCTCTTATCCATTGCTGCTCATTATGATTATGAGATTTGGCAAATGGATGTCAAAACTGCATTTCTTAATGGCAATCTTGAAGAAGAAATCTATATAATGCAATCGGAAGGTTTCATAGCAAAGAACCAAGAGCATATGGTATGTAAGTTGAAAAAGTCCATTTATGGACTTAAGCAAGCATCTAGGTCATGGAACATCAGATTTGATCAAGCAATCAAATCATTTGGTTTTGAACAAAATCTTGATGAACCATGTATGTACAAAAGACATAGAGATAAAGTAGTAATGTTCCTAGTGCTTTATGTTGATGATATTCTACTAATTGGAAATGATGTAGGGGTAATGTCATCGGTAAAGATTTGGTTGTCAAGCCAATTTGATATAAAGGACCTAGGTGAAGCTAACTTTATTCTAGGGATCAAGCTTTGGCGAGATTGCAAGAATAAGATGTTAGGTTTATCACAAACTGGGTATATAGATAAGGTTTTAGAACAGTTTAGCATGTAAAACTCCAAGAAATGATTGTTTCCTTTTAGACATGGAGTTCCTCTATCTGATGACCAAAGGCCTAAGACACTTGAGGAAGAAAATATAATAAGACAAGTCCTTTATGCTTCTGCAGTGGGAAGTCTCATGTATGCCATGCTATGTACTAGACCAGATATCTGTTATTCAGTTGGCATGGTCAACCAATATCAATCAAATCCAGGACTTAAACATTGGTAAGTTGTAAAGCATATTCTCAAGTATCTACGGAGAATGAGAGATTATATGTTTGTTTACCATAGTGAGGATTTCATTCCCATTGGTTATAAAGATTCAAATTTTTAGTAAGATCTTGATTTCAGAAAGTCCACTTCAAGTTGTGTGTTCACCTTGGGAGGTGGAGCCAAAAGTTGGAGGAGTGTTAAGCAATCATGTATTGCCGACTCCACCATGGAAGTTAAATATATTGCTGCTTGTGAAGCAGTAAAGGAAGCTGTTTGGCTCAAGAAATTCCTTTCTGATCTTAGTGTTGTGAGAATGGAGCAAGTTCCTATCATGTTGTTTTGCGACAATAGTGAAGTGGTTGCACAATCCAAGGATCCAAGGAATCATAAGAAAGGAAAGCACATAGAAAGAAAGTACCACATTATTCGAGACATTGAGGAGATGTAGTAGTAGCAAAGATTGATAGTGAAAATAATCTAGTAGATCCCTTTACCAAAGCCTTGCCCCAAAAGACTTTTAAGTCACATTTGGAGGGAATGAGAGTTAGATTAGTGCACAATAGTCTTTAGGGAAAGTGGGAGATTGTTAGGATTAGTGCCCTTAAATCCTATTGTATGATGCTATGTTTGACATTATGTATGATTTAATGCTATGATTAATAAAGTTGTTTTATTATTATCTAAAATAATGGTAATATAAATATTTGAACATTATCATATAGTCCATGAGATTCACAGTATGTGATTTATGTGATTTAGTCACAGAAGATATAGATCATAAGTTCTTTGTAAACTCAGAATTTTGGTTCGTAGTCGGTGATGAAATTTGGCATTTTATCTGCGAAGACTATAACATATCAACTAAGATGATTTGTCTTGATCATAGAAGTTGAGACTTTTAGTTGATATGTTGATATGTTTTAAGAGTTAAGACATATTGAACTGGATCGCTGTGAGATTTATTATTCTCCTAATGACTGTCAAATAAATAATAAATCTTACGACTTCTATTTGCATGAACTCTTAATCCTGAGAGAATAATGGACCTGATCATAAGGTGTAAGTTTCTTTGATATATTAGGAGTGAAATCTAAAGTTACGATCAAAACCTCAGTTTGTTGGGCAGCCACATTTAGTGTTAATGGAACATATATTCTCAAGATGGAATTCATAATCTCTTAATGGAGATATAAAATATTCCCTTGAGATAAGTTTAATGAGTTTGGTTATTCAAAGTGTTAGGCCTAACCACTTTAGTAAGGAGTTACTAATGTATATATTTATGAAATTGGATTTCATAAATATATGATGAATAACTTAAAAGATTAAACCGGATACTCAAGGATTAAGATGTAGTAATCTTCAAAGCGGCAGTCTACATTCATGACTTAGTATTACTACGAATATTTAATAAAGGGGTTGCATGTATAATAAAGTCTTTGAATATAATTTATTAATAAGGCCTAGAGTGCAATTATATTTATATAGTGGTATTAAATATAATTAATGGTAACTTTGGACTTGTCAAGAGTTGACAGAAAAACCTAAGGCCCATTGGAGCTAGAGTCTTATTTAGTCCCTTTTGGTCCCACTCCAAGCCACATACTAAAGTCCAATTGGAAAAGCCCAATAAGCCAGCCCAATCAGATAATAAGTTAGATATAAATGGAGAAACATACAGAATTTTATAGATGATACATTATTGTGAAATGGTGTATATGTGTGAGTGAAACCACTTAATTATTTTCCCTTGGAAACTAATTGAGAGACCACACTTCTGTTAGGATAAGTGCCCTTAAATTTTATTGTATGATACTATGTATAATATTAAGTATGGCATTATGTATGACTTAATATTGTGTTTAATAAAGTTGTTTTATTATTATTTGAAATAATGGTAACATGAATATTCGAACATTATCATATAGTCCATGAGATGTATAGTATGTGATTTATGTGATTTAGTTACAGAAGATATAAGTCACAAGTTCTTTGTAAACTTAGAATTGTAGTTCGTAGTCGGTGATGAAATTGGGCATTTCATTTGCGAAGATTATAACATATTAAGTAAGATGATTTGTCTTGATCATGGAAGTGGAGACTTCTAGTTGATATGTTGATATGTTTTAAGAGTTAAAACATATTGAACTGGACCGCTATGAGATTTATTATTCTCCTAATGACTGTCAATTGAATAATAAATCTCATGACTTCTATTTACATGAACTCTTAATCCTGAGAGAATAATAGACCTAATCATTAAGTGTAGGTTGCTTTGATATATTAGGAGTGAGATCTAAATTAACGGTCAAAACCTCAGTATGTTAGGCAGCCACATTTAGTGTTGATGGAACGTATATTCTCAAGATGGAATTCATAATCTCTTAGCGGAGATACAAAATATTCCCTTAAGATAAGTTTAATGGGTTTGTTATTTAGAGAGTTAGGCCTAACCACTTTAGTAAGACTAAAGTATATATTTATGAAATTGGATTTCATAAATATATGGTGAATAACTTAAAAGGATTAAACCGGGTACTCAAAGATTAAGATGTAGTAATCTACAAAGTGGCAGTTACATTCATGACTTTGTGTTACTACGAATATTTTATGAAATGGTTGCATGTACAATAAAGTCTTGGGATATAATTTATAGATAAGGCCTAGAGTGCAACTATATTTATATAGTGGTATTAAATATAGTTAATGGTAACTTTGAACTTGTCAAGAGTTGACAGAAAAGCCCAAAACCCATTGGAGCTAGTGTCTTATTGGTCCCTTTTGGTCCCACTCCAAGCTACATACTAGAGCTCAATTGGAAAGGCCCAAAAGGCTAGCCCAATTATATAATCAGTTATAAAGAGAGAAACATACAGAATTTTAAATAGAACAACTTACATGAAATGGTGTATGTGAGTGTTGGACACTCTTGAATTCTCTCTTGAACATTTCATATAACTTATTGAGAGACCACACATCTTGGGCGTTAGTGGAATTGGAGTGAAAATTAAAAGTACTCCCAAGTGCTTACAATCTTTGTTTTGAAATTCACCACACCAAGATACACTCTCTTGTTCTTGTATTCTGAAATTTACCTAGTGCATGTTGTCAATCGAATGAAGTAGATCCGTTAATTTTCCGCTGCATATATGTATATTTCCATCAAATGGTATCAGAGCGGTCTTCAATTTCGAATTGTATAACATGTTTTATGAGTTTTGGAATTAGAGATTATAGTTTCATATTGTTTGAAGATTTTGCATTTAATTTTCTGCATGGTTATTGAAACTATGATTTTATAAAAACTGATATTGATGTTATGATGTTGTTTAAATTTGAATTTAAGTATGTTAAATTGATCTTTAAGGCTATAGCATCAATGAATTTCAGTTTTGATATCATTATCTAACTATCATGTTCGTATGTTAGTTGTTTGTTCAAGAAAAACCGTAGAAAACTGCCTTAGAGAAATTCTGGAAATTTGAGTTTCACGAGTTTCGATCGATCGAAAATCACTTTCGATCGATCGAAAATCACTTTCGATCGATCGAGTGAAATAGTGATCAGACTTTCTTAAATAGATTGATTTTCGATTGCTAGTCGATCGATCGAATTTGTTTTTCGATCGATCGAGAGGCAATTTCGATCAATCGAAGAAGTCAGATGGTCAAGTTCGAATTTCTTAATTTTTTTGATCGATCGAAGGGCACATTCGATCAATCGAAAGAAAGAAAATCAGAATTTTTTCAAGTGTTTTCACATGTAAGAAGAGTAAGACTATGTGTAATTAGATTATGCATGTTTTAAAATTAAAAACCTTTCCTTTAAAACATCTAATGGGAGAGAGATACAGGGTTGGATTTCACGGCCTCCATTATCGGTTCATAGTAGTGTGGGTAAGTACCTTGTCTTGGTGTATATACCTCGCGATCCCAATGGAGGGTGTTTACTTCATAGTGTTACAAGATTGAACTTACACGTTTAAAGTAGTGTGGACACGCACCTCGTTTTGGCGTATATGCCTCGCGATCTCAAAGGAGGGCGTTTTGTTCCATGGTACTACAACTTTAAACACTATAAAGGAGATGAAATGTGGCTACACATGATTCTAGATAATGGTGTACACTAGACTAAGTATAATGTTAACCTCCCAAAGGAGTTATATCATTATTACTTAGAGGCCAAAGGTAATACGGCATATTATTAGTATTTGATAAGAGTTATCATGATAGCACTAATAATGAGAATAATTCTCAATCAATTAATGTGTTTATAATAAACTTGCTACTAAGGAATTATAGACATGGATTGGGTTGTCGTTGCATATATTATTTTATAGTTTCATTAAGGTTCCATACTATATGTTTATATGCTAAATTGATAATGTCCAGTTTACTTATTATATTCATGTTTATTATTTTCAAATTTGAACATGACATCATTTAGCCCACTTGTAACCATTCTTAATCAAAACAAACTGACTGAATCCAACTATGTTGATTGGAAAAGAAATTTGGACATAGTTCTCACTGCTGAAGAGCACAAATATGTGCTTACTAAACCATGTCCTAGCCTTCCTTCATTAGATGCTCCTCTTGAGGAAAAACAACGATATGATCGTTGGTAGAAATCTAATGAGATGGCCAAGTACTACATCCTAGCATCTATCTCAAATGTTCTACAGCATCAAATGCAGGATGTAGAACTAGTTTTAGACTTTATGCTAAGTCTGAAGGAGATGTTTGGTGAGCAAGGCTGTTCTGCAAGGCAAGAGACCATGAGGCAAATTTATAATACCAAAATGGCTGAAGGTGGTTCAGTAAGGGAGCATTGTCTTACAATGATCTCTAATCTGAATACATTGGAAGTTTTAGGTGTTGATATTGATGGAGAATCCCAAGTGGATATGATACTCCAGTCACTACCAAAATCATTCAAGGAATTCAAACTTAACTATAATATGTACAAAAAGATTTATACATTGTCTGAATTAATGAATGAGTTGATAGCGGCGGAAGGCATCCTTGGTACTTCTAATTTTGAAGCCAATATTGGTGAAGTTTTTACTTTTCAACCTAAGTCGAAAGACAAGGGTAAGAAGAAGAAGAAGAAGGAATTCACCAAGCAAGAGGGTAAACAAATTGCCTTAGGGGTTGCTGACAAAGGAAAGAAGCTCAAAGGAAAGTGTTTCCATTGTGGTGTGAAAGGACATTGGAAGAGAAATTGTCCAATATTCAAGGCTGCCAAGAATAAGGGTATGAAAAATACATTCCTTCTAGAAATATGTTTGGTGTAGAATCCCACGGATTCCTGGTGTGTGGATTCAGGTTGTACTAATCATATCTGCAATTCCTTGCAGGGGTTCCAAGAGACCAGAAAGCTTAAAGAAGGAGAGTTGTTTCTTACTTTGGCTGATGGGAGTAGGATTCCGATTGTAGCTGTTGGTGTTTATAATTTATGTTTTGAATCTAGAGTTTTAACATTGGAAGACTGTTTGTATGTACCTAATGTTCATAGGAATTTAATTTCTACTACTTACTTAGGTAAACATAGATATTGTGTTATCCTTAAAGACAATTTTGTAATAAAGAAGGGTAAAATGTTTATCTGTTCTAGCAATATTGTGGATGGTCTTTATATTTTAACTCCTGATAAGCATGAATTATATAATTCTGAATTAGATAATAACTCTCATGTAAAATCATTAAAGAGAAAGTTTCCTTCTACTAGTGATGCATATCTTTGGCACTTGCGTTTAGGTCATATTAATTTAAACAGAATTCAAAGATTGATCAAAGATGGACTCTTAGAGCCAATGGACTTTGATGAATTTCCAGTTTGTGAATCTTGTTTGGAAGGTAAAATGACCAAACGACCTTTTAATGCAAAAAGTAGAAGAGCCCAAGATTTGCTGAAGCTAGTGCATACTGATGTGTGTGGTCCTATGTCAACCCAAGCAAAAGGAGGTTATGAGTACTTCATCACTTTTACCGATGATTACTCAAGATATGGTTATGTGTAACTAATGAGCAGGTCTTTTCCATTTATATCCTGTGGGTTTTTTAATAAGATTTAAGCTTTCCCACTCTCCTCTCATTCACCAGGGGCTGTTGAACCACTAAGCTATCCTTAGCAATGGGTTTGAAATTATGACCATGATACCCAGGAGTCTTCCCATACATACATATATATATATATTAAAAAGACAGTTTTATATATGATCCCAATTAAGAACTTTAAGATACATGATGCACAAATTATTCTTGATAGTTAAAAACCAATCAAATTAGACCCAAATTCACAAACTCTAATCTCAATGCACAAACTTACCGTGAAATAAATCAATAAAAAATCAAACCCACTTCTCAATATCCCTTAAACTTTCAAATTGATAATCTCAGAGACCATTGTGATTCAATTAATCTCCTTTCTACTAATAAACCTATCTCACCATCAATACCAATCCCAATATCTAACATATAAATCATAAAAAATTCAAACCCATAGCTCAATTTCCACTAAAATTTCAAATACACAATCTCAAAGAATCAGAATTTAAAATTCCTAATGAATTTCGAATTTATATCTAGAATTAAAAGGTTCATAGATCAATGCCTACAGAGAAACTATACACTAAAATCAAGTTTCTAAGTGGTAGCCATATGAACCCAGATAAGAATTCACAAAATTAAATCCAAAAAAAAAACCTAACAATACCCAACAACAGTATTAGCAAAAGAACTGAATAGAAAATCAAAAAATTACTTACGCAACAACAGTAATTCAGTCTAGGAATCAACAAAAAGAAGCAAAGCCAATGAACATTAAAAAACAAATATTTAGAAAGAGAGAGAGAGGGAAAGATTAGATACATGATATTAAGAGCATATCACCTGCGCAACTGGGCCTGCGACATTGGAGATTTGTGATGGCTATGATGGGTAACGGCTCAGTCATGGGTGGGAGAGATGGCTATGGTGGACTATCAGGGATATAGAGAGAACGGCTTAGAAAGGCAGAGAGAAAGGTTGGTTTTAGACTTTTAGGGCTTTGATAATTGAGAGAGGCAAAGGCAAAGAGGCTTATCTGGAAAACATAAGCAAAAAATTTAATTAGAAATAGTTTTTTTTTTTTTTAATATGGCTGATGTGAAAAAATGTGGGAGCTTCAAAACCTGACAGAAGTATACAGAGAGAGCGAGACTGAGAGAACTGGGATGCTCTGCGTTTAAGCCAGAGAGAAACGAATGAGGAGCAGCGTGAAGAGAGAGATAAGTATTAGGTTTCAAAAAAAAAAAAAAAAAGAGGAGATAAGTATCAGGTTTTGAAAATAGTGTTTTTAATTTAATTTTTAATTATTTAAATATTGTATTGTGCTAACGTGAAAAATTGTGGTGCTAACAGAGGCTTCTGTTTTTAATTTTTAATTTTTTAAATATTGTGTTGTGCTGACGTGAAAAATTGTGGTGTCAGCAGAGGCTTCGGTTTTATATATTTATATATATAGACTAGTTGCTAACCTATATAATACACAGAAAATGTATTGAGTACAATATAAAATTTAATTTTGGTTTATTTTACTACAACACCAAAATTGAATTTGTAAAATAAAATCATGTAGCTAAAACATTTGCTAACAGCTATACGATTCGGACATTTATTAAACTATATATATTATTATTATTATTATATCAACTTAACAGTATTTAAATACATGATATTCATTGAAATCTTCTAGTATTGAAAGGTCCAATATTGTTTTGCCATGTGGGCCTTAGAAACCTGGAGGCAATACCGTGGTTGTGTTCATAGCTATATCCAAAGTCCAACCAAAAGGATCCAACGAATGTGGTTGTGTTCAGTAAAGCAGACCATGCAAAATCAATACATCAAACTAAGAACACAAATGCAAATATAACTAAATTTTATCTTTTAAAAATCCATAAAAACAGAAGTTTGTCACTTTTAGAATATGAAAAATGTTTTGTTTGAACCAAGTTCTTTCGCAACTTCTCAAAAAAAAAAAATGTTCTTTCCCAACTGCCATATATGCAAGAAGAGCAAACACACAATAAGGCAATGCAACTCAACTCCCAAATACCATGCATGTACAGATTAAAAATATATACAACTTATTTCAACCCCATTACAACTTTATTCTCCTTGATTATATCATGTTCCAAATTCAAATGCAGCAATGAAAACATAAACTAAAGCAATAATATAGCACAGGACCAAACTCAATTGGTAGTGGAGGTTAGAGAGAATTTACTGTGTTGCATAAGTAGAGAAGATTAAATTTCAATAACAAAATTTTATTCAGAAATTGAGTCCTAAATCTGAAAAAAGAAAACCCAAGATTCAGAGAGAAGAGAAAAAAGTTAATCTAAATCAAATTATTCACTGGGGAATTTAAACAAACACAGAGGACAAACACAAAGATGTCAATAACAATGAACCAAGACAAAATCTTTAAACCCACAATGCTAATTGCTTGCACACAGATACTTTCATGAAATCAAAAGTTGATGAAGTTACCAAGTTTTATCCAAAATCACAGAATAAAGATAGTTTTTTTTTAAAAAAAAAAAAAAAAAAAAAAAAAAAAAAAAAAAAAAGAGAAGAAGAGGTTTGTTCACCCAAATTATAAGCCATGTTCACCCAAATCCATTCATGTTCATTTGATCTGCCTAGGAACAGCCATTTTCTTTCTATCTTTAATGCATTACAGATATGAGTACAATATAAAATTTAATTTAGACCGATAACTTTCAGCACAATACTCCAAATGATGCAAGGCTGGAACCTATGGTAATTATCTTGTGAAATCTTTCATGGACACTAAGAACATCAAAATTGGAGTCTGGAAAGCCTGCCCTCCCCTCATTTCTACACACTTCCGGACCCCTCCAACCACCAAATCTTCTCCTAGACAGCTTCCAAAACGTCCAGAAAAATTTACCTTCTTCACTTTTGATTAAATCCAAGCTTTTGGAGGTAACTTCTCTAAACTATATTATTATTATTATTATTATTATTATTATTATTATTATTATTATTATTATCAAGAATATATCATCCTTCATTATAAATAATGTGACCTACAGGCTACAGCTGCAACCTATAATGGAAGTCAAGAGGGTTGTGAGTGCAAGGACAAAGAACCAGTGCACAAAGTATAGGATCACCAGTTCAAATAAACAAATCCAAAGAAAATTTATAAAATATAAATAAGATTAAACCAGAAGGCATGTAAGTTGCAGGGTTCATATTGAAAATCCCAAAGAGAAATGTTGGCCAGGGTTAACAGACCATGGGCTAAAGCAATACAAGCACACAGTAAAAGTTTTTTTTTTTTCCTTGAACTACCAGGGAAAAAGGAAAAAAGAGCCATTAAATAAAACATGAGAAAGCTTCCACACGTAGACAAAACCAGTAAACTGCCAAAAACATGAGAAAACAACAGGTGGACAATCATGCATCCATCAAATAAAACCAATTATGCAAGATGCACAAAAAGTAGTCAATGACCAGTAGCAACTTAAACCAAGATGCACAAACTATAAAGTGGCTACAAACTAATGCAAGAGTAAGGCACTTTGTCGAACACATGGTGTGCACAAAATTTCAATGTTTTAGTTATTAACATTCGTTATTATTAAAAAAATTAAAATTAAAAACAGAAATACACAACCTATTGAGAAATTGAACAGTCCCTGTAATGCAACAAATAACACAACAAACAGGTAGAACAAACAAATTGAAGAGTATTTGATATATGGAACTACATAACTAATTAAATTCTGCCATGAATAATTTAAAGCCAAAAACCCAACTCTTCCATGGCTTTTATATTTCTCATCAACATGTCTAACATTCGTTTTTTTCTATCGCCAAAGAAAACATGGTGTAATTTAGAAAATTGACTAAAGTTGTATAAATCAAAACATACAATGGAAAAACAATATTTCTATCAAATTAGTGGAAGGTTGCCGTAGTGATTTTGCCGGGTTACTCTGTTTTTTCTCCACAACCTTTGTTGGGTTTCTTCTCGCAAGAGTAAGCAAGAGCAACTAATGTTTGTGAAGAAAAGAATTACCAATAGCAGTAGCGTCAAGGGCACTCTGTTTTTTGTCCACAATCTTCGCTGTAAGTAGTTACCCACTGAAACGGTGTGGGTTTGAAAGAGTTAGACCAACTAATGCAAGAGTAAGCAAGACCAACTAATGTTTGTGAAGAAAAGAATTAACAATAGCAGTAGCGTCAAGGACACTGTTTTTGGTCCACAACGTTCGTTGAGTTTGTTCTCGCAGCGGGAAAAAAAAAAAAAACAGAAAACGGAAAACGGAAAGAAGAAGACACAACCTAAACAGTGTATATAAACAATAATAAATAGTTACCCACTGAAACTAAATTGAAACTAAATAAGTACCGCCGAAAAGATATATTGTTCTATTTTTTTAATGATAGACGTGGCATTAATTTATGTAGCCACGTGGCGCAATGAGGTAAGGTCAACAAAAGATTAAACGTTTCGGCTATTAGTTATTATATAGATTAATAATTGATGGAAAATCAGTTATTGGGGTTAATCTAAACGAATGGGCCTTGAAACTTTTATTCATATTGAAAGGAATTTAGAGAGCTATTTAGACTAGAGATATGTATATCTTTAAAGAATCTTATATTTTATCGTAATATGGTTGTTGTTAAACTATGGGTAATTGAGTAAGAGATTTTATAGTGGTATTGTATTATGCAGCGGAAGCATCATGGCTCCATTTGCTTTGGAAATTTTTTATTTTATTTTTTTATTTTACAAATCTTGGGAAGGAAAAGTCTACGCATATGTTGTGAAATAGTTTTGAACTATAGTGATGAGTGATAAATTTGTATAGATCGATACAATTGTGGCTTTAGAGTAGCATAGTGGAAGCGTGATAATTCGTTCAGCTTGTGATGAATTTAGATGACTGAATTCTTATAAGTGGGGGAGATTGTAATACCCGGTTCCAAAAAAAATAAAAATAAAAAGGAGTTTTTTTTTGTATAGGGGCAGCTTAGTAATTTTGATATTGGGGTTAGCAATATATACCTTATGTCAAAAACCCTAGCCAATCCGTATATACCAGCCGAACTATTTAACTCCTTGTGCTTAGTTAACATTCTTGATTAAAATTTCTATTAAACCACGTCTTGGCTATACAGCCCTCTCTCTTGTTCTCACTTTCTCTAAAACTGGATATGTTTTCTGAGAGGATGGTGAATAAAATAATGGCTGTTAGAATATGAAATCATTTTCTTGGAGTGGTCTAATCAGATAGTGTTTAGTGTGATATGTTTGACAACCCTTTCAAGTCCTGGGATAACCTTTGTGGAATGGAAGAGATGTGATTGAATGAGATCTAGCTTATGGGATCAGTATTTGGGCACCAAACTTTCGTAGATATTATAGTGTGCCATCACTGGAATAAGGGTGCAGAAAATCACAATCCTGCAACAGCGATGACCAACATTTTCCTACATCTACCACAGAGAAAATTGACCACGCTGCCACAGCTACATTCTCAGCACAAGGATTTTTGCCATCCTATTGCTTCGGTAACTCAAACTCGAAATTGGGTCTCCAACAACTCAAGAAACTAGCTTGTCCTCGAGTTTCAACTCTAGGCCTTGCCCCTTTACCGACCCTCTGCTCTAGCTTCTTATTCAGAATTGAGAAAGGATTGCATCGACAGTATTGGCTTGCCCAAGTCTAGGTAATCACCCTAGCCTTTTTCCATTCTAAGCCTTTCTTAACTAATACTATACACACCTATTTTAATTATGCATTTGAGGGGACAAATTAGGAGTATAACATGTATGTGGTTATGGGGATTGATATGTTGTGTTATTTTTTTATCAAATTGATGGATTGGGAAGCCTACGGGTTCAAGCATGTGTAGGGTTGGGAATGGTTCACATGAATTACTTGATAATAGAAGAGCTTGGGCTAAATGGATAAAAATTACTACAGTGAAGGGATTGAGGGTCTGGACTAGTTGGACTCTAGGTTGCTTAGTGAAATCAGTTACTTAATTGAATATATTTTGAGTATTCCTTGAATTGAGGTTTCTAGGGAGGAATAAATTAAGTTTAGGAAAAATAGGCTTAAATTGGATTAAGTAACTTTGTCTAAGTCTATGAATTAATTTATGTATTGGATTGTAATAGGTTGAACTCCTAATTTTGGTGTCACTTTGGTATGGCTTTTGGAGGTAAGTAACCTTATCCTAATTGGTTTTATTTTGCATATTTTAAAAACTGAAAATTGTTTACAGTTGTTACAATTTTATTTCTATTGTATTACTGATCGAAAACTCGTATTTCCGAAGCTCTCGTGGTCTACTTCATCCTCTGCCATAGGTCGAAAATCTCTCTCTCTCTCATAATTTTTCTTTATTTGCACTTGTTTTTTGGTTGCCTGGAAACTGAGTAAAAACTAGAAAATTTCTTGTATCTGGTTCTTGATATGCTTATATGTGGATTTGCAAACTTTTTTTGGATGTGGATCTTTGAAGTGCTTGTGTGGTTTGTGAGTGTAATTTGATGTGGGTTCAGTATGAAAAGAGTATGAAAGGTGTTTGCGAAAAGTTCTCTTAGAATTTTTCAAGTCACAATATTATTAGGTTGGGGTCATTTTGGTTCATAAAATTGTTGGTTTTGCTATTCGAACTATGATAGTAAAACCTGGTCATTAATGTACTACATATTTATGGGTTAACCCTGCTCAATATGTTGAAAGTGGTTACACAGGCTATTTATCTTAAGTGATAATAACCTGGTTGTACATGCAATGCATATTCACATATATGCATATATAAGACCATTAAGCATGGGATTTTTCTTTTCGAACCCCCTCCCCATTTTTGAATCATATGTGAAGCCATGTGTATTCCTGCCAAAGTTACTGTAGTAGCACATTTGTGTAAGCATTTCATCTAAAAACGCTTATCTTAATCGGATATTTTATTAGTTAAAATTTTCAAATTTAATGTACACCAGATTCTTTATTACATTGTATTTTTTAGAGCTGTAAGTCTGTAACCTGTTTATATATTGTCGTTTAATCTGGATCAGTTTATGTTGGATCAATTATTCAGTGATTTTACAATTGTTTTTAGAGCTGTAACTGCTTTTAAGGTCCCCAAACTCTAAACTTTAGATTTCAGAGACCCTTAGATTAGATCGTGGCCATCCCTACTTTTTTCCTCTACTTTCCAATTGCTTATCCTATGAGATCATGGTCATTTGATCTGAACGAGGAGCTAGGGTAATTTTCATCTAATTTTTATCTTATGACTAGGCTTATTTGATAATCAACTTGTTTTTATGAACAAAAATTGTAAAAGAAACATAATACATTTTTTTTTAAAAGATTATTGTCCACATTACATAAATTTCCTAAAATTTTAGAGTGATATATCTGAAGTTTCTCAATGGAAATGCTTATGTTTATAGATTGATGGGAAAGGAATAATCTGATAGAATCAAAGTTGATAATGCAATTTTTGGATTATTGGGTTTCGGTTCTAAAGGTGTGGATTGTTGGAAAGTTGTTTTTGCGTTTTTTTTTTTTTTTTTTTGTTGGGGGGGGGGGGGGGAAGAGAGACTCTTGGGTGTGGATGAGCCCAAAACCATTGGAAATGGCTTGAAGTTTCAAATTTTGTCGCTGTTTATGTTGGGGATGTATTTGATGATTACATTTTAATAATTTTGGGCTTGGAATTGTTAACTTCAAAGGTTTTCGTTGTTGTTTTAAATTATGTTGGGGGTTTTGAGTATGGGTTTGGAACTAAGGTGTGTGTAAGCACTATAGTGGCCATGAAGGCTGAATGAATTATGCACACAGCCATACTCTAAATTCTTCAAGTAGACTTTGATTTTGGACTGTGGCTGAGTTCAATGCATCATGGTATTAAATGTTTAATGTTCTGTTTGATTGCCAATAAAACATGGGAAAGGAAATGGAAATATATGGTTCCATTGAAGATTAAATAATTGAATGCTAAATACAATTAAAAGATAGGTGAAATCAATATTGATAAACTTCCAATGTTTTTGTGATGTGAGAGAAATTTTCTCAGCAGTTGAATGAATTTTATCATTTTAGCAATAAAACTGACAATACAGCATTAATAAATGGAAGTCAAAGACCTTGAAGGAAGGATTGAAACCATATCCTCTATTTGCTTTCATACATATTTTTTTAATGATGACAGAAATTCCAAATCAGTTTTTAGTTTTAAATTTTGAAATGAAATTATGCTCACTGATCTTACTGATGGAAATATGCATGTACGAAGCGAAAAATTAACGGATCTACTTCATTCGCAATTGATAACATGTGCTATGTAAGTTTCAGAATTTAAGAATAAGAGAGTGTACCTTGAAGAGGTGAAATTCAAAACCGAAGATCAGAATCACTTGGGAACACTTTTAATCTTCACTCCAATTCCACTTGATGCCCAAGAAGTGTGGTCTCTTAATCAGTTATGTGTATGTGTTCTAGAGAAAATGAAAGAGTGTCCAACACTCACATACATACCATTTCATGTTCTTACTAAAAATCTGAATGTTTCTCTCCATATAACTAATTATCTAATTGGGCTAGCCTTTTGGGGTTTTCCAATTGGGCTTTAGTATGTGGCTTGGAGTGGGACCAAATAGGAACAAATAAGACACTAGCTCCAATGGGTTTTGTACTTTTCTGTCAACTCTTGACAAGTCCATAGTTACCATTAATTATATTTAATACCACTATATAAATATAATTGCACTCTAGACCTTATTAATAAATTATATCCCAAGACTTTATTGTGCATGCAACCCCTTCATAAAATATTCGTAGTAACACAAAGTCATGAATGAAGACTACCACTTTGTGAATTACTACATCTTAATCATTGAGTACCCAGTTTAATCCTTTGAAGCTATTCACCATATATTTATGAAATCCAATTTCATAAATATATACTTTAGTCTTACTAAAGTGGTTAGGCCTAACTCTCTGAATAACAAACCCATTAAACTTATTTCAAGAGAATATTTTGTATTTCCGTTAAGAGACTATGAATTCCATCTTGAGAATATATGTTCCATCAACATTAAATGTGACTGCCTAACATACTGAGATTTTGATCGTAACATTAGATCTCACTCCTGATATATCAAAGCAACCTACACTTCATGATCAGGTCCATTATTCTCTCAAGATTAAGAATTCATGTAAATAGAAGTCGTGAGATTTATTATTCATTTGACAGTCGTTAGGAGAATAATAAATCTCACAGCAGTCCAGTTCAATATGTTTTAACTCTTAAAGCATATCAACACATTAACTAGAAGTCTCCATTTCCATGATCAAGACAAATCATCTTAGTTGATACGTTATAGTCTTCGCAGATAAAATGCCCAATTTCATCACCGACTACGAACTACAATTCTGAGTTTACAAAGAACTTTTGACTTATATATCTTTTGTGACTAAATCACATAAATCACATATTATGCATCTCATGGACTATATGATAATATCCGAATATTCATGTTACTATTATTTTAGATAATAATAAAACAACTTTATTAAACACAATATTAAGTCATACATCATTTCACACATAATGTTATACATAATATCATACATGGCACCTTACAATAGGATTTAAGGTCACTAATCCTAACAATCTCTCACTTGCCCTAAAGACTATTGTGCACTAATCTAACTCTCATTCCCTCCAAATGTGACCTGAAGGTCGTTTGAGGCAAGACTTTGGTAAAGGGATCTGCTAGATTATTTGCACTTTCAATCTTTGCAACAACCACATCTCCACGAGCAACAATGTCTCGAATGATGTGGTACTTTCTCTCAATGTTCTTTCTTTTCTTGTGATTCTTTGGATCTTTTGATTATGGAACTACTCCATTATTGTCGCAAAACAAAGTAATGGGAGCTTGCTCCATTCTCACTACACCAAGGTCAAAAAGGAATTTCTTGAGCCATACAGCTTCCTTTGCTGCCTCACAAGCGGCAACATACTCAACTTCCATGGTGGTGTCCGCAATACAAGATTGCTTAACACTCCTCCAAGTTATGGCTCCACCTCTCAAGGTAAATGCATATCTTGATGTGGACTTTCTGTAATCTAAATCCGATTGAAAGTATGAATCTGTATAACCAATGAGAATCAAATATTCACAACAGTAAACAAGCATATAATCTCTCGTTCTTCGTAGATACTTGAGAATATGCTTTACAGCTTGCCAATGTTTTGGTCCTGGATTTGATTGATATCGGCTGACCATGCCAACTGAATAACAGATTTTTGGTCTAGTATAAAGCATGGCATACATGAGACTTTCTACTGCAGAAGAATAAGGAACTTGTCTCATCATATCTACTTCCTCTTGAGTCTTAGGCCTTTGGTCATCAGACAGAAGAACTCCATGTCTGAAAGGAAGTAAACCTTTTTTGGAGTTTTGCATGCTAAACCATTCTAGAACCTTATCTATATATCCAGCTTGTGATAAGCCTAACATCTTATTCTTGCGATCTCGTCAAAGCTTGATCCCTAGAATAAAGTTAGCCTTACCCAAGTCCTTCATATCAAATTGGTTTGACAACCAAACCTTTACTGATGACATTACCCCTACATCATTTCCAATGAGTAGAATATCATCAACATAAAGCACTAGGAACATTACTACTTTATCTTGATGTCTTTTGTACACACATGGTTCATCAAGATTTTGTTCAAAACCAAATGACTTGATTGCTTGATCAAATTTGATGTTCCATGACCTAGATGCTTGCTTAAGTCCATAAATGGACCTTTCCAACTTGCATATCATATGCTTTTGGTTCTTAGCTATGAAACTTTCCAGTTGCAACATATAGATTTCCTCTTCAAGATTGCCATTAAGAAATGCAGTCTTGACATCCATTTGTCAAATCTCATAATCGTAATGAGCAGCAATGGATAAGAGAATTTTGATAAATTTAAGCATTGCTACTGGTGAAAAAGTTTCTTCATAATCAATACCTTCATTTTGAGTATATCCTTTCGCCACTAACCTTGCTTTAAAGGTTTCAACTTTTTCATCTATCTCTCTCTTCCTCTTGTAAACTCATTTGCAACCAACAGGTTTAATGTCGTTAGGTGCCTTTACAAGATCCCAAACTTGATTGGAATACATGGAATCTAATTCAAATTTCATAGCTTTGACCCAATGATGTGCATTTATATCATTCATTGCCTCTTCATAAGTGTAAGGATCTGATTTAGCCTCTTCTGAGATAGATTCATAAGTTTCTCCCAAACCTATGAATCTTATAAGAGGCCGAACAATTCTTCCACTATGACGAGGCACCTGTGTACTAGACATCTCTTGAGTAATATCTTGTGGTGTATCTAATACAGCCACTTTATCCCTAGTTTTATTCATTGGTTATTCATTTACAGGTTCATTCATTTTAGCCAATACAACTCTACTTCTAAGAGTAAAATTATTCATATAGTCATTCTCCAAGAACTTGGCATTTGTACTAACAAAAACTTTGTTATCTTTACGACTATAGAATAAATAACCCCTAGTTTCTTTTGGATAACTCACAAGCAAACACACTTCTGATTTTGGTTCCAACTTATCAGGCTTCCCTTTTAACACATGTGCATGACAACCCCAAATGTGGAGATATTTCATACTAGGCTTACGCCCACTCCACAATTCCATGGGTGTTTTGGGAACAGATTTTGATGGAACTAAATTCAAAAGATGTATTGCTGTATTTAAGGCATAACCCCAAAAAGAAATCGGTAAAGTTGAGTAACTTATCATGAACCTAATCATTTCTAAAAGAGTCCTATTCCTTCTTTCTGCTACACCATTTTGTTGGGGAGTTCCAGGTGCAGTCAATTGGGATATAATCCCATTTTGAGTTAAGTAATTCTTGAAATCCCCAAGAAGGTACTCGCCACCACGATTAGATCGAATGGCCTTTATGTGTTTGCCCAATTGATTCTCAACTTCAACCCTAAACTCTTTGAACTTTTCAAAAGGTTCGGACTTTCGTTTTATTAGGTACACATAACCATATCTAGAGTAATCATCAGTAAAAGTGATGAAGTACTCATAACCTCCTTTTACTTGGGTTGACATAGGACCACAAACATCCGTATGAACTAATTCGAGCAAATCTTGGGCTCTTCTACCTTTTGCATTAAAATGTTATTTGGTCATTTTGCCTTCCAAACAAGATTCACAAACTGGAAATTTATCAAAGTCCAATGGCTCTAAGAGTCCATCTTTGATCAATTTTTGAATTCTGTTTGGATTAATATGAACCAAACGCAAGTGCCAAAGATATGCATCATTAGTAGAAGGAAACTTTCTCTTTAATGATTTTACATGAGAGTCTTGATCTAATTCAGAATTATATAATTGATACTTATCAGGAGTTAAAATATAAAGACCATCAACAATATTGTCAGAACAAATAAACATTTTACCCTTTTTTATTACAACATTGTCTTTAAGTATAACACAATATCCATGTTTACCTAAATAAGTTGCAGAAATTAAATTCCTACAAACATTAGGTACATACAGACAGTCTTCCAATATTAAAACTCTAGACTTAAAACATAAACTATAAACACCAACAGCTACAACCGGAATCCTGCTCCTATCAGCCAAAGTAAGAAACAATTCCCCTTCTTTAAGTTTTCTGGTCTCCTAGAACCCCTGCAAAGAATTGCAAATATGATTAGTACAACCTGAATCCACACATCAGGAATCCGTGGGATTTTGTACTAAACATATTTCAAGGAGAAATGAACTATTCATACCCTTATTATTGGCAGCCTTGAATTTTGGACAATTTCTCTTCCAATGTCCTTTCTCATCACAATGGAAACATTTTCCTTTGAGCTTCTTTCATTTATCAGCAACCCCTAAGGCAATTTGTTTACCCTTTTGCTTGGTGAAGTCCTTCTTCTTTTTCTTTTTACCCTTGCCTTTCGACTTAGGTTGAGAAGTAGAAGTTTCACCAATATTGGCTTCAACATTAGAAGTACCAAGGATGCCTTCTGCCGCTACCAATTCATTCATTAATTCAGACAATGTATAAATCTTTTGGTTCATATTATAGTTAAGTTTGAATTCCTTGAATGATTCTAGTAATGACTGAAGTATCATATCCACTTGAAATTCTCCATCAATATCGGCACCTAAAACCTCCAATGTATTCAGATTAGAGATCATTGTAAGACAATACTCACTTACTGAACTACCTTCAGCCATTTTGGTATTATAAATTTGCCTCATGGTTTCTTGCCTTGCAGAACGACCTTGCTCACCAAACATCTCCTTCCGACTTAGCATAATATCCGAGGCTAGTTCTACATCCTGTATTTGATACTGTAAAACATTTGAAATAGATGCTAGGATGTAGCACTTGGCCATCTCATTAGATTTCTGCCAACGATCATATCGTTGTTTTTCCTCAAGAGGAGCATCTAATGAAGGAAAGCTAGGACATGGTTTAGTAAGCACATATTTGTGCTCTTCAGCAGTGAGAACTATGTCCAAATTTCTTTTTCAGTCAACATAGTTGAATCCAGTCAGTTTGTTTTGATTAAGAATAGTAACAAGTGGGCTAAATGATGCCATATTCAAATCTGAAAATAATAAACATGAATATAATAAGTAAACTGGACATTATCAATTTAGCATATAAACATATAGCATGGAACCTTAATAAAACCATAATATAATATATGCAACGACAACCCAATCCCGCAATTAATATTCCTCAGAAGTGAGGCCATACCAATCACAATGATCAAGCGAGAATTATTCTCATTATTAATGTTATCATGGTAACTCTTACCAAACAAAAATAATTTGCCACTTTTCCTTCAGCCTCTAAGTAATAATGACATAACTCCAAAGGGAGGTTAACATTATACTTAGTCTAGTGTATACCATTGCCCAGAATCAATGTGAATCACCAAGTAACTCCACGGAAGCGTGGTCGTTCTCAATGTAAAAACACACTTCATCCATCATTAAGAAGTTTAACCTGTAGTACCATGAATTAAACACCCTCCGAAGGGAGCAAGGCATATACACCAAGGCGAGATGCTTAATTATACTACTATAAACCGACAATGGAGGCTGTGATATCCAACTCTTGTATCTCTCTCCCACTAGATGTTTTAAATTAAAGGTTTTTAATTATAAAACATGCATAATTTTATTACACATAGCCTTACACTTTATACAATTGAAAACATTTTGATAAACTCTGAATTCCCAGTTTTCGCGGGTATCTCGCGACTAAGCACTTCCCGCGAAAACGAGTTAAGCAAAAATTGAAAACACAAAAATATAGACAGAAACTTTCGCTACTGTCTCGCGACTATTTCGCGAGTAAAGCTTAACCGCGAGAATTTTTGTGCTTCAGTGGCATTTTTCACAAGTAATCTTGCGGGAAGCTTATTCGCGAAAAACCCGTGTTTTCAGTTTTCCAATTCAGATATAAACAGTTTTTCAACGGTTTTTATGAACAAACAACCACCATATGAACATAATGGATGTAATTTGATATCAAAACTGAATTTCATTGATGCTATAGCCTTAAAGATCAATTTAACATACTTAAATTCAAATTTAAACAACATCATAACATCAATATCAATTTTTATCAAATCATAGTTTCAATAATCATGCAGAAAATTAAATGCACATATAATCTTCTAACATCATGAAACTATTTTCTCTAATTCCAAAACTCACAAAACATGTTATACATATTTGAAATGAAGACCGCTCTGATACCATTTTGATGGAAATATGCATATACGCAGCGGAAAATTAACGGATTTACTTCATTCGCAATTGATAACATGTGCTATGTAAGTTTCAGAATTTAAGAATAAGAGAGTGTACCTTGAAGCGGTGAAATTCAAAACCGAAGATTAGAATCACTTGGGAACACTTTTAATCTTCACTCCAATTTCACTTGATGCCCAAGAAGTGTGGTCTCTCAATCAGTTATGTGTATATGTTCTAGAGAGAATGAAAGAGGTGTCCAACACTCACATACATACAATTTCATGTTCTTACTAAAAATCTGTATGTTTCTCTCCATATAACTGATTATCTAATTGGGCTAGCATTTTGAGCCTTTCCAATTGGGTTTTAGTATATGGCTTGGAGTGGGACCAAAAGGGAACAATTAAGACACTAACTCCAATGGGTTTTGGGCTTTTCTGTCAACTTTTGACAAGTCCATAGTTACCATTAATTATATTTAATACCACTATATAAATATAATTGCACTCTAGATCTTATTAATAAATTATATCTCAAAACTTTATTGTGCATGCAACCCTTTCATAAAATATTCATAGTAACACAAAATCATGAATAAAGACTGCTACTTTGTGAATTACTACATCTTAATCATTGAGTACCTGGTTTAATCTTTTGAAGTTATTCACCATATATATATGAAATCTAATTTCATAAATATATATTTTAGTCTTACTAATGTGGTTATGCCTAACTCTGTGAATAACAAACCCATTAAACTTATCTCAAGGGAATATTTTTTTTATCTCCGTTAAGAGACTATGAATTCCATCTTGAGAATATATGTTCCATCAACATTAAATGTGGTTGCCCAACATACTGAGATTTTGATCGTAACATTAGATCTCACTCCTGATATATCAAAACAACCTACACTTCATGATCAAGTTCATTATTCTCTTATGATTAAGAGTTCATGTAAATAGAAGTCGTGAGATTTATTATTCATTTGACAATCGTTAGGAGAATAATAAATCTCACAGCGGTCCAGTTCAATATATTTTAACTCTTAAAACATATCAACACATCAACTAGAAGTCTCTACTTCCATGATCAAGACAAATCATCTTAGTTGATACATTATAGTCTTCGCAGATGAAATGTCCAATTTCATCACCGATTACGAACTACAATTCTGAGTTTACAAATAACTTTTGACTTATATCTTCTGTGACTAAATCACATAAATCACATACTATGCATCTCATGGACTATATGATAATATTCGAATATTCATGTTATCATTATTTTAGATAATAATAAAACAACTTTATTAAACACAATATCAAGTCATACATCATTTCACACATAATGTCATACATAATATCATGCATGGCACCTTACAATAGGATTTAAGGTCACTAATCCTAACACTTACTAATGAGATAAGTTAGAGAGAACAAAATTATAGATTTTTAAAGGCTTGCATGCACTTGCTGTTTTACTAATTGATTCCTCTTTTAGTTAGAAAGAAGATATATGTGCCATCAAGATTCCAAATTTTAATTTTCTTAATAGAGATTTTTTTAATGCAAAATATAAATATTGCTTCTTAAGTTATAATTTGTGGTTTCTTTGGCTAATGTATTTTTACTATTGACACTTGTTTATCTCTCAGAATTCAGGTGATCATTTCACTTTAAGCTTAATGGAAGCCAAATTTTTTCACTTTCCTAAGATTGTGGGTGTTGGGTACAAAGCAAGAGCTGAAGCTTAAGGACGTCTCTTATTTCTCAAATTCGGATATAGCTATGAGGTTGAACTGTCTGTTCCTCCAGCTGTGCACATGTTCTGCTTCAAAAATAATGTAATTTGTTGAACTGGAATCAACAAGTATAGAGTGCACCAGTTTGCTGCTGTTGTTCGTAGTTGTAAGCCACCTGAAATGTACAAAGGTGAAAGGCCACAAACGTATTGACCCCTTGTGATAAATTAATTAATTAATTAACCAAGTTTATTAATTAATCAAATTAACATGCAAAGCGTGTAGTAGTACAAACAAATCACCAAATAACTAAATACGCAGCGGAAAATAAATGACACTGTGATTTGTTTAGGAATGGGGAAAACCTAACGGCAAAAACCCCACCGGGTGATTTTCAGGTTACCACTCCCGAAACTCCACTATTATCACAACAAGCGGTTACAAGTAAAGGAATCTCAAGTACCTTACCAACCTACAGTTGAACCCTTACCCCAATACCCAATTGGACTTGTTCTGTAGTGACAGTTCCCCCTTTTGATGCACGGCTCCCAAGTACGTGACTAACCAATGCACGGATCCCAGTATGTGACTTCAATCACCAACTAGAAAAGGTTGTTGGCTGCAAAGTTCTTCAGTTCATCCACATAATGAAGATCAAGAAGATGCTTCGTCACAAAACCCTACGGTGCAAATACACAGCAATTTCTTCAAGAGAAAGAGATGAACAAGGGCAAGAACTTTGTCTCCAGTCACAATTTGCTTGAACAAGGTTTGCTCAATGCTTGTGCAACTTGTGAACTCTTTGACGGCCCTTAAAACAATCCTTTTATATGTTTAGGGTTAGGAGAAAAGAAGGCCCAAACACATAATCACGGATCCCAAGAAAAACAAATCATATTGCTGTTTTCTTAAACCTCGACAAATAGAAGCTGTCGAGCATCTGTCGATATAGCTGTCGAGCCACGGGGTTGAAACAGCTTCTTAAACCTCGACACATGCTAGCTGTCGAGTTTTAATAACTTTGCACTTTCAGCTTGTTTTTCTTGAACAGACTTGAAGGTTTTAACACTTGATCTTGGAACATGGTTTCTTGAAGTATTTAAACACATCCTAAATCTACCCAAATACAAGTAAAGTGCGTTTTGTCAAGGGATAAGCCAATTACATAAAATTATGACATATGTTCCTAACAAGTGAAACACATATGTCCTAACAATCTCCCCCTTTGGTAATCCGTGACAAAACCACAACAAACAAATGAACATATGAGAGAAGTCATAAATCACTCAACTCATATTCACTTGTTGAATACAATAAAATCTATCATAACACAAACTCTTGAAAAACTTTGCAAGAAGAGAGTTTATGACAAGTAGACTTTGACAACCTATATTTCTGAAACACTTTAAACAAAACTTATCAAGGTATCTTAGTGTGAAACAGAAATAATAGATTGCATACAAGTATAAGAAGTATATGTATAAAGAGAAAAAAGAAACAACACATGTAAGGGTAGGTGAAAGAAACATACATCCACATATAAAGAGAATAAGTACAATGTATGTCTAAAAAGTGGTCACAAGACCTAATATACAAGAACAATGTATCTATAAAAGAAATAAAAGAAAAGATACATAATATCCTCACTACATCACTCAGCACTCAACAACACTCCCCCTAACTAAAAGATCCTATACTAACTCTCCCCCTAAGAATGACTACTCTCGTATCCAAAACTACTCCCCCTTTTTGTCACGAGTGATAAAGGGTAAGAGTGTCAAGTAGACATCTCATCAGAAGAGCTAGCATCCCATCAGAAGCATCAGAAGCATCATCGTCATTACCACTAGCATCATCATCAAAATCAAAATCCACTAGAGGTGGTGGAGGAGAAACCTCTGGAGCAAAACCACCCATGGTCGCCTGTCGCTGTGCAATACGACCGACACGAACGTTCACCTGATACAACTCCGTAAAAAGTGTATCAAGGCGAGCATCCATGTGCTGCAGTTGTGCCATGATGTCTCCAAGTGACACATCGCCGAAAAAAAGGAGGGAGCGGATGTGGATGGAGCAGAACGGGATGGAGCGGAATGGGAGGGAGGAGCTGCTGAATTCGACTGCCGAGAACGAAACTGCACCTCGCTACGTTTAACGGTAGCGTAGTCTATGGCACACATGACAGAAAAATGGTCGAAAGGGGGAAAAGGAACAGAAAAATGGCATAGAATCCGTGTGATAGCTGAAGGGAAAATGAGCTTATCACGAGTAGCCATATCCCTATACACATCTAAGATAGAAAGAATGAAATGTGAAGGAAAATCTATAGTGAGGTGCTCTAACAAGGAAAGCAAGAATCGAGCACGAGGCTCTGTGATAGAGTTATAGTGAGAGAGTGGGTGCAAAACAAAAGTCATCACCATGTTCATGAATCTAGGACCTTTAGCAAAGGCCTTACTTGGTGTGAACTGATGCTCACCCCAATCAGAAGGGCGCTTACAAAACGCAGAAATCATCTTATCCTTGGACACAGTCCGTAGACGCTCACAACCAGGGTAGTTAGGAGACTCTACCCTAGGAACATGAAGCACATCCGCAACAAGCTGCGGTGTGACAGTGATGCGCATACCTCGAACGCGAGTAGAAAAGAAAAGTACTAAAAAATCGAAACCATGCATGTTAGAGTAAAACTCCTAGATCAACACGGTCGGACAAGTGACCGGGACGTCACATAGTGACTCCCATCCCTGACTGTGAATGACAGTGGGAAGGTTAGTGTCGGCAAAATCCGCCAAAATGACTCGACGTTCCGAATGAACACCTCGTCGAGAAAAGTTCTCCGAGAAGTCCTTTTGGGCATCCTCATCACGAAACCGAAGATGAGACGGAGTAGGATCAGAAGACAATGCCCTAGACCGCAAAGGGTTCTAGGATGGAGCTGACTTACGCTTAGGTGCCATAGACACAACTAACGTAAACAGAAAAAGAGGGAGAGAGAGAAGTAGACAATCAAAAAAGCTCCAAAACAATTTAAATATAACAAGTATATTGAAAAAGGAGTACGTATGCATTTAAAATGCATGAGCATGTAACATGCAAAAGAAATTGCATCATGGGCTCAGCCCAATCCAAACTTATCAGCACACAAACAGATTACACACATCTAAATGCATGACAATACTTATTATAATGCTAATGTGATGCAATGCATGAGATTGTAAACTCATTTAAGTGAAAACCCATCCCAAAATATCAACAATAACTCATCAATTTTGAAAAACCCCAAAATTTTTCAAAAACCCCAAAACCTAGGTTTCAAAACATGAAATGCATGAAAATGAAGGAGATTAGAAGCTTACCAAGTGAGGAAAGACTTGAAAAATCTTGAAAAACACCTGTGGAAGAGGTTTGGAGTGAGAGAGATAGTGTTTAGGAGATGAACAGGGGCGGACAGATCGAGAGAGATTGAAGAAATGAGAACCGGATCACGAAGAGAGAATATATAGATGCTCCATAATTCTTGACAGATAGAGGTGTCGAGACATCTGTCGAGGAAGGTGTCGAGAAAAACAATTTCGACAGATACAGCTGTCGAGAAGGTGTCGAGGAACACAATAAAGACATAAGAATAGAAGCTTGATCAATCCACCAGCTGTAGAGAAGCTATCGAGGGTTTAGGAGATTTCTCGTTCGATCCACCAGGTGTCGTGGTGCTAGCGAGATTGCGATAAGAATAAGCTAAGGAAGCTCGATAGATAGCCAGCTATTGAGGAGGTATCGAGGATGTGTCGAGCCAGCTTTTCAAAACAATTTTTTTCGAGAAGAGAAAAACACAAATATGAATGCAATCAAGCATGCAGCTCAACCAATGATCCAATCAACATATTAAGCTCTCAAAAACATCTCTCAACAAAAATTTTAAGCACATGGATCTTCAAAAACACACACACACACTAAACAAGTCTAACAGATTTTATATTTCAAAAACAAGTTAAGATAGTTTAGTGAGCATACATTAATACATGTAAAACCTTGTGATGGCCAAATCACATTGTACTTGCACATGTATCAAGAGTAGCAAAGAATATTGCGTGTCGTGTGTGAAGAAAATCGCAAGATTGCAAATATGTCACCATGTTATGATAATTTGAGATATGAGAAAATCACTTTAACTCACACACAATCATAACTATTTGATGGGGATGATCACCTTTGAGGTACATCCTATAACTCCCACATCTCCTAGAAAACACGCTTGCAATCATATTTAATGCATTTTTGATCGTTTTGCTTTTGATTTTTCTTTGCATATTTTTTTTTAAGCATATCATGCATGGGCATATAAGAGAGAGAAAAGAAATACCCAAAGATATTTGACATTCTAATTTTGCTATGCCTAAGCACACAAATGTCATTGACACTGCACTTTTGCTATGCTGAAGCATATATGTGTCATTATGATTGGCGGGCAATAGTGGTGAGATGGTTATTTATGCCTTTCTCTTAGGATTTTTTAATCCTTCCCGTAAAAAAGAGTGATACGAGTGTTAAGTGTAAGAGACAACTTAATCTTATTCATCACAAACAAGAGCCACAAAGCTCACTTGCTTAGTTGTGCATAAAAGATACTCATCTAAGTTACAAGAGATACAAAGTTTAGAAAACTTTGTTTCAATGGCCATCCAAGGTACACAAGTACTAATGTACACAAAACACACTATTTTTGTATTTTTCTGATTTTTCAATTTTTTATTTTATTTTATATGAAAAACAAAATAAAGCAAAACTGAAAAATAACCAAACAAAAACATGTTAAACAAAGAAAAGCATAAAAACTAGACTGACTCAAAATAGTAAAGCAAAAACACACAAGTAATACAAACAAAAACAAGAAGAGAGATAAGAAAGTGATAGAATCATTTGGAGCCCTTTTCCTTCCACACTCTGGAAGAACCTTTCCTTTGATTAAACCCTTGAACCAGCGGTGAGGGAGAAGAATTAAAACCGTTCAAGTTTGAAAGGAACATGAGGGTTTTGAGAAGATCTCCAAAGGGAGCAAGAGAGGATTGAAGCTGATTCTGGCTTCCAGATGCTATCATGCCGTTGCTTTGTTGAGTTGCAAGCCACTTATAGAAATTTGGTCGAGTATGACCTGTAGCTCCACAATGATGACAGAGATGCTGCTTCTTCTGTTTAGGCTTTTGAGAGTTAGCCTTTTTAGCCCTAGGGTTTTTAGCTTCTTTCTTATCTTGCTTAGGGGGTGCTCCTAGGATAGATTTATTCTTGTCTAAGTTCTCACTAGCTAAAATAGTTTTAACATCATTGTTCTCAATTTTAACATTATTAGCAGGAGGAAAAAAAACGGTAGAACTAGTAGAAGCAATATTAGAGGAAGAAAGACCATACCCTAAACCTGTTCGATCGGAAGCAAATTTCTGAAGATTGAGCATCTCATCAAGCTTTGCACTTGAAGTCCTCTCCAATTGAGCTTTGATTTGAAAGAGCTCCGCTTCAAGCTTCTTGGTATTCTCAGCCAAGAAATTGTTCTCGAATCTCAGTGCTCCAATAGTCTGATTTGCTTCATCAAATTTTGTGGAAAGCTCTTCACGATCAAGTTCCACATCACTGAGCTTCTTGGTGGCCAGCCTATAAAGTTTCTCATGTTTTTCAGAAACTTTGTACAATTTTTCATAGGTTGTATGGATATCATCTTGATCCTCCATTTTCTCAAAATTGGACTCCACCAAGTCCTCTTTTTCATCCACACTTTCAACAATCCCTTTAGTAGGATTGACAGTGGAAGTGAAGGCATTCAAGATTCTGTCATCTTCATTGTCGGAATCATCCTTAGGCTTGGTGTCGCTTAAAGTAGCAGCAAATGCCTTGCTCTTCCCAATACTCTTGAGATATGTAGGACACTCATTTTTCATGTGACCGAAGTCTTGACACCCAAAACACTTAGGTCTTGCTGGAACAGTGTACTGACAGCCATCCCTTGCATCCTTCTTCCCTTTATCTTGGCTTTTGAACTGAGAAGAACTAGATTGTCTACGATCCTTGTCGAAGCCCTTTCCATTTGCGTTCTTCATAAACTTCTTGAACTGCTTGGTAATGTAAGACTTCATCTTAGAATCTTCATCGTCTGAAGACTCATCTGTGTCACTATTCTTGGCCTTTAGCGCCATGCTCTTGCTCTTGCCTGACTTACCAATCCTTGTTAACCCTAGCTCGTAAGTTTGTAGATTACCAACCAGCTCTGTCAAAGTAATCTTGTCGATGTCCTTTGATTCCTCGATCACCGTAATCTTGGCATGGAATCTCTCAGGTAGAGATCTGAGCACATTTCTCATAATCTTGGGTTCAGGAATGGTTTCCCCAAGATTGAAAGCTGAGTTCACTATGTCCTTGAGCTTGGCATAGAACTCATTGAACGACTCATCCTCCTCCATCTTAATCTCTTCAAAGCTTGTAGTGAGCCTCTGTAGCTTCGAATCCTTGACAGCCTTTGTTCCCTCATAGGTTGTCTGGAGGATGGTCCATGCCTCCTTAGCAGTTTCAGTGGAGGATATCTTCTTGAACTCCTCATTGGTGACCGCACTGAATAAGGCATTCAATGCCCTGCTGTTGAAGTTTGCCGCCTTGATCTTTGCATCATCCCAATCGGCCGGTGCTTCTGTAGGTTTGGTCCAGCCTATCTCCACAGCTTGCCACACCTTTTCATCTAAAGACTGCAAGAAAGCTCTCATGCATACTTTTCAGTATGCATAGTTAGTGCCATCAAATAAAGGAGGTATAATTAACGATTGTCCTCTATCAATGACAAACAGGGGTCAATGGATCAACACAACAAAAATTAAACCCTAATCAGAGTATGCCTGCTCTAATACCACTTGAAAGGCTACAAACGTATTGACCCCTTGTGATAAATTAATTAATTAATTAACCAAGTTTATTAATTAATCAAATTAACATGCAAAGCGCGTGGTAGTACAAACAAATCACCAAACAAATAAATATGCAGCGGAAAATAAATGACACGGTGATTTGTTTACGAATGGGAAAAACCTAACGGCAAAAACTTTATCGGGTGATTTTCAGGTCACCACTCCCGAAACTCCACTATTATCACAACAAGCGGTTACAAGTAAAGAAATCCCAAGTACCTTACCAACCTACAGTTGAACCCTTACCCCAATACCTAATTGAACTTGTTCTGTAGTAATAGTTCCCCTTTTGATGCACGACTCCCAAGTACGTGGCTAACCAATGCGCGGATCCCAGTACGCAACTTCAATCACCAACTAGAAAAAGTTGTTGGCTGCAAAGTTTTTCAGTTCATCCACACGATGAAGATCAAGAAGATGTTTGGTCACAAAACCCTACGATGCAAATACACTGCAACTTCTTCAAGAGAAAGAGATGAACAAGGGCAAGAACTTTGTCTCCAGTCACAATTTTTTTGAATAAGGTTTGCTCAATGCTTGTGCAACTTGTGAACTCTTTGACGGCTCTTAAAACAATCCTTTTATACGTTTAGAGTTAGGAGAAAAGAAGGCCCAAACACATAATCACGGATCCCAAGAAAAATAGATCAGATTGCTGTTTTCTTAAACCTCGACAGATAGAAGCTGTCGAGCATCTGTCGAGATAGCTGTCGAGTCACGAGGTTGAAACAGCTTCTTAAATCTTGACACATGCTAACTGTCGAGCTAGCTGTCGAGTTTTAATAACTCTGCACTTTCAGCTTGTTTTTTTTTAACAGACTTGAAGGTTTCAACACTTGATCTTGAAACATGGTTTCTTGAAGTATTTAAACATATCCTAAATCTACCCAAATACAAGTAAAGTGCGTTTTGTCAAAAGATAAGCCAATTACATAAAATCATGACATATGTTTTTAACAAGTAAAATACATATGTCCTAACAAAAGGCAAGGGCATTATGTACGTGGATGAAGTCATTAAGAAGAAGCAAGGAAAGAAATCAAAATGATTGCAAAGAAGATGAGTAGTGTTGGAGAATGTTTTATATCAAGCCATGTCTGGACATACTATTGCCTCATCCTGCAAAGATGGGTTTGACATCTGAGTTCAAATTAAAGAATTCATGCAGCACGGTACTTTTCGAACTAGTTTAACAGCTTTGTAGTATTTGATCCAATTTTCTCTGAATCAGCTTGGAGTTTTTGCTTAATGTAAGGCCATATTATTACTGTTTTTTCTGTCATAAGATACTAAACATCTCCATGTAATTTCGTGGGCAGAGTTTTCAAACTAATTCTTGATCCCATTGTCAATTAGGAGAGTATAGAGACCCATCAATGACAAGCAAGAATGGCCAATCTGTGAGCCCGCTTGCTCCATGTAGCAATGGGGAACACATTTAGGAGTTTATCAAAACTGAGGGTAGTTAAAACCAGGGCATCAGCTAACCATAAATTGAGTTGTTAAATATCACAAATGAGGGTAAACTCCATTCAAGATCCAAAGGGATCGGATTAATTTTAAAAAGCATATTTTGGTACCTGGTATGGTCTGGATTAAAAGGCTGCCTTATAGGCGAACTTCTGGAGTCTAGGGAATGACTAATCTATAGATGTTTTCACTTCTTACGAGTAGTTAGTCAAATTCATTTCCACTTTCCTACTTCAATGATTTATTCTGATAAACTGAGTCCTGAGTGTTAAAAGTCTGGTGCTACGCCATATGACTACAATATTCTGATGTTAAAAAGGCAAAGCATTGGAAAATGCGCGCTTGTTTTTATTAATTGAAATCTGGAAATTCCCTTCACCCCCAAAAAAATAAATAAAATAAAAAAATTATATGCGTGTTTGTAGAATGGCAGTATAGACTGTATAATGTCTATCTGAAGAAATGTCATGATGGCTCGGGTCAATTCAAAAAAAGAAAAAAAGAGGAAAAGAAGAAGTAGTAGTAGAAGGATGACTATCTCATGTAACGAGTCCATCAAACAATGATACATTTTGTTTGTTTGTTTAGAACCCTTAAACCAGATTGTTTAATCTAATATATTAACCAAGTGATTATTTAGATTTATTATTCAGATCTAGGTTAAACAAACATATATCATATCATGCACAAAAGTGGAAAAGTAAATAACACCATGATATGATCACCTCGGAAAACTGATGAAACGAACAGTTTCAAGGTTAAAACCTGGAAAGAATTTGACCTAACTATCCCCAAGGTAAAGTTAATCCACTATAAGAGAATTGAAATTTTTACAATCAGATTTAACCCTAAATCTATTGCTACCTCATGTAGTAACTTACTGACACGACCACGTGCAAGCTCCGAATCTACAGACTACTCTTCTTGGACTTACTACAACATAAGCACCCACGCTTGTGACTTTGGGATCCCACTCAAAGGTTTAGCAATACAAACTCTCCAATTTGTGACTTCAAGACTACTCTTGAAGGTTTAGATCATTAGCAGTTGTTGATCTTGTTGCAGCAACTTCAGATCTACCGGTTCTAATGATATGAGAATGATTTCTGGTAGTGACTTTAAAAGAGGAAGGCACAATACCTTTTAGATCTCACAAGAGCACCTCCAAAGTCTTCCCAAAAAACTGAAAAATGTAGCTAGGGTTTCCTTTTTATATGTGGTGAAGTTGGAATGAAACCCTAAACGTTTTCGCGGGCTTGGGCCTGATTTAAAATCTGCAGAATTTCTGTTCCTGCGATTTTTGATTGGTCGAGTCTAATTCTTGATTGATCGAGCAAGGGAGAAACTCACTTCCTTTTTCTGCAGTCAACTGGACTTGAAACTTTGAAACAACCACTTTTAAGCATTGCCTAACACCTAGACTAGACATGTTTTGTTCTTAGTTTGCCAACACAATAAAAATATGATTCTAAACATTTACGCCTAAATCTTTGAACCTAACAATCTCCCCCTTTGGTAATCCATGACAAAACACACATATAAAATGAAATGCTTAAATTAAATACCAGCCCAAATACAAGATATTGCCCTAATACAATTCTTACACAACTACTAACTATTAGTTGCTAGTACAGCTGTTGAAAGAATTAACTTGTAAATTCCTGAAATACTGAAAACAAACCATAAACACATGTGTGGAAAATACAGTACCATAATAAAATTTAAAAAAAATTGAACTTTAATTCACATTAATAATGAATAACCTCATCATCAATAACTATCATAACCAATAAGCACATCAATGTTTGTGAATCAAGGACATAAACATATAGGCAAATATAAACAATGAAATATAAACAAAAAAACCAAAGAAAATAAAGAAAATACATCAAACTCCCCCTAAACATCAAAACTCTACTCCCCCTAAGTACAAAAAGTCTCCTAAAACCTACTCCACCTTTTTGTTACGAATTGCCAAAGGCAATATTAGTCATCAGAGGGTAGAGAAGGTGGAAACACACTCCTATACTCCACAAAATCTGCTCTCAAGGAAGCAACCTCCATCAACAACTCATCCAAAAGCTGTCCATGTGTTGCCTGAGTAGTCATGAAAGACTCCATCATGGCACGGAGTGAGAGAGGAGGGCAACAGTAGGGTCAACATCGTCAGCACCACCAGAAGGATCCACAAATGTCTCCTTAGCAATAGGTGTTGACGCCCGGCCTCAAAAAACGGAGCAGAGAACTACCGCCGCTGTCGTGGGCCTTCGTTCGACCACCTGCCGTGGCGATGCTCCAGCGCGCAGGGCCCCGTTGGAGGCCCCGCTTGAAATGATGATTGTGCGCATGTGTAACAGTGTGTGGCGTGGTTCGCGCGGGGCTTCGGATGCTCTCTCTCTCTCGCTGGAGGAAGGTAGGTCTACCTTTGGTGTTGTGGCAGGAATCTTAGCCATATTTTAAGGGATTACCAAAGGTAAGTGGAGTCGCCACCAATCATTGGGTTTTTCTAAAGTGTGATTGGTCACCTATTTCTAGTTAATTTTATTACCAACCCTAGGCTAAGAAAAAGGTTATTTTTCCTAATTTAATGTGGATGGCAAAAATTTTTGATTTTTGAGTCCGAAAGTTTGGTTACATGTGGGGAAGGTGTTAGGCACCCCACAACGTCTGTCCAAGGATAGTCCTTTGTTTTGATAGAACCTTAATTTTTAGAGATTGGCAGTAAAAAACATGATTTTGGCATTGGCTTTCGGGGCTTTGCATGCATGGGATTTTGAGGTTTGGCTTTTGAATGGGTGTGGTCCTAATCTATGCTTTCCTAAGGCATTTGAGCAAAGTACCAGACTTCCACGGCGAAAATTCGGCAACATGTCACCTTACTTTCGCGGCGGAAATTAGGCATCGTTTCGCCTTAGGTGACACGGACTATGACAATCACACCGGATGAGGCGAGTAGGTATATATATATATATACATACATCATGCACAATGCAAGCACACAGAGCAAGAAAGTAAATGCCTACATCCTTAGAGCATGGCCCAAAATATAGATGCAGGAAAATAAATAGGGGTTGCCATACTCTAGAGATGAGGACGAATGGTACATGGCATGATATACCTAATACAACCCATCTAAGAGAGAAATGAAGGAGGAAGGAAGGGGTTTTAAAAGAGTACAAAACCAAATGGGAGAGGCTAGACCCCCTAAATCTACTGAACCTAGCCGCTTAGCTTATATCTACACGCTTGCCTCCGCGCCCTTTTTGCTTGTGCCTGGGAGACCGTGCCCTAACTCCATGCATCCTCGCTCCATGTGTGTACATGCAAAGGAAAAGACAAGAAACTAGCAAACAAGCGATGGAAGAAAGAGATGCAAAGAGCGTATGAAAAGGCATAAAGTGAATAAGCATGATAGACATGGCGAGCAAAGAAACAAGAAAAGAAGAAAACAAACGAGAAGACAAACAAGCAAGGAAACAAACAAAAGGTGGTGTCCGCGAGGGACAAATGTAGGTTTGGATCAAATGTCCATAACTTCATTGTGTTGAAGCATGGATGACACACTAGCAAGCAAGACTCATGCATGAACATGTAAGCAAGCGTGTAAAGATGCATATAAAGCCAACGGGTGGCACAAACAAGCATGGCAAGCATAATCATCGCACGGAGATGCATGTCTATGCTTGCTTGTTTCAATGCTTTATGCTTATGGTAGTCTCTCTTGTTCTAGGCTTCGCCATCCTTGATGCCCTTAACTGGTTTGTGGTTGCGTGGTTGCATCTAACGTCCATAAGGCTATGTTCAGATGTAACCACTTAGGATGCATCTCCGTGTGATGATATGCTTACCATGCTAGTCTGTGCCACCCGTTGGCTTTATCCGCATCTTTACACGCTTGCTTACATGTCCATGCATGAGTCTTGCTTGCTAGTGTATCGTCCATGCCTCAACACAATGAAGTCATGGACATTTGATCCAAACCTATATTTGTCCCTCGTAGACGCCACCTTTTTGTGTGTTCTCTTGCTTGTTTGCCTTTTTGTTTGCTTCCTCGCTTGTTTGCTTGCCATGCCTATCATGCCTACCCATTTTATGCTCTTTCATATGCACTTTGCATCTTTTCATTCCATTGCTTATCTGCTATTTCTTGTCTTTGCCTTTCCATGTGCACACATGGAGCGAAGACACATGAAGCTAGGGCACGGCTTCCCAGGCGTAAGCAAAAGGGCGTGGGCGCAAGCGTGAGTCAAGCGGCTGCAGTCAGTAGGTCTAGGTCTTTAGCCTTTCATTTTGGTTATGTACTCTTTTAAACCTCTTTCCTCCCTCTTCCCTTTCTCCCCTAGATGGTTTGTATTAGGTATATCATGTCGTGTACCATTCATCCTCACCTCTAGAGTATGGCGACCCCTGTTTATTTCCCTGCACTTATATTTTGGGCCATGCTCTAGGGATGTTGGCATTTAATTTCCTACTCTGTGTGCTTGCATTGTGCATGATGTATGTATATATACCTGCTCGCCCACTTCCGGTGTGATTGTCACAGTCCATGTCACCTAAGGCAAGCGATGTCTAATTTCCATCGTGAAAGTAAGGTGACATGTCGCTGGGCTTTCGCTGTGGAAATCTGGCACTTTGCTCGAATGCCTTAGGAAAGCATATATTGGGACCACACCCGTTCAAAAGCCAAACCTCAAAGCCCCCCACCCCTCATGCATGTAAAGCCCTGAAAGCCAATGCCAAAATCATGTTTCTACTGCCAATCTCCAAAAATTAAGGTTTTATCAAAATAGAGGATTGTCCTTGGACAGGCAGTGTGGGGTGCCTAACAACGTCCCCACGCGTAACCAAACTTCCGGACTTAAATATCAAGATTTTTTGCCATCCACATTAGATTAGGAAAATTGCCCTTTTTTCTTAGCCTAGGATCGATAATAAAATCAACTAGAAACAGGTGACCAATTAAACCTTAGAAAAACCCAATGACTAGTGGCGACTCCACTTACCTTTGGTAATCCCTTGAAATTTGGCCCAGATTCCTACCATAACGCCAAAGGTAGACCTACCTTTTTTCCATCTGAGAGAGAGAGCACCCGAAGCTCCACGCGAACAACATGCATATACATCGAGAGGGGCCTCCAACGAGCCCTTCGTGGGTGGGAGCTGTCTCCACGACAGGTGGTTGAACGAAGGCACGACCGCAGTGGTCTTTTCCGCTTAGGTGGTCGAGGCCGGGCATTAATATACTGGCGACTCTGCTGGGGATTGATGAGAGTTTAGCCTTTAGAGCTTTTAATAAAACCAGAATCTTTGGACATTGGCTTTCAAAAACACAAAAATTGGCATTGGTCTCTGGGCTTTCCTTTTGAAAAAGGCTTCTACTATATCCTAGTAGACAATTTTCTAAAGAGCAAAAAATCCTTTTTCCAAAAATCCTTTTTAAAAAAGGTGGCTTTTGGGTATTTTCACATAGGGCTTTACCGCTTTCCTCACGTACTTTACCATTTTCCTTCATATGCAAACATAGGGTAGCAAAATTTAATTTCCGCTACACCTTTATCTGTTTTCCGTATATATATCTGCTGTGTTTTGAAAAAGTCTTTCTCCTTCATTAAGGATTGCATGACATATACACCCTTTTGAGCCAAACTTGGGCTCTGCACTGCTGGTGTAATCTCATCTCTTTTGGGGATTTCATCACCCTATCTATAGATGTATGGACCGAAACATCGGTAGTGTTACCCATAGTTAGATTCGGGGCTGATGTTGTAGGCACTTTTGGGTCCATGGGTGGACAAGAGTTGCTGAAAAGGCCCCTTCGATCCTTCGTGCCCCATAACTTCCATGAAGGGAGGGGTATGGCGATTGAGTACCCTAAGACAGGAACCACCTACCAGTTAAGCCTTTGCATACAGTTGGCCTAGTTATGTCAGACCCGTGAGGACTAGATCAAGCCTAGAGCCCATCAGGACTAGGTGAAATCTAAAGAGCGAACATCCAAGTCTAGGAAAGGATAACCTTATAGGGCTAGAGGTTAGGGGAAAGTGTCTTGTAACAAGTGCGCCCTTTTTGCTTGCGCCAAAGAAATCGTGCTCTACTCCAGGTTCCTTCTATCCTACTTGCACAGCATCCATGATTAAACCCCCTAGGAAAAGCAACATCGTTGCTTGTACATGCTAGACCATACCCTATCCCTAAGGGTTTACAACCCTACAAGGGCACTCATGCATACACTGATTGGTTCCGTCACCTAATTGTGCAAAGATAAAATTTGTGGCAAGTAACCGAAACTCTGCTCAAGGGGGAGGTGCTACTGGAAAACTGTCAAGAATCCCAAAGCATCATGAGTCCAAGAATTCTCCCAAGGAAGATCCAAGAAAGTTTGTTAGAGGGCCGTGATCCTCAGAGAGATATAAAGGTCCAAGAGGTACATGCTGTCTAAGTTATCAAGGGATCCAAGTGTCCGAGAGCTTCCCCGAGAAGTCCACATTGTTAAAAGCCGAGTTCTTTCTCATAGTTGCACTTCTTGTAAAAGGCCCACTGTTGGAGCCGATGAACCCAGTGTTGTAAAAAAAAAGTCTTGTAGAAACATGTAATTAAAGAATTGGTCATTCCTGCATTGTTAAGCATATCATGAAAGTTTCAGTTACTTGCCAATCTTGTGCATTAATCTTGCATCATAGTAGAAACTCACCATGATAAATACCCGATCAAGGGTGCAAAGCCAAATTTTTTTGAAAATGGTAAGTGCATGTTAGATAGCAAGGATATAAACTAACTTGATTTTGGTGTTGTGTTTCCACTTTGTCAAATGCACCCCGTTTCTTTCACTTCCCACTTTCTCAGGATCAAAAGATTGCTAAAGGAAATAGGCTAAGCTACCACCACATCGTGATCCCATCATTACTAGGTCTCGTGCATGAGAGATGTCTACTAGTGGTACTTTTCTCCTTGAGGAAATTGTTCAGGAAGTTGCTCTTTTGAAGGAGCAAATGGCAGAAATGATGTGTATGATGCAACAACTGGTTATAGGATGAGGACTAATCTCTTCCGATAATAGTCAAGGGGGTCCCTAAATCGAGAATGAAAATTAGCCTCCGCTAGTACAGGAACAAGGCCACCATGTACCGCCCAGGGCAATGACCAGGAAACAGATCCTTCTAAGAACAAGAACCCCGAATCTGGGTATGGCCAAATCAAGAGCCAGGTGGAAACTCTAGCTGAAAGGCTTCGTATCATAGAGGGCTCCAGTGTCCGTGGAAGCGTTGATCTAGACAATCTGACCAACTTCCCTCAGGTCATTATGCCTCCTAAGTTCAAGGCACCAGAGTTTGTTAAGTATGATGGCACAGGAGACCCCTGCGCGCACTTGTGCATGTTCTGTAGGAAGATGGCTCCCTATGGGGATAATCACCCCCTACTTTACCAGATTTTTCTTGATAGACTGACCGGCCCCGCAGCCACGTGGTATGTGAGATTGGAAAAGACCTCTAGCTAGAGGGAAATGGCCAACTCTTTCTTAGAGTACTACCAGTTCAACACCAAGATAGCTCCCGACCGTACCGTTCCTCAAAGGACAGAAAAGAAGAGTGGGGAATCCTTCCGTGAGTATGCCCAGAGGTGGCGTGAGCTAGCTGCATAGGTGCAACCCCCCATGATGGAAAATGTGATGATCAAGTGGTTCATTGATAACCTCAAGCCTCCTTATTATGAGAAGATGATCAGCACTTAAGTCACTCATTTCGCTAGCCTCATCCCTATTGGGGAGCGCATTGACGAGGGTATTAGGAGCAAGAAGATCATGGATGCCGAGTCTCTGAGTTCCATGGTTGAACAGCAAGTCAAGAGAATGATTGGTCGCAAGACTAAGGAATCCGATGTTCATATGGTTGACAATGCCTCAGAAAGGCCTAGGGGTGTTGCTCCCCCTTATGCTACCCCAGTTGCTAGACCTTATTAGCAACAGAATCAGCCTGCTCAAGCCTCTAACAGAACCTTTAATCAGAGAGGAAGGCCAGATCTACCATGTCCCCCAGGAGGGAAAACCCGAAAGTACACTCTGTTACCCATGCCTATGGTAGATCTCTATGCTTACCTACTGGAAAGGAAGTTAGTGACCCTACTATTTCAGAGGCCCAAAGAAGGTCCTCTCCTACCGGGATTTGATCCGTCCAAGAAGTGCGAACATCATTTTGGGGCCGAGGGGCATGCTCTAGAAGAATGCTTCCAGTTGAGAGACTGTGTCCAAGATCTCATAAACAACAAGCTGATACAGTTCGATCATACAGTCGTTATGAACATCATCACAAACCCTTTACCTCCCCATCAGGAAGGGAATGTGAACGCCATCATCACGGTGGAAGAAAGGGTTCTGGATTTCTCTTCACCATCATTCCCATGGAAGGCTATGCTTTGAGCCTTGGTCCAAGAGAGCCACCTCGATCTCAAAGGTATGAGAACCCCAGGATTTGATTGGGGAATCTGCTCATTCAGTGATAGTAAAGATAGTCATGCCCTGTTTGATTGTAAAGTGCTCCGAGCACAAGTGTAGAGTTTAGCCAAACGCGGTATCATTTTGGTTGAAAGGGAAATTGTGCGAAGAGGTGACTGTATGGTAGCCAGCTTATGTCCTCTAGCTACCCAAACAGGAGCCAGCTACAATGCTATATCAGTTGGGTTAAAGAAGGAGTGGGATGAATATTTACTAAAATGCCTTGGCCAGATTGCTCCAGCACCGTCCTCTTCAATGGTCATTGAGGAAATCGTAGAATCACCTATGGATTCAAGGTCATCAGATTCAGGGAAAGGGCAAGTCTTGCCAGCCATAGAGGGATTCACTCCTCTAGTTCTTGCCTTACTTGCAGTCACAGGGCTAGCCTCATCATCAGTTCAATAGGGAACCGCCATTGGTCCCATTATATGAGGTTTCGATCCTCTTATTTTGCCAAAGCCTACCTTAGGAATCTCGGGGGTATTCGGCTCAAAAGCCCTTGAAGACATGCTGCCAAGTCTGGTGGTCATTAATCCGAAGATGTTCTCCATAGTGCCCAATTGGCAAACTCTAGAGGGTGTTATCATTCGCATGCCAAAGCCATTCCCTTATGAAGATAGTCATTGTGTCCCTTGAAAATATTATGTGTCCTTGATCTCCACTCGAATCGGAAAAGAGGAGGTCTGTTCCAATATCTCTTCAGGTCTATCTGGGTTCACTAGGAGTGGTCGTTGCTATACTTCTAAGGAGCTAGAAAAGATGGGTAAGGGTACCGCTAAACCCGTTAGGAACAAAGTCCCAATCGAAGAAGCAGAGGAGTTCTTGAAAGTTATCAGAAACTCAGAGTACAGTGTGATTCAACAGCTAAACAAGTCACCAGCTCAGATATCCACCTTGGCGTTATTGCTATCCTCTGAAGTCCACCACAATGCTCTCTTGAAAGTCTTGAAAGAGACATGTGTTCCTACAAGTGCTACAGAATCCGCCTTTGAAGGCGTGGTCTCAATAGTGTTGGCCGCCAACCAGATTTGGTTTTGCGGATGATGAACTACCACCAGAAGGTAGAGACCACACTTTACCCATGCATATTATAGTAAAGTGTAAGGATATGATCGTCGCTAGAGTACTGATTGACAATGGGTTGGCCCTGAATGTTTGCCTGATGTCCACTTTGGAGCGTTTGAATGTGGATACCTCTTATATCCGCCCTACCACCATAATTATTAGAGCTTTTGATGGCACTCTCAAGGAGGTGCATGGTGAGATCGAGCTAGCCATTGGAGTTGGCCCTATGTTCTTCACGGTCAACTTCCAGGTTATCAAGGTGGATTCCTCTTATATTATGCTCCTAGGGAGGCCTTGGCTACATGCCGCGGGCGTGGTTGCCTCTAGTCTTCATCGAAGACTTAAGTTCACTATTATGGCTAAGGAACCCCTAACTTTCTTCAAGGAGACTTATGTCCCCTACATTGGTGCTAATGCCTTTCTAGTGACGACTTTTCATAGTTTCGAGCTAGTCTCCATGATTTCTAGAGCTCCAGAACTCGAGTCTACATGGCCTTCTGCTACTTTAATGGCCGCCAAGGAAATGCTCAAATTTGGCTATCAGTTGGGCCAAGGCCTCAATGCCGTAGGACATGAGAAGACTTCTTTGATCGAACTCCCAGACAACAAAGGAGGTTTCGGTCTAGGCTACGATTCCTCCAATGAAGAACTTTTTCAGGCTTCCAGAGTAAAGAAAAGGAAGTACATTGGCCAAGGGATGTCCATTCCCCACATTAGGGTCACTTTTCCGACTTCGGCAGAGGTAATCAGATCAGAAGCAATGCAGGAATCATGTAAGGAAGAATCAAATCTGGCTTGTCTCATCCACCTTTATCCAGAGGAATTCTTAGTGAACACCATCATATCCCCAGAGGATGATCTGACTGCTACTATCAGGTCTTATATGCCAGGCGAGACAATAGGCCATTGGATCGTCAAGCCCTACTTTGTGGTGGCTGAGTAAGGAGTATTCTATTATTGTGTGGTTGGGTCCTCCAATTGCTTGAAAGAGTTGGAATAGCATATCTAGTTTGTTTTGCATGTTTATTTCCTGTTTCCTGCATTCCTTTTTTGCATTTTCCAGTTCATTTTCCAAAAAATGTGTTTCCTTTTTTATCATTATCAGGCATGAACTTTCTTATCCCTTTATCTACAATCCACTAATGAAATTATCCAGCGTATTATTCAGGAAATCCTTGCATTTATCTCTTTACATGCTTTCCTATGAATATGTGTGTGCAAATTGTCTTATGTTTCTTTGTATATGTTTCGTTCTATAGGATCTATTCTAATTCCCAAGCGAGTACATCATTCTGTTGCTATAACGAGAATATCGATGACATGAATGAGACAATAGAGTTGGAACATGACATCGAAGGATTAAAGGAAATTCCGAGTCTCCCTCGTGATATTTTGGAAGCTCTAAACAGAGAGAGCGAAGGGTCTAAGCCCAACATAGAAGAGACAGAGGTGGTTAACCTTGCCGACGAATGCGAGAATGAAAAACCCATCAAGATTGGGATAAACTTTCCTAAAGACAATGAGTTGAGGCCGACGTATAGGTCGGGTGGGGTTGGGTGCCTAATACCTTCCCATATCCATACCTAAAATCCAGACACATGTTTGGGTAAATATCAGTCCTTCCACAAGGGCACTATATTCATGGTTCCTAGACCATAAAACTAGATGGTGACTCCATTTTTCTCTGCCCCGATCCACTCGGCCAAGGCGTACCCCCCGTTGCACCCACAACCCATACATTCCATCTTCCACATGGTGAGATGTCAATCACCTTACAAGATTTGCGCCCACAACCCATACGTTCCATCTTCCACATTGTGAGATGTCAATCACCTTACAAGATGTAAGGGTTATTTTGGGACTTCCTATAGATGGTGAGGTCTTGGTTGGGCCAACTAGTGGGGGTTACAGCAATATGTATACGAAGTTGCTTGGTTTTGGCGTTCTAGAGAATTCGACAATTTTGGCGAGGAAAAGAATTCTCATCAACCAACTTTTTGAGCACATTGCAAACCCATTGCCTACGGATGCAATGGAAAATTAGCTACATCAGCATGCTCAGTGCTATATTTTAGCGCTACTAAGGGATACGATTTTCATGAACAAGTCAGGAGATAGGGTGCATTTGATGTTCTTAGAGTTCCTGCGGAGCTTTCGTGATCTGCCACAGTATAGTTGGGGTAGTTCTTACTTGGCATGGTTGTACAGAGAGTTTTGTTGGGCAAGCCATAAAGATGCAAGGCAGATTGGTGGGGCGATGCTCTTGGTTTAGTATTGGGCATGGGCGAGGTTCCTATACTTGTGCCCAAAGATAGTGCCCCCACCTGGATTTGGTTATGGCTCAACACCAAAAGCTCCACTTGCATTTAAGTAAGTATTTGCGTGATATTCACAATGTTAGTGTGCACAACTCTCTTTGTAATTAAGTGGTATTATCTTATTCCCTCGTAATTATAGGTGGGTGTGGATGCCTAGCCAAAAGAATAGGCCATCCAGCATGTTGTTGGTCTGTTATCGCGAGCTATTAGTCAGGATGTAGCTAGACTAGGTAATAAAATAGCTCCAACCTTTTTTGTAATGACAATCGTAGATAGGGTTCTATCATTTTAAATTCTATTTTGTTTTGAATTTTTTGTAATGCTAAAGTTTTTTGGGTAGTGGGATATATAATTTTATTGTAGGGGATATATTATTTTATTGCGATATTTATATTATTTTATTGTGTTGAAAGCTAAAATAGATATACTACTGCAGCATGTGTGTAGGTAAAATAGATAAAGTAACTTTTGGTGGAGTTAAATAGCTAAATTTTTAGCTTCATTGCTGTGGATGCTCTTAGATTTGAAAAAAAAAGAAAAAAGAAAAAGAAAAAAAGAGGAACAAAAAAGGCATAAGAGAAAGAGAGAGGAGCTCATACACAATACTGTTGGGGAAAAATCCTAATCCCCTCAATGTCTATGTGTGAATTAAAATATATAACTACCAAGCAATAGCAATATTATGGAAACAAAAATTTCAACAAGCACCACATAAACACAACCACACAATAACACCAAATCTTATGTGAAAAACCTCTAGTGTAGAGGGAAAAACCATGGGGCAGCTCCGAAAAATATCCATTATGAAATAGAGATTACAACTATCAAGTTTATGCTAAACTTGTGTCCACAATAAATTGGATATATAACAAATAAATCTCAAGGAGTAAATACAATCTCACCACAAAGCTAGTAGCAAAATCTTCCTCTGAATACTCCAACTCTCCATGGTTGTAGCACTCAAAAACTCCATGAGAACCCCACCAATTTATCTTCCTTGTGTGTAACTTGAGCAAAGAAAAAAGTCTCATTTTTCTTTTTCACTCTCTCACACTCTCACTGTGTTTCTCTCTATCTTTTCGGACTGCACCTCCTAAAGCTCTCACATGTGTTTTTCTCATAATGGCTCTCTTGCTTCAGCTCTTCATTCTAGGCCGAATGACCCTTTGCTTTTTTCTTTTCTTTTTCTTCAGCGTGTCCAACACGCTTTGGATCACTTCTCATTAAGAGAAGTCAAACCTCCCAAGTTTTGGTCATTTCTTAATAAATGGAAAAGCTAGCTATGAAGACTTTTTGGAACAAGCTCATAAATGAGCTTTGACAAATATGTGTTGTTAATGACATATTTTATGTAATTGGCTTATCCTTTGACAAAACACACTTTACTTGTATTTGGGTAGATCTAGGATGTTTTTGATGCTTCAAGAAACCTTGTTTCAAGTTCAAGTGTTAAAGACATGCAAGTCTGTCCAAGAATCAAGTGAGAAAGTGCTGAATTTTAAAGCTTGATAGCTGCTCGACACCTCCTCGACACCTGGCTATCTGTCGAGCTCTTAAGGTGTTTCTTATCGCAATCTCAACACCTTCTCGATAGCTGGTCGATCGATCGAGAAATCTTCTGTCTCCTCGATAGCTCCTCGACACTTGGTGGATCGATCGAGATGTTCCTCGACACCTTCTCGACACCTCTTCGATCGATCGAGAATTACTGAGCCTTACGAAATTCAGATTTCCAGATCTGATTTTTTGCCTATGATGACATATATGTGTAGGGTTTCTTTTCTCACAACCATAGACCTATATAAGGCTTATTTTAGAGGTCGTCACATAAGAGAATACAAGGAGAACATATGCAAAAGGTGACCGATGCCTTATTCTTTCTAAAAGAAGCTACTGCGTCTTTGCGCCTTAGGGTTTTGTAACCAAGTGCTTCTTGATCTTCATTGTTGATGAAGTGAAGAACTTTGCAGCCAACAATCTTCTTCTAGTTGGTGATTAAAGTCGCGTACTGGGATCCGCGCAATTGGTTAGTCACGTACTAGGATTCGTGCATCAAAGGGTGGCGTTCATATATTGAAGAGTTCATAAGTTCTGAAACGGTAGAAGGTTTTTGCTGTGAATTTATTTACGGGGATTGTAGAGTCTAAGGACAAAGGTTTTGTACTAGATTTGAAACTTCTTTGCATTATAGTGGATCACTTTTCGGGAAGGTTTTCCCCCAGGTTTTTTACTATGAAACTAGTTTGTTTCATTGGTTTTCCTGAGTCATCATATCTTGTCTTATTTACTTTTCCGCTGCATTCATTATTGACATGATATTGATATTTGTTTATTTTAACAAGGTTTATTCATAATTAATCTAATTAACAACTTGGGTTTAAAACTTGTTAATTCTATCAACCGGGGTCTAAATTTCGTAACAAGTGGTATCAGAGCGGGTACACTCTGATTGGATTAATTTCCTGAGTGTGATCCTTGACCCCTATTGTCATGGATCGTGGACAATCTCTTTTGATTCTTCCTTTATTTGATGGAACTAATTATGCGTACTGGAAAGTTCGTATGAAAGTTTTTTTGTAGGCTCTAGGTGAACAGGTATGGCAAGCTGTTGAAGTTGGCTGGATTAAGCCAAAGGAAGCGCCGGTGGATTGGGATGATGCAACAATCATAGCGGCAAATTTCAACAGTAGGGCCTTGAATGCTTTGTTTTGTGGGGTGACCAATGAGGAATTCAAGAAAATATCATCCACGGAAGTTGCTAAGGAAGCATGGACCATTCTTGAAACCACCTATGAAGGTACCCAGGCAGTAAAGACTGTGAAGCTTCAAAGATTCACTAGTAGTTTTGAAGAAATAAGGATGGAGGAGGATGAGACCTTTGATGAGTTTTATGCTAAACTCATGGATATTGTGAATTCTGCCTTCAATCTTGGAGAATCTATTGCAGAATCCAAAATTGTTAGGAAAATCCTTAGGTCCTTACCTAAAAGATTCCATGCTAAGATCACTGCCATTGAAGAAGTAAAGGACATTGATCAAATTCCTTTGACTGAGCTTGTATGGAACCTTCAAACCTATGAGATAAGATTAGGTTTAATGGGAAAATGTGGAAAGAGTAGAAACTTGGCTCTTAAGGGTATAGAGGAAGAGATTGAGGGCTCTGAAGATGAAGATGAAAGCGAAGATAAAGATGAAGATGATGATAAGGATGAGGATCTAACCTTCATAACTGATGAGATTATCAAACTTCTTCAATTCAGGAAAAAAGATAAGGGCAAACCTCCTAGGAAATCTAAATCCTTAAGGAAGGGCAAGAATGAGAAACCCCTCATCCAATGCCATGAGTGCAAAGATTTTGGTCATATGAGGATAGAGTGCCCAAACTACCTCATGAAGGAAAAGATCAAGGAGTCAAAAGATAAAGGGTTGGTTGCCACCTGGAGTGATACTGAGGATGACTCTTCCGATGAGTATGTGGATGAATGTCGTCACATTATGGCCTTTGCTGCCTCAACCGATAAGGTGATTGTGGAGAGTGCTAGTGACAGTGAGGATTCTTCTGATGATGAAGTACCTAAGAAGATGACCCTTCAGGAAGCCTATGATAAGCTATGCATTGAATTCATAAAATATGAAAAGACTTCTCATCTTTGTAGAAAAGAGCTTAATGAGGTAAAAACTGAAAATGCTGATCTGTTAGTCAAACTAGATGAGACTACAAGATTAGTTGAGACTCTTGTTGGGGAGAGAACACCTCATTAAAAGAGAAGGTCAAGAATTTTGAGGTTGAGCTTAGTCAAGCTAGAACTTAAATAGAGAGGATGTCTATTGCAAAGCTTGATGAGGTATTGAATGCTCAAAAGCCTAGTTCTGATAAGACTGGCTTAGGATATGCTGTCTCCTCCGGTCCCTCCTCTTCCACGGCTTCTGGATCAAGGACTGTCTGTGTGCCCTAATCTGAGAAAGGTGATAAAGGTATGAAATCCAAAACTATTTTGGCTAATTCTAAATCCTTTGTTAGACCTCATGTTTGTCACCATTGTGGTGCTTCTGGACACATTCGTCCTAATTGTTTTAAGTTGTATCCTCATAAGCAATTGTCCAAACGGTCACAGGTTTCCTCTCAAGGACCTACACTTTTGTTTGGAGAGTTATTAAAAGTCTTGAGCTTTTTAACTCAATTTCAGGAGAATTTTAATTCTTCTATGTCCTTTAGTAGACATACTAGGACACGTGTCTTTTCATCTTTATGGCCAAAGACTCGTGCTGTGTGGGTGAGAAAGGAGCCTAAGACTTAATTGTCTTTTGTGTTTGTCCTCTGCTTTAATTCTTTCTATCTAAAGTAGGACTCTCTTTGCTTGATTTCTTATCTGTTTTGGAATTATGCTTTCATGCATCTGCATCTTTCTATCATGCCTTCATGCATATGCATCTTTCTTTCATGCTATCATGTTGTTTGTCTGTTTTTGTCTGGTTGTTTAGTTTTTTTTTTTTTTTTTTTTTTTTTTTCAAAATAAATAAAAAAAGGAAAAATTAGAAAAATACAAAAATAGTGTGTTTTGTGTACATTGGTACTTGTGTACCTTGGATGGCCAATGAAACAAAGTTTTCTAAACCTTGTATCTCTTGTAACTTAGATGAGCATCTCTATGCACAACTAAGCAAGTGAGCTTTGTGGCTCTTGTTTGTGATGAGTAAGATTAAGTTATCTCTTATACTTAACACTCGTATCACTCTTTTTGACGGGAATGATTAGAAAATCTTAAGAGAAAGAAATAAATAACCATCTCACCACTGTTGCCCGCCAATCATAATATGACACCTGTATGCTTCGGCATAGCAAAAGTGTAGTGTCAATGACATTTGTGTGCTTCGGCATAAAAAAATTGGAATGTCAAATGCTTACCATCATTGGGTATTTTCTTTTCTCTCTCTTATATGCCTATGCATGATTTACTTAAATAAAATATGTAAAGAAAAATGAAAAGCAAAAGGATCAAAAATGCTTTAAATATGATTGCAAGCGTGTATTCTAGGAGATGTGGGAGTTATAGGATGTACCTCGAAGGTGATAGTCTCCATCAAGCAGTTATGATTGTTTGTGAGTTAAAGTGATTTTCTCATATCTCAAATCATCATAACATGTATACACTTATGCAATCTTGCAATGTTTTTCACACACAACACGCAATATTCTTTACTACTCTTGATACATGTGCAGGTACAATGTGATTTGGCCATCACAAAGGTTTACATATGTTAATGTATGCTCACTAAACTGTCTTGACTTGTTTTTGAAAATATAAAATTGGTTAGACTTGTTTAGTGTGTGTGTGTGTGTGTTTTAGGATCTATGTGCTTCACATTTTTCTTGTTGAGAGATTTGTTTTTCACATGTTTTGCATCCTTCTATTATCTTGTCATCCATAGCATCTTGTTTCGTTACATTCATGCATTTATATGGATTTCTTGTGTCTCCTTGATCATCTTTATGGTTCTCGGGTGAAGTTTTCTAACTTCTTGTACCCTTTGTCAATCATGATAAAAAGGGGGAGAAATTGTGGAGACTTTGTGGTTTCTTTTTAGATTCTACATGTTAGGGGGAGAAATACATTCCTTTGTAAGGGGGAGATATGTTTCATCTTGTTAGGGGGAGTGCTTACTTCCTTCTTTTTGTACACCGGTCTTATGACCATGTTTACATACATTGTGCATATCTTTGATATATATATGATGATGTATGTTCTTCTTCACCTATCTCTACATGTGTTGTTTCTTTTCTATCTTTATACACATGTTTCTTATTTCTTGTATGCAATCTATTATTTCTGTTTCACACTAAGATGCCGTGATGAGTTTTGTTTAAAATGTTTCAGAAATACAGGTTGTCAAAGTCTTCTTGCCATAAACTCTCTTCTTGCAAAGTTTTTCAAGAGTTTGTGTTAGGATAGATTTTATTGTATTCAACAAGTGAATATGAGTTGAGTGATTTATGACTTCTTTCATGTGTTCATTTGTTTGTTGTGGTTTTGTCACAGATTGCCAAAGGGGGAAATTGTTAAGGACATATTTTATGTAATTGGCTTATCCTTTGACAAAAAGTACTTTACTTGTATTTAGGTAGATCTAGGATGTGTTTGATGCTTCAAGAAACTTTGTTTCAAGTTCAAGTGTTAAAGACATGCAAGTCTGTCCAAGAATCAAGTGAGAAAGTGCTGAATTTTAAAACTTGATAGCTGCTTGATAGTTGCTCGACACCTCCTCGACACCTGGCTATCTGTCGAGCTCTTAAGGTGTTTCTTATCACAATCTCGACACATTCTCGATAACTGATCGATCGATAGAGAAATCTTCTGTCTCCTCGATAGCTCCTCGACACCTGGTGGATCGATCGAGATGTTTCTCGACACCTTCTCGACACCTCCTCGATCGATCGAGAATTACTGAGCCTTACGAAATTCAGATTTCTAGATTTGATTTTTTGCCCATAATGACATGTATGTGTAGGGTTTCTTTTCTCATAACCTTAGACCTATATAAGGCTTATTTTAGAGGCCGTCACATAAGAGAATACAAGGAGAACATATACAAAAGGTGACCGATGCTTTATTCTCTCTAAAAGAAGCTACTGCGTCTTTGCACCTTAGAGTTTTGTAACCAAGTGCTTCTTGATCTTCATTGTTGATGAAGTGAAGAACTTTGCAGCCAACAATCTTCTTCTAGTTGGTGATTGAATTCGCGTACTGGGATCTGCACAATTGGTTAGTCACTTACTGGGATTCGTGCATCAAAGGGTGGCGTTCATATATTGAAGAGTTCAAAGCTTCTGAAGCGGTAAAAGGTTTCTGCTATGAGTTTATCTACGGGGATTATAGAGTCTAGGGACAAAGGTTTTGTACTAGATCTGAAACTTCTTTTCATTATAGTGGATTGCTTTTCAGGAAGGTTTCTCCCCAGGTTTTTTACTATGAAACTAGTTTGTTTTATTGGTTTTCCTAGGTCATCATATCTTGTCTTATTTACTTTTCTGCTGCATTCATTATTGACATGATATTGATGTTTGTTTGTTTTAACAAGGTTTATTCATAATTAATCTAATTAACAACTTGGGTTTAAAACTTGTTAATTCTATCAACCGGGGTCTAAATTTTCCAACATGTGTGATGGAATCTGAGGGTGTCACGTGCACCCAACAAATACATGAGCAACAGGCCAACAGAGATGTGTGCAGAGATAAGACATACATCATGACCAACGCTCGAAGACGAGCAAGCTCGACTTTATTGCATACTTCGATATACATGAATGGTACATGTTAAGGTATTACTATAAATTAAGTTCTTTTACACATTTCAATTTTCATCTTTAACTACATAATTTTCTTTATCTTTTTATTTTCCACTTTCAACAGCCAATCGAATGGTTTAAGATGTGGATTGTGATCCAGAATTACATTGATGCATGTTAGATTTCTACAATAAATTCGGTGTTACAAATTACTGGTCATTGGAAAATTACATTTTTTTCTGACCGGTTATCAAAAAAGAAAGAAAAGAAAACTACATTTTTAGAGAAAAGGATATGCTGACTACTGAGATTTAAACATTCCTCGAGGAATATTGAGATATTCTGAAAATGTGGAAATAAATTAACAAGATTTATGCCATTAATAAAACCCTCACCTTTTCGTGAATTAATATGCTTTTTCTTTCCTTAATTATAAGCTGAATGATATGTCATTTTTATTTTTAATTCTTGATAGCAATGATATGCCAAATTTGGCCAAGCCTGTCTGGCATATCTTATCTCTTTTTGCTATGTGTCCTTCGAAGGAACTTAAGGTCAGCTCAGTCAGGATTCACTACAAGTAGCCTGGTCAAGAAGCCATGTGACAAGTACCATATTCGATCAGCAGGTGCATAGTTTTCTTATAGTGGAAATTCTTTCTTCACGGTTGAGCTACATGAAAATAATACATTGATTTGGGTCTCCTCAACTGGGGGGAATATATTCTGTTATGGGCAGCCAAATACTGCACTTGATTAGAGGAAAAGATTATGCAAAGATAAAAGAAACCTTCTACATGGGGCAAATTGGTGAGGAACTTGCTAATTGAAGCGATTGGAATCTAGTCTTCTATTCTTTCATTGCCTATAAATTGAAACTCCAGGACTTGTCATTGGAGCAAGAATATTTGAGAGGAAGTTGTAAGGAATTAACCCAAAATTCCCAACCTGTGAGAAACAAAAAATAGAGAAAACACACGTCAAAGAAAACAATCACATACACAAGACAATATTTACGTGATTCAGCAATTTGCCTATGTCCACGGAGTTGCAGGGATTTTACTATTATCTGGAAAAATACAAAGTGCGGCTACAGTTTTTCACACTCTCTCAAGACGACAACAACACAATAAAACCCTAATCACCAAAAACGGTTTTTACATCCTAGCACAGGATTCACAATGGGCTACAAAACGAGCCAAAAAATTTTCGCTCTGGCTTGGGCCAAATGGACTAAGCCTCAGAAAATCTCCCATTAAAAAACCATGCAACATTATTTGGGTCGTCAACTAGATCAAACACAACTAGGCTCTACAAAGCCTAACAGAAGTGAGGTCTAACATGAAGATAAGAGTCTTGTTTGATAGCCAAGGATGACTTGCCTGCTACTTTCAAGAGGTTCAAGCTAGCTTTCAGCATTGCCTAGCTAGCTATAATCTCGTTTGGTTCCAACGCAAGTCACCATGGCTAAACTGAAAGTCTCTTCTCTCTCATGCTAGGCTTTTTCTTCTTCCCCAGTTAAGCTTAATTTTGATAGTATTATATGCCCCGTACATTGAAGATTGCTTCGAGCTTAAGAGGAAGGGAGATCTTACATGAAGATAAGAGTCTTGTTTGGTAGCCAAGGATGACTTGCCTAATTCCTTGGAGAGATTTCTAGTGTTTGACATAGTCTAGAATCCTTCTTTGGTTCCCAGGCAAGTCAACCTTGGCTTAACTGACAGACTCTTTTTTCTCATGTTAGGCTTCCTCTTCTTCCGTACTTACAACCTCTTGATATTTGACATAAACATTGGACTACTGCGAATCAAGAATACACAATGGCTTGCGCATGTATGCAAGGTATGTATTAGGTGAATGGGGGGTCATGCATTCAAGCCAAGGGAATTAGTTGAAATATATATATAAATGAGAAAATCACATCACTAGAATCTTATAGTTCATGTATTAATATTACCCCTAGCATGTAATTATTACATTCAAACTATTATATACAGTTTTACCTACTTCATTTTTTAACCGAAACAGTGATTTAAATTAAGTCACGATTTTGAACTTGGAAATTGTGACTTCAAATCATGGTTTTAGTTAAAAAATGAGGTGTATGTAAAATTGTATGTAATAGCTTAGAGAAGTGTTACATCCACAACATTTTTACAACACTTTCACAACAAATCATAAGTGGTTAATTATTATTGGTTCTATTTAAACCTACCATGGAAATTTTTTTTACCTTACCAGTAATAACCAATAACAACTTGACACTTATAATTTGTTGTAAAATTATTGTGAACATAGCATTTCTCATTCTCAATAGCTTATGTGCAACAAATATTAGTACTACCCTTAGCTTATTATTCTGGAACAATGTTGTGATTTTGTGATTTTTTTTTTTTTTTTGGGGTACAAAAGAGAGAAACTTGCACAAGCCAGGACCGAAATAAATTTTTATATAGGACTTGGAGGCCATTGTTGCCTGATTCGATATATAATTCTTAGAATTTTCTTTGCACTTGACAGAACAACAACCTTAGCCCCGATCCATGGATGTAAGAATGTCCTACATAAAATTGATAACCCAAGCCTTGGAATTTTCTTCTTTCTGCTGCAAATTTGTTGCAATTCCTTTCTGTTCAATATAAAAATTATTTTGTATTAACCATGCATAATACCCTTAAGAGTTAAGAGGAGCCTCTCTGAAGCAAAATATTACAAAATTATTGGAAAATTCTCCAATCATGAATTACAATAAATGATGAGCTTAATTTGTTAGGGATACCAAAAACTTATACAAAATATTCCACACCACTCTCACAATTTATTTCACTTAAGTCCACAACAATAAAAAATAAATAAAAAAAGTTGTGAGAAAATGTGAAAATTTCTGTGTGAAAATCGGTGGTTCTAGACATTTCGATAGATGATAAGCATATCAATGATGAAAAACTTCACTCTTACTTGGGAAATCATTCTCTCTTTTTTCCTTGGCTGGTCAAGATATCATCCAAACTATAGAAATCAATATTGACCCGATATATGCATTTAGTCATGCAGGGAATTACTTCTAATTCTCAATCAATGTAATAAAACGATAAAAAAAAAAAGGTAATTCATAAGGAAGTGGAAATATCCATAGATAACGTCTTTAAAAGAAAAACTACTATGGAGTAACATGCCCCAAAGCAATTGACTCAAGAAGAATGAGTTTACACCTACTCATAACACTTTTTTTTAAGATGAAAACCACATACTTGCAACACTTTTGACTAGACTCTAAGATACCCACTACAAAAAATTGATCTATATTGGTGTTTCGAAACCGCCGCAATAGGTATAATCTACACTTTTTAGTATTGGTCAAGAAGTGACACAATAGACCCGGATGGGCTATATATATACTGGTGCTTTTCAAACCGCCCGTACAGGTTTCGATAGTTTTGGGAACCTATACCATCAATTTTGACAAACTGTTGAAATAGCCCAAGCAAGCTATCTCAGCAGTTTGAAACTGCCGCTATAGGTATTTTTTTGTTTAATATAGGCTTTAGCGGCGGTTTGAAAACGCCACAAATAGGTCCTTTTTTTTTAATTTAGACTTTAGTGGTGGTTTAAAACCGTCACTATAGTTTTTTTTTTCCTAGGCATAAATATTTTCCCTGCATTTTGTTTTGTCAAACTATTTATAGCTAAACAAAAATCAATACTAAATAAAGGATTGGACATTTCAAACCATTGTTATTAATACCATTCTGTTCCGGCCGGAAAATTTCGTACCAGTCCTTAAACCGGTACGAATCACCCTCTTGTTCCACCTCGGACCAAATTTCGGTTCATTCCGGCCATTTCGGCCTGTTTCGGTGAATTTCGGCCGGTAGACATATTTCGGCCGGTACTGAATCGACTGATATATGCAAAAAAAATTTGCCTTTTCAAGTTTTAATGGCTATTACCTGAATAGAGCCACCCATCGCAATTCATCTTACTTTCAATCCTTACAAGTTGAATGGCTCACATATTCATCCCTTTACAGCAGGTTTCCACCATGTCGACAATTGCCGGAATGAACCCAGGCCATGGCAGAGGCAGCTGCTGCTACTGCTGCTTCATCTTCTTTTTCTTCTTTTTCTTCTTTCTTTTCGTCCGCTGGTCCTTCTTCAATTCTATTTTGAATTTTCATTGCCTAGTTTTGTTTTTTTCTTCCTTGTTTTGTGAACCTAGCACGTGACTAGGTGTTGGAAATGACAAAGAGACTTGACAAAAAGTTGCTTTGTTTACGTGGGTTCACACGTAACATATAAATAATAAAACTATTTTAATATTTAACTTTAGCTTTTATATTTTGGTTTTTTAATAGTAGTTTTTTTTAGAATATTTTAATAGTAAAATTGTTTTAATATATATATATATATATATTTTTTTTGAGAATCAATAGTATTATTATATTTATTTGGTAGATTTTTAGACTTGAAATTGATATATTAGCTGAAATATGGACTTATAGTTTTAAGACTCAATAAATTATATTGATTTTGACCAATTATATATAAGGAAATATAAGTATATAAAATTATAAATAAATAAAAGTATAAAAAAGGTAACTCCGAAATAGTATGCTGAAACAACCCAATACCAATCCGGTACCGAAATATTTCATTCCAATAGACAAACCGAAATGAGCACCGAAACGGTATTCATAACATTGTTTCAAACTATCAAATTAATACAATACAATAATAAAATAACATGCTATAATAATTTTTATGCCCAAAAGAAGACATCCCAAATGTTGTATCAAAGTTGCAAACTATTTTATACATTCAATACAACAAGATAACTAAATAGTCCGTAAACCCAAAAAAAACCACAAGCGACATATTTCCTAATGAGATTCCCATGATGAATAATGATTGATTCTGTGTAGCAAGAGAATGGCCATTCGCATCATCACCATCCTAAATATAATAAAGTCAAGGTTAAAAGTTAATTTAACAACAACGTTACTAATGAAATAACACAATAAGACTAATCTATTACCAATTGAATACATTAAATACATTTGCAAAACATTAAAATTTTGACTTGAGTAAATCGTGATGATTGTTGGCTAATTTGAGATTATTTTTTTTAATTGCCACATTTCAGACCTTATTTCTTCGTAATTGCATAGTTTCTCCTTCAGAGATGCTATCTCAGTCTCCATCTCCTTAAATTTTGTTGCATTTCATTGGATGGGGTGGAGAAGAACTAGACTCTTCAAGGTTCCTTCTAATTTTACAAGATGGGGTTTTTCCAAAACCCACTCCCACGTACATCTTCAGGGCACTCTGGGCCCATCGCTTGACCAAATGCATCATCACTTGTCCATAGGATTCCTCCACCATTGGTCTCTCCATACAATTGTGTTCCAGGAACATTCAAAAGTTCTTCCATCCCTTCCTAATATTCACAAACAAAATAATATATTAGAAATCTAGATAATACTTACAATCCATTTATTTATAATCAACAATGATACTTTTGTTTGTCAGGATAAGTGAATCAACAAGGATACATGTAAACTGTAGATAATACTTACAATATTTTGTCGCTTTTTGGGTGACAGGAGTCCTATCTTTGTGGGTATATACTACTTTATAAAACTCCGCACACTCTATCGGCGCCCTTTTCTCTTTTTCCAACAACATAGTCATTAAATTTATTAAAATAGTTATATGGTGAAGACGCGTTTAAGTTTAGTTGCCATCATCTTTGTAGTATAGCTACCCATAAAGTTCATGCGGATAAAAGCAATATCTATGGATGAAAGCAATATCTATGACATCATGTAACTACAAGCTATATAGCTAAAACTATAGAACAAATTTAAATCATTTAACATTTAAGAAGTAGAGTTTTTACGACGTTATCAGCATTTTGAACATGACTTCTGGATCCAACAGTATATGTATTTCTTCTTGGTTTGAAAAACGTTTATTCGCCTCACATAGTTTCTACGAATACATTCACGAAAATGACATCAAGAACCTAATATACCTCTGTTGTAGAACTGCCGTTATAGACCTAGGTGTATAGTGGCTATACACCTATACCGGAAGTTTTGGAAACCGTTGGGGGCAAAACGCCGGTATAGAACGTGTTTTGTATGGTGACCGTAGACTTCTCAAAACCCCATCATAAACTCCAATAGTATTATTAGTTTTGAGAAACTGCAGACCAAAAATTGGAAATTAATACCTAATACTAGAAAATAATACTAAATAGTATGTCTTATCCTGAAATCATGAACAAACCCATTAAATGCATGTAGAAATAGAATAAAAGCAGCAATAACAAGAAGTTACATAAAGCTTTAACTCACAACATAAGATATGCGATAAACGTAAGCTCATGTAAAAAAATATCTAGTAGAAAAAATTTGATTTCAACTAAACACGTTCAATATACATGTTAGAAATACTGAATTATTGTATTGTATTTCACAGTAAAAGAATACACATAAGTGCCTTTATATAAGAGGCATATGAGTGCAGTACAAGTAAGAGTGTAGTACAAGAAATCTAGTTTGGGCCTAAAGCCCATAATACTATACACGTTAACAGCCCCCCTCAAACTCAAGGTGGATGTGAGACCAGCTTGAGGTTGTCAACCAAAGTACGAAGGCGTCCCTTAGGATGTGACTTGGTGAAGATATCTGCAAGTTGATCTTTAGAGGAGACTGAGATCAGCTTGAGAGCACCATGGACAAGATAGTAACGGATAAAATGACAATCGATCTCGATGTGTTTAGTCCATTCATGGAAGACATCATTGTGAGCAATATGAATAGCACTCTGGTTGTCACAATAAAGAGGAGTAGCAGAGGATGTAGACACACCTAAGTCTTTGAGAAGCCATCGTAGCCAAAGGAGCTCAGATGTGGTATCAGCAAGGGCACGATATTCTGCTTCAGTACTGGAGCGGGCCACATGAGTTTGTTTCTTGCTTCGCTAAGAAATCAAAGAAGAACCAAGAAGAAAGCAATAACCAGTGGTGGACCTGCGATCAGTGGGATCTCCTGCCCAATCAGCATCAGAAAATGCACGGAGAATAAGAGGAGACTGAGCAGAGTAGAAAAGACCATGGAAGAGAGTGCCCTTTAGGTATCGAAGAATGCGCAGAACAGCAGCATAGTGAGTCGATCGTGGAGCAGACAGATACTGGCTCACCTGGTAAACAGCATAGGAAATGTTTGGACGAGTAACAGTGAGATAAACTAGGCTGCCAACCAAGCGTCTGTAAAGAGAGGGATTAGACAATGGTTTCCCCCCTGAGGGAGTCAGATGCGCATTAAGCTCAACTGGAGTGTCAACAGTCTTGTTATCAGTGAGTCCAGCTCGAGACAAGAGTGCAGAGGCATACTTGGCTTGAGTAATGTAAAGTCCATCTGTAGAATGAGTGATTTCAAGACCCAAGAAGTAGCTGAGATGTCCAAGATCTTTCATCTCAAACTGCTGACTGAGAAAATCCTTGAGTTCTTGAATGCCACTAAGGTCATCACCAGTTATGATCATATCATCTACATATAGGAGAAGTAAAATAGTGCCTTTGTCAGTGCGACGAAGAAATAAGGCAGAATCATAATGATTGGCCATGTAACCCAAGCGAGAGATGGTAGAACTGAATTTGGCAAACCAAGCTCGTGGAGCTTGTTTAAGGCCATAAAGTGCACGTCGAAGGTAACAAACCTTGTTTGATTCAACAGAGAGACCAGGAGGAGGTTGCATATAAACTTTTTCACTTAAATCCCCATTAAGGAATGCATTTTTGACATCCATTTGAAAAATGTCCCATTTACTGGCAGCAGAAACAGCTAAGAGGGCACGAACAGATGAGATACGAGCAACCGGAGCAAAGGTCTCTTCATAATCAATCCCATACTCCTGTGTAAAACCTTTTGCAACAAGACGAGCTTTGTAGCGCTCAATGGACCCATCAGAGCGAGTCTTAATCTTGTAGATCCACTTACAACCAACCACAGATTTCCCAAGAGGGAGAGTCACCAAGTCCCAAGTATGGTTTTTAGATAATGCATCAAGTTCCTCTTTCATTGCAATCTGCCATAAAGGGTTAGTGGAAGCCTCACGATAAGTGTGAGGCTCGTGCAGTGTAGCAAGGGTAGTGTAACAATGATAGTCAAGTAAATGTGTAGGAATGGATCTTACTCGAGTTGAGTGACGAGGTGGAATGTCTTGTGCAAGATCTTCAGGCGGAACAGGAGCAGGGGACCCAAGCTCAGGGTTGGGTAGTTTGTCTTCAACCTGTTCATCTTCCACCTGTTCATTAAAGGGTGAACTAGGAAAGGGATCAAGGATATCTGGTGGTTGGACAGAGAAGTCTACAGGAGAATCAGGAGTAACTACAGGAGGATCAGGAGTAGCTACAGGAGGAATATGTGCCTCATCTGGAAAAAGATCTAAGACAGAGGAGGAAGATAGGGAGGCACGGAAGTGAGAGAGCTCAACAAAGAGGCGATGTTCCCAAAAGACAACATTGCGGGAGATACGAAGACGATGAGAAACAGGATCATAACACCGATATCCCTTTTGAGTTTCGCCATAGCCAAGAAAACAACAAAGCCTTGATCGAGGCTCAAGTTTGTTATGCTCATGTGGCTGAAGAAGAACGAAACAAGCAGAATCGAAGGAGCGAAGGTGGTGATAGTCTGGAAGTGACCCAAAAAGGCATTCATATGAAGTTTGATTTTGGATGACAGGACTTGGAATGCGATTAATAGCATGAACAGCATGAAGAGCAGCTTCGCCCCAAAAAGGAGCAGGAACTTTGGCAGAGAGAAGGAGAGCACGAACAGTGTCAAGAATATGACGAAGTTTCCGTTCGGCTCTACCATTTTGCTGAGAGGTACCTGGACAAGTTAGTTGATGAACAGTGCCATAGGAATGCAAAATAGCTTGGAAAGCATATTGAGTGTACTCAAGAGCATTATCAGATCGAAAAATTTTGATACGTTTGGAAAATTGAGTTTCAACCATTTTTGCAAAATTAGAATATACTTGCAATAATTCAGAACGATGTTTCATATTAAAAATCCAGCTATAGCGAGAGTAATCATCAACAAAGACAACAAAATATCGAGATCCACCAATACTAGAGACAGAGGAAGGCCCCCAAACATCAGAATGAATAAGGTCAAAGATATCAGTGGATATTGATTCACTAGTGTTGAAGGGCAAAGCTGGTTGTTTTCCTAACTGACATGAAACACAATCAAAATTTTCTGTAGACACTGAACCTAACAAACCTCTAGAAGCCAATTGTTGTACCCGAGAAGAAGATGCGTGACCAAGTCGAGCATGCCAAAGTGCAAGGGAAGGAATAGAAGAAACTGCAGCAGCTGCAGCAATAGAAACAGGAGCAACAAGTGGAAGACGAAGGTTGTCCACGGGAAACATACGCCCAACTCTGGGACCGGTCCCAAGCTCCTGTCCCGTCCTTGGATCCTGCACAATACATCCAGAATAATCAAAGATAATGCGATAACCTAACTCAGCTAATTGTCCCACAGAAAATAAATTGTAAGAAAGGTCAGGAACATTAAAGACCCCAGGAACTAAAAGGTTGGAGGTCGAAACGGAACCTATATTATGACCAGACATTGTAGAACCATTTGCTGTGCGAATATTAAGAGGGTGTGGTGCAGGTTTAAGTTCAGAAAATAAGGACGAGTGAGCAGGTGTCATGTGATTGCAACAAGCAGAATCCATAAGCCAAGAGGAAGGAGACATACCAGATAAAGCTGAGAGAGAAGAGGAATAAGATGCATTATCAACCATACGAATGACATTAGCGATAATATTTTTAAGGTCATCTATGGACATGGTGAAAGTGTGACCTGAAGACTTAGACTGTGTAGAGACGGGAGCCGTTGGTTGGACACTCTCATTGTTAGCAACAGTAGCAACAGAAATTGAAACAGTTGAATTGTTGCGATGATAGCAAGTCTCAATATTGTGGCCAAAACGTTTGCTGGATTGTTGGCGACGATTGTTGCAACAAGAAGAAGACCTGTCCTTATTCTTCATTTAGAAGCAATATATGCAAAAAACGGACTACAAAAATGAAATCTACGCGAAAAACTGGGTAAGAAGCACCTGGACTGCAAAAAGTCAACTTTGAAGAAAAGTCAACGGTCAAAGTCAACCACGGTCCAAGTCAACGCAAGTCAACGGTAAGGTCAACGCGGGTCAATCGGGCTGGTCAACGATGACGTCAGCTGACGTGGCGGGTGATGTCAGTAGAAGAATGGATGATGATGTCAGCAGATGACGTGGCAGTGATGACGTCACCTAGGGCTGACGTCAGCAGGTGCAGATCTGGCGCGTGGAGAAGAGAGTTGGCGCGTGGAGCGCGTGAGATTTGGCGCAGAATATTTTGGTGGCGCGTGAGGGCGCGTGTGAGCTCCGATGATGGTCAGGTTTTCACGAATGAGTAGATCGGCGGAGGACGATCTTAGTGGTACTTGCGAAAACACAATCGGGGCAAGGATCACGGCGGCGACGGTATGGCAGTGGTCTCGAGACTCTAAACAACGGCGGCTACAGGTCCGGAACCAGAGACGATGACTGAAATGCGTCAAAGGTTTAACGGCGAATGGCTGCAGCAGCAGTTGTAACGGCGGAAGCAATTGTGAGTCTGGAATAACACCAATGAGAGACAAGACTGCAAAGAAAAAGTCAGAGCGATGGCTCTGATACCATGTTAGAAATACTGAATTATTGTATTGTATTTCACAATAAAAGAATACACATAAGTGCCTTTATATAAGAGGCATATGAGTGCAGTACAAGTAAGAGTGTAGTACAAGAAATCTAGTTTGGGCCTAAAGCCCATAATACTATACACGTTAACAATACACAATTTGATACTTTCCTCAAAAAAAAAAAAAAAAAAAAAATTGATATCAATATATAGAACTTTTTTTTTGGTAAATAATATATAAAACATTTAGTACATACATATATCCTCTTCCCCTATCAAAATAAAGGCTCCCCTCCCTCAGGATGCACTGATAGTACGAAACTATATACTATCGATATTTTTTTCTTAGTTAAAAAGAAAGGATTATTAGTTGACAATCAGCTATAAATGGAACAATGTGATAAATAACCTTGACACTTAGATGTCACATAATGTTTGCCTACACCAAAAACTAATTGGTGTCTTGGTCTATGATAAATAGTTATCATCAGAAGCAGATGCTATAGATTGAAAACTCTCTCTCAAAAAAAAAAAAAAATACTACGTAATCATATATTATATAAACTTTATATATGTAATTACATTTTTCATAGGTTTTAAACTAGACTTGTATAAACGTACATGGTAACCATTTATTTTATTTTTGGATAACATTCTTAAAATATTAATATGCATTGCTTCAAATATGTGTCCAGTTTTATACAAGAAAAATGCTTGAGCAACAAACTATTTTACAACATTTTTTATAAAATGATACATCTTCTCATTTCTTTACAGTTTGGACGGTGAGTTCTCAAAACTTCCGTTTTTATACATTTCATAATTTGTTGATAGTTTCATAAATTTTGTTTTAAAAAAATGTTGAAGGTTTCTCATTTATATATAGTTGTTTATATCTATTTTTTAATTTTTTGCTAGTCATATACATGTGTTTTTGTTAGTCAATAAATTATTTAAATTGCATGTTTTTATAGTTTAAAATAATGCATAAAATATAAGGTTATAGATCATATAGTAAATAATATCCGATTAACACAAATTTTGACATGTGTATTAAGAGCATAAAGAACATGCAACTCAACGGTTAGATTTTTAAAATATGTAGTAATATTTATTTTATTGAGTAAGATCGTAGTTTAAGGTTGCAACTAATTTTGTAGTTAAACTTTGTCCTTAAATCCTCTCTCCCCACTTATTGTGAGAAAAAAAAAAGCTTAATAATTAGAGCACCACCTCCTAAAATTCATGATAATAAATTAATATTTTGTCATAAAAGGAAACACTGTTATTTTTTGCAGAATAAAAAAGAACACTAAAAATAATCAAACAGATTTTTAAAAGTTTTGTTAAGGTTGAATGTTGTATGAGGTGAAAGGCTATATGAAAGAATTCTAAAAAAAATGCACTACATGGCAGAAAGAAGGGATTGTGGAGCAAATGATGTTGAAATTTTTTTATACAAACCTTGTCTTCCAATTGAGTAAACCTGGTTGGGATTTAAAAGATGCAACATTGTGCAAAATGGCCAGGATGAGTTGAAATCAATATTGTAAAGTCTATTATTGTGCTGTGGATTATATAATAAGATGTGATCCTTTCCCATAATTTCAAACAATATTTTTTTTTCTATTGCAAACTTCTGACAATCCCAAGTTTTTTGTATAATTATTAAATATTTATCAATTAAGCTAGGTTAAAAACTACTATACGAAATTTGTAATTCAAATTCTAAAGTAGTTGCTAAGAAGATCTTGTAGTACAGTATTATTTTTAAGATTCTTTTAAAGAAGAAATTGGGCAATTGTATTATTCAAAGGCCTACTCTCAATACAAGGAGAGAGGTTGTACATATGTATATTTATATACCAATGTTAAGTGTTTGTACAGAGAAGAATTTCAAAATAATTCAAAGTGTATAATTCATAATATGCTTTGTTTTGTTTTGACGATAATATTTTCTAGAAAATGAGTCATTTTCTAAAAAAGTGTTTTCTATAAAGCTGCGTTTGGTTCGATGTAAATCGAATTCCGAGTGTAAAATGAATTTCCGTAAAGAAATTAAAATCCGGGCGTTTGGTTTTGTAATGAAAAATAGTCCGGAAAACGATTTTTAGTGTTTAGTAACATTCTGAAAATGCTATTTTTCTACAAATTTTTCACATTTTCTCAGCCATTTTCTCAGCTTCCAAACAAATTTTATATCAGAAAATTTCAAAATATACACTTTTAACACAACCAAAAATCAAAATAAAAACATATTCAAAACATATACATGATATATCAGTGGGAGAAGGAGCAAGAAAGAGGGAGAGATTGAGGGAACGAGAGATAGATCGGGAAAGAGAGAGATCGGCGTGGATGGAGGACGGCGGCGGCTAGATCAGGTGGGTTTGGGGGTGGAGTGGAGTGGGCTGGTGGTCGGTGGCGGCCAGATCGGTGACGTTGAGTAAGAGGGAGAAGAAGAGTTGAGGAAGAAGAGAGAAAAAAGAGGAAGGCAGTGGGGCGGCGCGATCTGGGCTGGCCTTAGCTTGGCTGGGTGGCGCAATATGGGCGGTGGGGCAACGTGATCTGGGCGGCAGTGGGGGCGGCATGATCTGGGCTGGCCTTGGCTTGGCTGGGCGGCCAGAGCTTGGTGTCGGACTGTGGGTTGAGTTGAGGTTGGTGCGTGGGCTGGAGCTGAAATGAGGTTGGTGCGTGTGTGAGAGGAGTGTGTGAGGAGTGAGTAAATTCCGAAAAGCATTTGAAGGTAAAATGGGAACGGAAATGATTTTACGGGTTGGCAAGGGTCTTTTACGGTCAAACTGAATTCTATTTTCAATTTGACTTTATTTTCATGTGTTGCCAAACATGGACCTGAGTGTAAAATGTTTTTTGATTTCAGTTTACCATCGAAACAAACGCAGCCTAAAACTATCTTATTTTTCAATGCTTGGTAGCAACCTTAAATGAGTTGAAGAATAATCTTCTAACTTCCCTTATTTAGCTTACTGTGAGATAGTGTTATTTTCCAAATAAATTTAGTGGAAAACAATCTTAAAAAGTAAGTTATACTTTTTCTATTGACCAAAAATAATTTTCCTTTGACTCATTTTTTCTGATACTACCAAATACTGAAAAATATAAAAAACTATCTTTATACAAAGTTTTCCATTGAAATAATCTCTAAAAAGAGAGGAGTGATTTTCTCTTTTGGAGCCAAATCATTTGCTAATCTTCAGTAACTGTAGGAGAGCCAAATATGTTGTGTTACCAAGATTTGCTATAGCTCAGTTTGTTGTATAGTTTATAATGGTGGAACTACGGAATGTGTATTTTGGTTTCTACAATGATAATGGTTGGTTTGAGATCTCTAAATGTGACAAGAATTATCTGCAAAGTTGTGAAGTTTTGTTTAATGGTGGGGAGCAGAATTTTGTGTTGGGCAGGAAGCATAGGCAACCACAAAATTTTAGAGGGTGGTTAGAGATGATCACCCGGAATGGAAGTGGTGGCTAGATGGTATGGATGATATAATATATTAAGTAAATGTTTTGAGTTGTTGTGAGAGTGAATATTATTTTTTCACTTTAACATTAGAGAAATCATTGCATCCATAATAAAATTTATATATTATCTTTTATTAATATATTTCATTCTATTTTTCTCCTCAAAATTTTGATAGAGATGGTAGTAGCTTCAAAGCATACACAAGTAATTTATTCATATTATTTTTTTTCCTATAAAGTTTTATTCTCTCATTGTCACCATTATCTACTCATCTATATATTTTCTTTCCTCAAAGTCATAATACAAGCAGTGTTAATTCTTTGATTTTTCTTGGGTTGTCCTACCAATTGATTGATTTAAGTTGAATCTTCAAATTGAATAGTGGGAGCTGTCCTCAATTTATAAGCTTATTATTGTACATTATATTTGTATTTTAGATTGAGCCAATCATTTGAGAAGTGCATTGAAAATCGATATTTTTTTTTGCTAAAAAAAAAAAGAGCCCAAAATTTTGGGAGGTGATGCTTGCTATTGACACGAGTTTGAATATTTTTGGAGGACTTTATTTTTTCTGCACTTAAACTGGCCTTCCTCCCTCTAATTTTTATTTATGGTTCTTGGTTGGATATAGCACTTTGAAATTTAAATTAGTCAAACTACACAAATTTGAATGGTGGACAACATTGAATATTGTCTATTTTAAGGAGGGCTATATTATGACAAAATTAAGTCATAGAAAAGGGACAGTATGTTTCGTAAAATTATTGTGTTTAGTTTTTGAGTTTGAAAATTTTGTTTTTAAAAATAATCCTTGGTAGGCTTATATGGAGCACATAGCTCAAGGGCAGGGGTTTTTCACAATATTGCATTGATGTTGCCAGAGCCTTGAAACCCAATTTTTCATGTAAATGTAGACGATATGGAGGTAGTTGTTTCATGTTTGTGAGCTTGCAACTGAGTGACATTTAACTTTCCACTGAGATGTGGTTGATTTTGTTTGTTATTGTCGTTATATTATCTATATCCAATGTTGTAGTGTAGATATTTACACACAATTGTTATTTGATAATAACTGTTTTTTATGAGATTCTTCTCTCTTTATCGGTCATTGTATTCTCTTGATATCTATTCCCTTTGGCTCTTATATTTTATATGCGTATAAATCTGTTAACTGTTGTTTGCTATATGCATGGTGTGTTTGATAAAATGGCTCAAAAAAATTCTATTATGTGACACAAATGAGGCAAATTTTGGTTTTCTTTGATGATTTGTTGACATAATTATTGTTCTTTTTTTGACTGATTTGAGTTGCATTATAATAATAACTTAGTGCTAGCATATTTTAGTTGCTATGACAACATGGTCTTTAGAAATTAGCTATCTTTAACTTTTTCATTGTTCCCTTCCCATTGCTTGCATTTCATTTGAACTGACATACTATAGTTTTTGAAAGTTTTTTAGCACCGTGCTTAGTCCTAAGATTGGCGTTAAGTTGAGGTTTTGTATTAGTTGCCTTGAGCTTCCCTTAAGTCTCAGCGGACTGCTTTTCTACTTCTATACTTTTTTGATTAATGCATAATGGCTTTTCTCCATGATTGCCTCTTTTGAATGTTTGAGTTTCATAGTTTGTGCTTCACTTGGGAGAAAAAAAGTTGTTTGCGTTATACATGTTCATAATATTTTGTTATGGTACAGATTTATTTTGTATTATTTTGAACTGTTAAGTTGGGTAAAACAAAATGGGCATGTGATGGAGGTGGAGGTTGGCTATTATGGTCAAATCAGCATGTGATCCCGTCTTTGTGTTCGACTTGTCGTCACCAGTTTTGACTGATATGCCACTCCCAGTTGATATTCTGAGAGATTATACCTTAGAGTTCGAAATCCAAGTTGAGAGGGCCCTTGCAGACTTGAGGGAGTGCTTGAGAGAGGCTGTTAGGGACAGAGATTGCTGCAGGGAGATAGCTGATACACTCATGGAGGACATTGAGGAGATGAGCAGCGTGTAGGAGAGTGAGCTTGCTACTCTCAGGGTAGAGCTTGATCGGAGGGGGCCGGCCCCTCTAAGCACAGAGGTAGAGTGTGCCCAATTGAGATCTCGGGTCGTGGGTTTGGAGGACGAGCTGGCGGCTCTTACTCGGAGATTTACTGCTCTAGATCACACTTGGGATGAGGAGAGAGCCGCATTGGAGGCTGACAGGGCCACAACTAGCAGTCGAGCTAATGATTTAGCACTGAAGCTACTGCAGACGAGATCTTATATTCACTCCGCTTTGGACATGGAGTACGGGTGAGAGGGCGATGAGCCTAGCAAGCCACAGCGGGCTTTTCGTCGTCTTCAGACTGAGCTGGCCAAGAGAGAGGAGGCCCTGAGAGTTGCTATTGCAAAGGTGGGCACCTTGCTGGCTTTGCTAGAGACTAAGAGACAGAGCTCTACTTCTGATCCCACGATGGAGAGGGAGTTGGTCTGTCTTCAGCACTTGCACGACAGACTCAGAGAGGTAGCCAGAGACCTAGGCTTCGATGCAGCTGGACTGCTTCGCACTCATGCTCAGGATGACCCGATCCTTCACACTGGTTTTGGGAGGCTGTGCTAGGCTATGTCTGATAGTCTGGACCATGTTTGATCTGCTGATATTCCTTTCTGTTTACTTTATTTCTGCACATAAGCTAGGTAGTTAGTATTCCACCATGTATGGAATGGTCCTTCGTAAATTGCTAGGCAATTGCATAAGGCCTTTTGCTTTTTTGTTTTAAGTTCTTAAAGCATAGTCTAGTTTGTTAGGTATGCTTAGAAACTGAGAGATGGTGTAGAGAGATATGTATAATGGTCATCAAAAGATATATATTAGATGAGATTTCTTGTTTTGACATTCAAAATGTATGAAAGAAACAAAATGGCACAATACAAGCATGTTAATGAATATGCAGGCAAATGCTTTGAAAGTGCAAGATTATACAAATAAGTTATAAATGTAAAATCCATGCATATCAATATCTTATTCTTCCAAGGATACATCCTATTCCAGACAGATCTTTCCATTTTCCCATTGAGGTACATTGCCCATCAGCATAAGCCAGAACATCTTTGGTAGACCATTAGGTCGTGGTAGTATTGTAGACAGAGAGCAATCTCGAAGGTGTCTTCATATCTTGACTTGGACGCTAGATCCCATTAATCTTCTGATCTTGAGCAGAAATTCAAGCAAGTGCAACTGACTGATTTTTCTTTTAAGATGTGACCGAACCAAGATGGTTGCCTACGTACCTCCACGAGGAAGGATCAGGTTATCATGTAGTTCAACTGACTTTTTTATTGTCTTAAATTTTACCTAGACCGCCCTTTCGGGTTTTCAATCTACCTTTTTACATTTTTTCTCACTCCTTACTCAGCCAATGCAACCACAAAGTAGGGCTCGGCGGTCCAATGGCCTACTGTCTCGCCTGGCACATAAGTCCTGATAGTAGCAGTCAGATCATCCCCTGGGGATATGATGGCATTCACTGAGAATTCCTTTGGACAAAGACGGATGAGACAAGCTAGATCTAATTCTTCCTCACATGATTCCTGTGTTGTTTCTGCTTTGATGACCTCGGTCAGAGATGGAAAAGTGACCCTAATGTGGAGAATAGACATCCCTTGGCCAATGTAGTTCCTTTTCTTTCCCCTGGAAACCTGGAAAAGTTCTTCATCGGAAGGGTTGTAGCTTAGACCGAAACCTCCTTTGTTGTCCGAGAGCTTAATCAAAGAAGCCTTCCCATGTCCCACAGAACCGAGACCCTGGCCTAACTGATAGCTAAATTTGAGCATCTCTTTGGCAGCCATTAAAGTGGCAGAGGGCCATGCTGACTCAAGTTCTGAAGCTTTGGAAATCCTGGAGACTTGCTCAAAACTGTGAAAATTCACCTCCGAAAAGGCATTAGCACCTATGTAGGGGACAGAAGCCTCTCTAAAGAAAGTCAGGGGTTCTTCAACCATAATAGTGACCATTAAATCCTTAGATGGGAACTTGAGTCTTCGATGAAGAGTAGAAGCAACCACACCCACGGCGTGTAGCCAAGGCCTCCGTAGGAGCATATTGTAAAGGGAGTCCACCTTGATGACCTAGAAATTGACCGTGAAGAACATAGGGCCAACTCCAATGGCTAACTCGATCTCGCCCTGCACCTCTTGAAGGGTGCCATCAAAGGCTCTAATGATCATGGTGGTAAGGTGGATAAGAGAGGTATCCATATTCAAACACTCTAAAGTGGACATCGGGCAAACATTCAGGGCCGACCCATTGTCAATCAGTACTCTGGCGATGATCATATCCTCACACCTTACTATGATGTGCATAGGTAAAGTGTGGTCTCTACCTTTGGGTGGTAGTTCATCATCCGTAAAGGAAATCTGGTTGGTGACCAACAATGTTGAGACCATACCCTCAAAGGCAGATTCTGTAGCACTTGTAGGAATATGTGTTTCCTTTAAGACCTTCAACAGAGCATTGCGGTGGACCTCAGAGGATAGTAATAATGCCAAGATGGAGATCTGAGCTGGTAACTTTTTTAATTGCCAAATCACACTGTACTCTGAGTTTCTGATAACTTTTAAGAACTCCTCAGCTTCTTCGGTGGTGACCCTGTTCCTGATGAGTTCAGCTGTACCCTTGCCAATCTCTTTACTTCTCTTTTCTAGCTCCTCAGGAGTATAGCAGCGGCCACTTCTAGTGAACCCAAATAGACCTGAAGAGACATTGGAACAGACCTCCTCTTTTCTGCTTCGAGTGGAGATCAAGGGCACATCGTAGGGGAACAGCTTCGGCATGCGAATGATAACACCCTCCTGAGTTTGCAAATTGGGCGCTATAGAGAATGTCTTTGGATTAATGACCACCGTACTTGGCAACATGGCTTCAAGGGCCTTTAAGCCGGATACCCCAGAGATTCCGGAGGCAGGCTTTGGCAAAATAAAAGGATTGAAGCCTCGGATAGTAGGAACAATGGCGGTTCCCTCCTAAACTGATGATGAGGCTGGCCTTGTGACTGCAGGTAAGGCAAGAACTAGAGGAGTGAATCCCTCGATGGTGGACGAGACTTGCCTTTTCTCTGAATCTGATGACCCCGGATCCGTGGGCGTTTCTACGATGTTCTCAATGACTACTGAAGGGGAAGGTGCCGGAGCAACTTGGCCAAGGCGTTTCAGTAAATACCCTTCCTAATCCTTCCTTGACCCAACTGATATAGCATTGCAGCTGGCTTCTGATCAGACAGTTGGAGGACACAAGCTGGCGGCCATACAGTCACCTTTTCGCATAATTTCTCTTTCAATCCAGATGATACCGCGCTCGGCTAAACTCTGTAGTAGTGCTCGGAGCATTTTACAATCAAACAAGGCATGACTGTCTTCCCTGTCACATAATGAATAGATTCCCTAATCAAATCCTGGGGTTCCCATATCTTTGAGATCAAGGTGGCTCTTTTGGACCAAGACTTGAAGCATATTTTTCCATGGAAAAGATGGTGAGGAGAAATCCAGAACCCTTTCTTCCACCGTGATGATGGCGTTCACATTCCCTTCCTGATGGGGAGGTAAAGGGTTCGTGATGATGTTCGAAGCGGCTGCATTATCGAACTGTATCAGCTTGTTATCAATGAGGTCATGAACACAGTTTTTCAACTGGAAACATTCTTCTAGAGTATGCCCCTCAGCCCCAAAATGATGTTCGCACTTCTTGGACGAATCAAATCCTGGTGGGAGAGGACCTTCCCTGGGCCTCTGAAACAGAGGGGTCACTAACTTCCTTTCCAGTAGATAAACGTAAAGATCTGCCATGGGCATGGGTAACGGTGTGTATTTCTAGTCTTCCCTCCTAAAGGGACGAGGTGAATCCGACTTTCCTCTCTAATTAAAGGCTCTATTAGGTGCTTGAGTGGATTGATTCTATTGCTGATAAGGCCTAGCAGCCGGGGGAGCATGGGCAGAAGCAACACCCTTAGGCCTTTTCGATGCATTATCGACCATATAAACATCGGCTTCCTTGGTCTTGCGATCGGTCATTCTCTTGACTTGTTGTTCAACCATGGAACTCAAAGACTCAGCATCCATGATCTTCTTGCTCCTAATACCCTCATCAATGCGCCCCCCAATAGGGATGAGGCTAGCGAAATGGGTGACTTAGGTTCTAATCATCTTCTCATAGTAAGGAGGCTTGAGGTTATCAATGAACCACTTGATCATTTCGTTTTCCATCATGGGGGGTTGCACTTGTGCGGCTAGCTCACGCCACCTCTGCGCATATTCATGGAAAGATTCCCCGTTCTTTTCAGTTCTCTGAAGAACAATGCGGTCGGGAGCTATCTCGGTGTTGAACCAATAGTATTCTAGGAAAGAGTTGGCCATTTCACTCTAACTAGAAGTCTTTTCCAATCTCACATACCATGTGGCCGCGGGGCCAGTTAAACTATCAAGGAAAATCTGGCAAAGTAGAGGGTGATTATTGTTTATGTGTTTACACACTTTGCCCCATGAGTGCTTGTTTATGCATTAATCATGCATCTCACATGCACACTAGATGCACTTTGATGCAAAACACTTTAACACTTGACATGTTTTGCATTCACTCATGCTAGTTAAGTCTTTTGAGACCTTTAAGCACCTATAACATGTTCTTGTGTCTATGTATTGTTTGTCTTTTTACATTTTAGGACATTTTTTTCACTTTGTTCTTATTTGAGAACTAACTTGTATCTAATCAAGTTTGTTACCATGTTTATGTATGGTTTCTGTGTTTGTTCATCTTTGTAGATGTCTCCTCGTAAGTCAGCTGCAAAGAAATCAGCAAAGCGTCCTCCTTACTCGCCCGATTCATTTAGAAACCAAGATGCTAACATTGCCTACATTGATCACTACAAGAATGCTACGATCATCATGGAAAGGGGTGTGGACATTGAATCCTTGGAGAACACATTCATTCCAGAAGTGTTCGAGGAGAGGACATGGACCAAATTGCTGAATCCCTTGGGTGATGTGTATGAGTGAATCATTAAGGAATTCTTTGCAAATGCATTTGTGGAAGATGACCACATTAGCTGCTGGGTCAGGGGGAAAGAGTTCACTATCTCTAGAGAGTCAATCCAAGATCTTTTAGAGATCTAACCAATGACTCTGAATACCTCTATACAGTTTGATGAGAGGAAAGACAAGCTTGAACCTCTTGTGCAAGTTCTTGGAGGTCAACTCAAGAAGACGACCTTGCACACGATTAGTTTCTCTCCTGTGATGAGGGCTTTGGCCTATATAATGATCTTCAACCTTTATCCGGTGAAGAACTTGACAACTTTGTCAGGGCCAAGGACCATTTTCCTCAATGAGCTCTTTGCTCACAAAGAGATTGATATTTGTGGTCACATATACTACCTTTTTGTCAAGTGCATTCAGATAAGGAAGACATGGATGGTTCTACCTTTTCCAAGCCTTGTTATGTCACTAATATCAAAGGCAAGGGTGAAGATTCCAAGTGGGCTCCCAGTCATGCCAAGGGAAGAGGCAATAAGTGAGCACACTATGAACCGGAGTAAAGCTCACATTCCTGGTCTAGAAGCTGATGAGGCACAAATTTCAAGAGATGAAGTTGCAGATGAAGGTGGCAAAACCAAAGATGAGATTGATCAGTTCACTCATGGACCAGAGGATACCCCACAACCATTCTTTGAAGTACAAGCTAAAGCATTCAACCACCTTGATTTGATACTTGGAAGGGTAGAATAGATGCATGCCATGCTGAATGCACACATTGACTACTCCACGAGGCAGTTTACATACCTTCAAGGCCAAATCACTGCCCTATCTTCTCAGATTCAGGACTTGGAAAAATCAGACTCAGAGTCTGATGCTTTCTAGGATCTTTGGCCATTCCGGTAAAAAAAAGGGAGTAGATTAGCTTAAGGGAGAGTACAGCCTAAGGGGGAGTACTAAAACCATTGGTTCATTGGTTTATATTGTTTACAATTTATGCTTTTATTTATAGTGCTTTATTTAAAGCTTTCAATACTTTAGTTTAAAAAGTAGGTTTACCTTTAGTAATTTGTGTACCTTGGTTTTTTTTAAGCCGTTTCTTGATGCTTTTAGTTATCTATTGCTTCTCGCTTTAATTTCTTTAATGCTTTTAGTTTCTTTAAGACAGAACTCAAGTTTCAAGGACTCAGGTTCTATTGCGTGATAAAAAAAAATTAGTAGAACTCAAGTATGTAATACTCGACTCTTGCAAAGAAATTGAGTTTCGAAAAATCGATTCTTATTGAACTCAAGTTTTGAAAACTTGAGTTTTACTGGGTTTTTTTTTATTTTATTTTTTATAATAGGCAGAGAAAAAATAGAGAAGCACTAAAGCAGAAACATAGTTTTTACTAGAAACTGTTTTTTGCCTGCATAAACATAGTTGCATTACAATGTAAATGCATTTAAATTACATCAAAAGACATTCTCATTATATCAACATTCTAAACATATCCAACCAGACTTAATTTGTAGTTCTAATCATACTACTTAAATCACAAACTTGAAATAGGTACATTAGATAGAGAATAATTAGATTACAAGTGCATTCAGCAAAAACCAAAATATTAATTGTGCCAATACAACGTAGTAAATTTTGATAAGATCGGTGGTCAATAATACTACAACATAGAACAAAAACATCGTCCATGGAAGCATGCCTGAAAAACATAGAATAACCACGTTAAGAGACAAGATAGTAAATATTAGGTAAACATAGAATCAATAACATTTATTTAACCCATTCGGAACTTTTTGCCATGTATCACCTACCTAGTTTGGAACATGACCACTAGTGGAAGCGCCATAGGAATTCGAACATTTTCTGCGGTTATACCCGGAAGCATGACACAGTCCACATGTCTGCTTAGGTTGACTCTCTATCAAATCTGACTCCTCCCTCTAGCTTTCTGGTTCTCGCCTAACCATATTCATCACATTCCTTATTCTTGACTTCACTATTCGACCTTTGGCCCGCAACAGGTTAAGATTAGGCAACCACTTTGGCCCCATAGCATCCCTCCACAATAACTCTGACTTAGGAACTGCAAATGCATGTGAATAAGTGTTAATGGCATATACTTCAAACTATAACATGGGTGAATATGTGTGGTCAAATCAATGTCTAGCACATCACATACTTTAATTGCATGTGAACAAGGGAACTTAATGTTTTGCCATTTCCCACAACCACATGTTCTTTCCAGTAACCGAACTTCATAACTATGGTTTCCCCCTCCAGTGCTATAGATGTTGTGTGAAGTAACTACTTGATATATTGCATGCTCATCGTTAAATGACCTGACATAGTATTTCTCAGATCTACCCCTATTTTCCAAATAAGTGGACATGGCATGTGTACTCCACCTCTTACGCTCCAACAAATCATGAGTAATTTCTTTGTGCCAGTTATGAAAATATGCAACAAGTTTAGACCAAGTGAACTCAACCATTGCGGTAATAGGAAGGCCCTGTGCACCTTTCAGTACACCATTGAAGCACTCTGATATATTAGTTGTCATTACCTGTAACGTCTCCCACCATCATGTGACTGGGTCCATATATCCATAGGCTCACTCATTAAGTATGTGTATGGCGTATAGGGTTTTGGCTTGCCGTTCTTCCCTTTCACCCTCACGTTGCTTCTAATGGCCTCAGTTTTCGCCTGCTTAATGGACTCCATTATGTTATGAAATTTAACTGCTTGAGTAGCATATCTCACTTTCAATACCAATGACTTTAGAATCGAGTCCTGAAAATGTGTGCTGAAGTTACTAACAACTTGTCGGAGGCAATATCTGTGAAATACCCATGTTCTTCCATTTTCATCCTTAGGCTAGGCTGCAATGACATTTTTGGTACCAAAATGTCGGTTAGAAATTATGCAAATGCCCTCAGCATGTATCACATCCCCTATCGTATCTCTGAGGTATTCTAAAAACCACCCCCAATTGGACCCTGACTCGATATCCACAACGGCAAAGGCGAGAGAGAATACCTTGCTGTTAGCATTGGTTGGCATTGCGTTCAACAACTTTCCTTGATATTCACCATATAAATGGGTCCCATCAATACTAATAATCGGCTTGCAATATTTGAATCCATCAATGCATGGAGTGAAAGACCAAAACACATAATGCAAAAATCTAGTGTCATCTACACTGGTGGGTATGGTGTAATGGAATGCCTGGGTATCTGGATCCTAATCAACATATGCCAGTAACAAATTTTGCAAACTTTGGTAAGATTCTTCCCAATTCCCAAATATCTTCCCAATGGCCTTTTGTTTCACATCTCATACCTTATAGTAAGAAGTCTTATGGCCACCATATTTAGATTCCATGATAGATTTGAGATGCTTAATTGAGGTAGTGTGATCCACAACTAACTTCTTAAGGATATCTAATGCAATAAAATTAGATTCTATCATTCTACCATCTTTTTGCAACTCAATCGGTATACACGTGTAAGGACCCACATACACGGTAACCATCCATAGTCTGTGGAGTTTGGACTTCATGAATGCCCCGACATACTAGTTACATGACTCATCCATGCATTTCGCCCAAAGTTTCACCTTTGTCGACCTAATGATCACAAAATGTTTGTTATCCTTGAAGGCACAAATTGTTAATGCGCGCTTCACCTCTACTTTATTGGCAAAAATCAACCTTTCGCTAAAATTCATCCCCTCTTTACAAGTACAAACAAATGGTATCTCAATATTTGAATGATCAACCATATTTGCCCAAGTATTTGTAGAGAATGACAAGGCAAAAGATGCGTAGGCAGGAATTGTGTTCGTAATGTTCTAGACACTAATAACGTTGTCTGCATTAGTTTTACCATAGTCAAATATATCATCTTCATGAACATTGGTATCAATTTCATGGTCATCAATGTCTCTCTCAAAGTCGCCTCGATCAATCCTTTCTTCATACTCATCTCTATCAACAAAATCTTCACCATTAATAGCAGTATCATCAACATAGTCTTTGTCATTGTTATTGTCATCATCATCATCATCCTTTACATGTATAAAATACTCATATTGAACATCTAGAATTGTAACTTGTAAACTTGTGGTTTTTTGTTGGATTTCATCAACGTCAGCTTCTGCACATGGCTCCAACTTTATGTACAACTCAATAGCAATTACTTGGGCTATTCTCTCCATCTTGTCAAACATGATCTTTAAATGTTTGTCTACTTCTATCATCATATATTTGTAATTAATTCGGTGCTTGAGAATTTCATGTGGAGAATGATAAGTAATTTGTATGTCATGCAAACCAGGATTCACACACAATTCATCCATAACTATCACCTTCAAATCATCAAGATTCTTCAACCTATGATCAATTTGAGTATAATAGCACTTTATACTCAGCCCTTCAAATGGCAATCCTTTGTTCTCATTGGCATTGCTAAGCGGTCCACCGTAGTATAGGATGATATCAATTACAGTCATTATGAACCTATTAAAGTCAAGTTTACTATGTTAGTTACAAAACATTTTATCTAGTCAAGGTATACAACATTTTCTCTGTCAAAGTACAAATTCCAATTCATTCAAAGGGCATGACTTTCATTACAAATTCTTACATTAGACAAAAAAATGTCTTCAAATTATTTCTGATAAAAATACCTAGCTATATAGCCATTTCATACCCAATACAAAAACGCCTAAATCCTTTTTCGGTCATGCCCATTTCATACCCATTCCAAAAAAAGAAAGCCAAAATCCTTCTAAGGTCTAGGGATGGCAATAACAACCCGACCCTAATGGGTTGAGTTTTACTCGACCTGATAAACAATATGGTTGGGTCTGGGTTTTAAAAATAAAACCCGAAGTGGGTTTGGTTTTTGTTAAAACCCGCCTCAAACCTGGACCCAGACCTAATCCATTTAGCTAAAGGTAAAATTACAAAAAAAAAAAAAAAAAAAAAAAAAAAACCTACCAATATATATATATATATATATCACAACCCCAACCCTAAAATTTCATTTATCTCATTCTCTGATCTCTCTCTCAACTCAGCGGCCTCTCTCACCTCACCCTCACTCACTCTCACTCTCACTCTCATTTGCCCCCATGGTCTCACCCAGTTACCCTCACCCTCACTCTCATCATGTAGTGGTTGTTGTTTGTCATGGAGAAGCACAGATCTCGTGGTGGTTGCTGTTTGTCACAAAGGAGCATGAGATTGTTAGATCGGAGAGAGATGTGATGATCGGAGGAGCTCTTAGTCATGTTGAGGTCAGGCAAAGCCTAGAGGTGGGATTGATGGCTGAATTCACCGCCGATGGAGCTTTAGTGGTCTGAATACTTCATTTTTTTTTTTGGGTTCATTTCCTCTCTCAGTAGTTTTTGTTTTTGGGTATTTATCTGAGGATTCAATATGTATAGAATGTAATGCATGTGTATATTTTGTGTTGGTTTAATTGACTATAGCGCATGAGATAACTTCAAATAATGTGAATCGGAGTTGATGTAACTCGTTTCATAAATGGAGTTTTGTTTCTTCTATTTTTTGTGTTTATTTATTGTTTATTTTCTATCTAAGAACCTCATTTTAGCAAGGCTAATAAAATAATGTTTATTTCTTTGTTAAATGTGATTTTGTGTTCGTGATTTCTGTGTCTGTGATAGGATTTGTGTTGCTGTTTATGTTTTTTTTTTTTTTTTTTTTTTTTTATAGATTGGGTTGGATTGGGCCCTGAATTAGGCCCAGAAGTGGCTAGACAGGGCCTGCAGGGTGAGTTTGGGGTTAAAAAAACCCGTTTATTAAACGGGCCGGGTTCGAGTAACGGGAGAGGGCTCACAGGTCGAGTTCAAGCATCAAAAAACCCACCCCGAAGCCATTCCTACTAAGGTCATGATAAAAACACATTCTTGATAAGAGCCTAACATTACTAAAGCTGCTGAATACATTTTGCTAACAAAAACCATGCAAATAAATACTCAAAATATTTACACTAACAAAACAAAGTCGTATGTATTCACAAATATTATAGTATCTATCAAATAAATAAGCAAAGTTTTTAACCCACATCCCAACAATAAATAATACCCAATTGCAGTCACAATAAAACCCTTATTTGAGATGTAAATTTGTTGAGAGGGAGGAGTAGTGATAGAGAGAGGCAATGTGAGGTGAGATCAGAGGCAATGTGGTGTGAGAAGTGTGGGTGTCATGGGATTGGAGGCAATATGTGGAGAGATCAGAGTCAATGTAGTGTGAGAAGTGTGGCTGTTATGGGTGAGTAAGCAGTGAGGCAGTGCATTATGTATAAGTGTTAGTGTTTTAGTTTTCTGCTAAGTGAGCTGGTTGCTTTAGTTTAATGCCGACATAAATCAAGTCTTATAGACTCGGGTTTACTTTTTTAAAAATCGAGTCTATAAGACTCGAGATCCATGTGGCATAAAAATCTCCACATCCACAAGTAGAACTCGAGTTTTTGAGACTCGAGTTTTATATGAAAACTAGTCGCGGACCCGTGCATTACGCGTGATAAATTTGTTTATGATAGTGTTATTATTATATATTATTAATTATTAATAGTTTCCTAGGCATTTCTACTTAAGCTACATTATATATGTTTGAACAATATATTGTAGGATTCATGGTGATTGAAGGTTTTGGTAATGGAATTAATTTTGTATTATTAGAGATTTGTATTCGAAATGGAATGAGGAAATTTTATTGTATATTTTTATTCTGGAAACAAAATTTCTACCATACTCGATTGGCTAATTTGTACATTTTTAATTCAATTGAGCACATTTTACATGTAACATGTAATTCTTCATTTCCATAAAGGTAAGGGCATTCATGATCCCAATGACCCACTCCATTTTTCCTGCATGCTTGGTTTTTTGAGATGCGAAATGTGTTTGTTCCAAAAGTTGTATGCCGAAGAATTTGTTGATAGTTTTGCAACAATTGATTTCCATCTGGTTGGTTTGGAATTAATTGCAATATTGGATCCATGAAGTCAAAGCTTTTTTTTTCAAAAATATAACAATGACTCTAGAGCAGTGCATGACTTCATTGGATAAAGTTAATAAAAAGAGAAAATATAGGACTACAATATTTTGTGGCACAATTTTGGACGTGGTAGATTGTGATTAGTAGAGAAAAAGTAGTTCATGTGAAAGTAACAGACATCAGTTGTGAATTTAAAATTATATACCTCATTTTGATGTTGCCTAAAAATTTTGGCGATTGTCTTCCAACATTGGAAAATATTTTGAGCAATAATTCTGTAGGTAATTCATGTTGTATGCTCATTTTCGTCATTGTGTAGAGAGTATTTTAATGATATTTTTAGTTTGTATTTTTAAAGTTGTTTAGGATTGTAATTTATAGTGTTTCGCTTGTTTTATGGATGAGTGATTGTTTAAGTTATTAGCAATTATTTTTAGTTTTTTTTTTTTTTTTGGTGAATAGATGCCTTTCATATACCCTCCACTATAAAGCTTAAATCTTATAGTATTGAATATATATTTCAATTGTAACTTACGTTTAATGTTATCCTACATAAAGTGTATCATTATTGAGATGTCTTGATTTGAATTGATTTGTGCTGCATAATTTTGATCCACCAACCTAGCAATGTCTTGAACAATTTTATAGAGTTTTCATTAGCAATCACAAATTCCATGTATCTAAATGATCAGCAAATGATGAGGGTAGCAAATAAATTAACATGTGTCAGTTACTTTCATTAATGGTAAAATGACAGTTGTGGAGCAACCAAAGAGTTCTATATCTTTTGTATAACAAAGTAGTAAATTTTAGATTGAACATGTAACCTATTCAATAAATAGCTGTGACTTTATCTTAACAAACCTTTGCCATACACTCACAACCTTGCTTTTTTGTTCTTTAAAGCAGTGTAGAGAAGGTGAGAAGTTAATATGACCCCAAATGATTCTATTTCTAATAGCTAATGCTATCATTTATCTTACCTCCAATTGTAGGACTTTTTGTAATTCAAATTTCAGATATCACCATATCACAATTCTTATCCTTAACAATTAATTATTATTAATTTTATTTTATAATAAGTCTAAAATTATATCACTAATAATTGTATATAACTATATATCACTAACTTAAATTAGATATCTATTGATGACAGTGCAAGCATTGAATATTGCAAGAAGAAACAGAAAGAGAGTTGTCCAAACATAAACCCTACATAAGTTGTATATATAAATAAATTATTAATAATTTTGAAATAGCTAAAAATAAATTAATATCCAGATCAATTACCAAAGACAAAAGAAGAACCACTCCATATCTCGTTTTGGAAGGAATGATTTCTCTGCAGTCCACAACTTAGACATTAAATTTGAAACCTCTCAGAACAATTAAATTAAAAGGAAAATGAAAAAGAAATCAATTGGAGGAGTAATTTTTCTTTTAGTACTTTCCTTTTCACCATATTCTTTGGAGATAGAAGAACTCCATATGAACCGACTTTTAGAGGATAAAAGTTAAAGGCCCAATGAAAAAAATAATTTTTATAACAGGATTTAGTCATAAAGAAGAATGATAAAAGAAATCAAATAAAAAAACAAACAGAAAAGTACTTGTCCAGCACTAAAGAATTCTCAGTTCACATTGGCATAAAATTCAATATAATAAATCCATCACTAACCACATACATACCCTGATTGATTTCTAGAGCACCAATGTATAGGTTGAGAAAACAGTCGTTGAAGTAGCATGTGAGGGATTCTTTAACGCTAATAACATAAAAACGCTTGCGTAGTGACTTGAGTTTCACTAATTCACAGATTCTTAAAATTAAAACCATGAATATCAAACCATGTCTAAACCAAAGACCATGATAAACACAATTATGCAGAAAAATTACTGCAGAAAATTCAAACACCAGGAATCATGTGCTGTAAGAGTAGCTAGGATGTGCATATATGCTGGCAGTGCTGGTGATAGTGAATTGCATCTCAAAATATTATATAATTTCTCAAACTAGATACATTAACTGTATCACATCTAACCCGTTTATGAATCCAAAAGTCCAATTAATAGAAGTCCAATTCCAACTATAAACGGTTAGCAAAGAAGTTTAGGTCTACCTCTACCTCAGCTAAAAGCAATTCATTAACAACTTCCTAGGTAGCAGGTCCATTAAGATTGTATTCAGCACTTGTTTTGGTATCCACACCCACAACAGTACCGATATGCCAAATCTAGATCACATCTTGAACTGAGCAAATGAAAAATGAACAAAAGGGTTTTAAAAAGTGACAATAGAAAAATAAGAACAAATCATTTCTTTGTTAATGTTCACCTTCACAACACATTGAGAGCAAAACATTACTCATTATAATGTCACCAATGTTAAAAAGCAATTCGTTAACAACTTCCTAGGCAGCAGGTCCATTATTATTGTATTTAGCACCTGTTTCGGTATCCACACCCACAACAATACCAACATGCCAAATCTAGATCACATCTTGAACTGAGCAAATGAAAGAAGAACAAAAGAAAAAAAAAGGTGACAATAGAAAAATAAGAACAAATCATTGAGAGCAAAACATTACTCATTTTAGTGTCACCAATGTTAATCACATTAGCACATTTATGATTGAACGTACGGTAATCCCCTAGCGGAACAATTTCATCACTACTGTTGGAATATACTATATCTAAATCAAAGACCATAATAAACACAATTATGCAGAAAAATTACTGCAGAAAATTCTAACACCAGGAATTTAGAGTCACATTAAACAAACAGCGGAAGCAAACATTACATCACAACACTAAGAACTCAGAGTCACACTAAGTCGTTGGAATCACACAGAATTTAAAACCCAGCAATCTAAAACCTCAAAATGAATAGATCCAAAAGAGGTAGAGCTCCAATTAAAAAACCCAACAATAAAAAATTCAATATGCTAAAGCACGAAGAGGCAGTAAGAAGGGATAAAAAAAAATCAAGCAAAATAATAGAGCACAAAAGGAACTGAGATTTAGAGATACCTTAGCAGCTTCTATTAGTATTGATATAATGTGAAGAGAGGAAGACAAGAAGGAAGGAAGACAAAGAGGCTTTCGTTAGAAGGGAGTGAGGCTGGCGTGAATTTAATGTGAAACTGTAGAACTAAAGGTGGGGAAGAGGAAAGAACTAAAACGTGGGGAGAATGTGAAACCGTTGAAGGGGAAGGGAAAGAACTAAAATGTGGGGAGACAGGAAATTGAAACCGTGTAACAAAAGGAAAGGAAAAACAAAAAAGTTTAAAGCGTGAAAACAAAGGTTTTACAAAGGATTTCAGTTGAAAAGGCTTTAGGTTTGGGCTTTATGGTGGAATTAAATTTAGAAGAAGTGGGCTTTATGGTAGAATTAAATTTAGAAGAAGTGGGTTTTATGGTAGAGATAGGGCTAGAATTTATTTTATATTTATCAGCATTTTAAAATTAATAAAAACTATTGAAAGCTTGAATTTGTGTGAAAACACAAGAGCTGTTTAGACCCCCTAATTAAAATTACGGCTCTGTTGATTTTACTCTAACTTAAACTAAGTGCGGAATAGAGTAAATGCGAGCGAACAAACAATATAAATACTCTAAGCCATATTCATCAAATATCAACAATAAAATGAAAGTTAAAAGAGTAGGGAAGAAGAATGTAAACACAAGATAAAACGCTGATGTGTTATCGAAGAGGAAACCGAAAAACTCGGCGAAAAACGTCTTCGCCGCCCTCTAAGTGGTAAATCAATCCACTAGAGAATGAGTTGGAGTACACAAATAACAAAAGACCCTCCAAGCCTAGTCTACCCCCCCCCCCCCCCTCCAAGCTCCTGCTACCAACTGACTTGACGAAGCCTTGTCTTCTCTAACTCTCCGAATCACGCAATTCAGCCCGATTACATCCACCAAACAAATGGATTTTTCCAATACTTCCCAACAGCACCAAAACCTCACTTTACACTCAAAATGAGTGTGGTAAGTGTTTGGGCTATCAACCTCTCAAGGATTTGGATATGGAGAGGTAAGAGTTGAGGAAAACAACAATGAATTGTGTAGAGGATTGTGGGTATGACAATCTCTAACTCTCAAGGGTTATGGCTAGGGTTTTCTCTCTGAAAAGCACTCCTCTCAATATGTGGGTAATGTGGGTATATACAGTGTGAGTAGAGACATGGTGTATCAGATATGACAAAATAGCAAAATATAATGTTTTGCGGGTATCTCGCGGGAAGGCCTTACCCGCAAAATACTCGCGAAAACCAGCTGTTACCATCTGTTATGACTCTTCGCATTCCAGTCATGTGCTAAGCACATGGCTTCACTTCGCGGGAAGTCTTCTCGCGAGCTACCCATGAAAACTCCTTTGATCTTCAATTTGTCTTGAGTTTTCACACTTTCTCTCACACACAACCCATACAATGAAATCCCACATAAAATACAGGGTACATAAGATTGAACAAAATTACAATCAAATTTGGCATAAAATTAAAGCCAACATAAAATAGTTGTAAATCACAAATTTACAACTATTTTAAAATTGTAGGATAAATTCAGAAAAAATGATGGAAATGACATGGCTGCTGATGTGGCTCAACATGAGTGTAGCAACGTTAAATGCTATGTTTCAGCTTTTAGTATTATATAGATTACCCCTAGCCTGCTAACTTATTATATTGTTTCCCATAATTGTGCTAGCCTAAAAATTACCCCTACCCTTCAAACCTATAAATTTTCTTGGCCAATAAACACATAAAGTAAAAATTGAGGAATTAAAATTATATGATCAAAATCTAATACACTATCATATTGGTAATCGAATTTGGAACTGGGAATGACCAAAACCTGGTTAAGCAAAGCAGCGAAGAACATGTGCTTCTCCAAGTAAATCAAATGGTTAGACATTTGGTTCGACAAGAAAATCGCAAACAATTATTTATTCGGTTTTGGTTTCCATTCAATGGTTCATCGCTCGTTCTTCTGATCCACCTTTGCACACGTGTCCAACCCGAAACGAGGATCAGAAACATCGATGGGTTCAGAGCCCTGAGTGGAGTTTCTAGTGCAGTGTGGCGATAAGAGAATTTGTTGAATTTTTTTGTTCAATGAAATCTGTACCTGGAGCTAACCACGACTGAGATTCTAATCGAAAGCAAGGAATTAAGGCTCTTAAGGGATCTAATGGAGCGAATCTTAATCGATCACTTCTCTACTTCTGCCATCGCCATTGCCAAACCCCCTTTTCAATACATTGTCGGTTGTTATCGTCGCGCTTACGATGAGTCCAAGAAGATTTCTTCCATGAAAGACCCCAATCTCAGGTCCCACTTGGGAAACCTTGAGTTGTTTCTCAATAATGAGGTTAAATTCGCTAATTCCCCCTTGTTGTAGCTGGTTTTTCCTGAGGTTAAGGTCAGATTGGGAGTAATTGGAAATGAAAGTGGAATTGGAGTTAGATTGAGGGAGAGTGTGAGTGTGGTTCAATAAAGCGAAAATCCCTAATTGTTGTTGTTTGAGCAAGTAGAGAGCTTGAAGCTCGGAATCAGGCATGCGATTGGAGAAGTAGAAGGAGAAGATGTGGCGAAGGAGAAGATTTTATTTATTTATTTATTTTTAATTAAAATTAAATTTGAGGAATTAATTTTTTTTAATTAAAATAATGACATGGCATTTAAAAAATGTTAAATAATTTTTTTAAATAGTATTTTAATGTCCATGTCAGTGTCATGTCAGCAAGTAGGACACTTCGTTTGTCACGTAGGACTTTTCTATTAGTGGGTTGATGGCAAGGACCAAAACAGAAACAAATTTTTGATTTCAGGGACTAAGGTTGGTGCAAAATCAATTTACAAAACCAAAACGAGAATTGACTCAAAATGTAAAGACCGAAAGTTTATTTTCGCCGAAATAAAATCCCAAAAAGGATTCCTAGTTCAGGTCTCAAAGCTCTCTCTCTCAATTGCCAAGCCTCAACACATGATCCGAAAAGTGTGGATCAATGAATCATTTTGGTTGAGCTACGTAGATATCTTCTTTAAGGATCCCATTCAAGAAAGTAGTTTTTACGTCCATTTGATAGAGCTTGAACTTTAAGTGACATACCAGGGCTAGGAGAATTCTGATGGACTCCATACAGGCTACCGGAGCAAATGTCTCATCATAGTCTACTCTTTCCATTTGTGAGTATCCTTGAGCTACAAGACGAGCCTTGTTACGGATCATATTACCCTCCTCATCAGTTTTATTGCGAAATATCCACTTTGTGCTGATGATGTACTCACCCTCCGGTCTAAGTACTAAAGTACAGACAACATTCCTCTGAAACTGAAGCAATTCATCGTGCATTGCTTCCACCCAGCTTTCATCCTGAAGAGCTTCCTCAACTTTAGTGGATTCAACCTGCGACAAGTAACAAGAATAAGACACAAAGTTAGCAACACATTTATCAACTGTACGCTTTCTTAGTGTGAGTTCATTCATGTTTCCCACAATAACTTCAGGAGGATGATTCAATTTGACCTTGGAGGAAGGTCCTTTATCTTCATGGGTTTCAAAATCAGGTGAGGTAGGTAAGTCTGCTGAATCTTCTACAACACTTGGAGTATCTGGAGTACTTGGAGTATCTGAATCTTGTAGTTCAACAATTTCTTGAACTTCCCTAGGCTCGGGAGGAAGAATCTCTTTGGGGATTTCCTCACTAAATTTCTCAGAACTAGAATCTGAAGACTCATCAACAACAACATTCACTGTTTCCATTACCTTCATGGTTCTCTTGTTGTATACCCAATAAGCCTTACTTGTAGAGGAGTATCCCAGAAATATTCCTTCATCGCTTTGGGAGTCAAATTTTCCCACATTCTCTCTATCCTTGAGAATGAAACAAGTACTTCCAAAGATTTTGAAATACTTCACATTTGGCTTCCTTCCCTTCCACAACTAATATGGAGTCTTCTTGGTACCGGGTCTAAAATACACCCTATTAACCGTATGACATGCAGTGTTAACGGCTTCTCCCCACAAGTTTCTAGCCACATCCTTATTATGCAACATTGCTCTAGCCATCTCTTGAATAACCCTGTTCTTTCTTTCTACTACACCATTCTGTTAAGGAGTGATAGGAGCAGAGAATTCTTGAGATATACTTGATCTCGTGCAAAAGGACTCCATATATGAGTTCTCAAATTCCTTACCATGATCACTTCGAATCCGATCAATCTTCAAGCCCTTCTCATTTTGCAATCTTGTGCACAAGGCTTCAATGTGCTCAGGAGCATCAGACTTGGATCGTAGGAGGATGACCCAAGTGTATCTAGTGAAGTTGTCTACCACAACCAAGATGTATCTCTTTCCACCAAGAGACTTGGTTCTAGTTGGACCCATAAGATCCAGATGTAGTAGCTCTAATGGTTTGGATGTAGCAGATGTCTGAGTGCCCGGATGTTTAGCTTTTGTCTGTTTCCCAAGTTGGCATGGTCCACACACCACATTGCTCACTCTACTGAGATTTGGTATCCCCAACACTGACTCATGCTTAGATACAATTGAAAGATGTTTGTAACTAGCATGTCCCATCCTTTGGTGCAATAGATCTTCATTTGGAAGATGAATGCTATTGCACACAATATTAGCATCAGGAACCAAGCCACAACAATTGTCTAGAGTGCGAACACCACTTATGAGCTTCTTTCCAGACTCATCCATGACAAGGCATTTTCCTTTTGAGAAAGTATTAAATGTTTAATGTACTATTTGATTGCCAATAAAACATGGGAAAGGAAATGGAAATATATGGTTCCATTGCAGATTAAATAATTGAATGCTAAATACAATTAAAAGATAGATGAAATCAATATTGATAAACTTCCAATGTTTTTATGATTTAAGAGAAATTTTCTCAGTAGTTGAATGAATTTTGTCATTTTAGCAATAAAACTGACAATACAGCATTAATAAATGGAAGTCAAAGACCTTGAAGGAAGGATTGAAACCATAACCTCTATTCGCTTTCATACATATTTTTTTAACTAGTCGCTAACCTATTGTGTATAAAGATATAAAATATTCTTTTTCTCTTCCTCTTTGATTGTACATTAGAATTCCAGTCTTATAGTTTCCTATCTTTGATATGAAACATTAAATTACGTAATGAAAAATGGAAATCAAACTTAAGTTTAAAATAAAATGAAGAATTAAATCTTTAACATCCTCAATTATCCATAAAATATATGAAACACAAATTTAAAGAACTACTTAATCAATATTTCAAATAAATTGAAAAAAAAAAAAAACTTTAAAAAGTGTTTTTTGTATCTTCTTCCTTTGTTGCTTTGTAATAGTCTTTGAATATGTCCTTTTGTTTTCCTTGAGTATAGATGTTGGTGTGAGTTGCACAATGCTTTGAACATCAACTTTTTGAAACTTTGTAGAATCACCACCTTGTTCATTTGATAAGTTGCTACTACATTCATTTGAAGTATCACTGATGTAAGCCTGACAATAAAACAGGTTGATAAATGTATTACAACATAAACAAATTAAATATCTAATTTGTAATTTTGCTATATTAAAAAATACGTACTTCTGGCATTTTATCAAGCTAAATTGCTTTGTTAGTATTTTCAAAAGATTCAAAAACTTTCTTGACAGTGTAGAATTCCCATCCATACTTAAGATTATAGTTATTTAGTTGTATTTGGAAAACAAATTCTATTCCATTTAGATTTTCTATTTGCACAGGAAGGATGACTTCTTCGGGCACCTAACAAAAGTAATATTTTTCAAATTGTACACTCAAGTAAAACTTGGACAAAGATGTTCTACTGAAAAAAAAAAATTGTTCATAGCAATAAACGGGCGTTCTACTGATCCATGTTTCCTATGGATGTCTCATAATGAGGTATGTACGAACTTTTTTGTTGATTGGAAGTAAACTTAATGATGAATGCTGACTATTTTGGAGGATAAAATGTTATACATAATGGTCGGAAGCAAAACTGATTTAGTGATTATGAAAAATTTTGCAGATATTTGACAGATTCACCAATAAATTATAAATCATTCCTTGGAAGTTGACTGTATCAGCAGCATGTGTGCTCAGTCCTTTGCTGCAACAATATTTAAAGAGAAGGCCAATAATATTTGATTGAAAAGTTCCATCTTTTTTCAATAGTTTTGACAGAGATTCATAGACCCAATAGTGAAACCCTTTTTGGACAACCTTCAAGAAGGTTTCGTAATGGCCAACTATCATATATTTTATACATAAGTAGGCTAGAAAAATTAAAAAAAAAAAAAAAAAAATTAGAGGAAAGTAGCCAACCTTGGTCGTGGCATTGATAAAAGGCAAAGATTGAGGGGGTGGACTATAGCACGCGATTGAGAGAGAATGAGCAGCAATCAATCTGACAATCTGTATGAATTTCAAGCAAAATATTTATTCAGCAATCTAGCCATAGGAATCCAATTTTCAGCCAACATTCAAGAAACATTAATAGAAGAAACCATTATGTTCAAAACTCTAATCATTAAAAAATCAAACCTACTTATCAATATCCCTCAAACTTTCAAATTGATAACCTTAGAGACCATTATGATTCAATTAATCTCCTTTCTACTATATAAACCTATCTCACCATCATTACCAATCTCAATTTCTAACATATGAATCATAAAAAATTCAAACCCATAGCTCAGTTTCCACTAAAAATATTCAAATTGATTAAATCTTTTCTTTCATGAGACAACTGATGATAACCAAAACAACAATAAATGAAATTTTCCAGTAGTTAGAAGCACCAACAACAAACAGGCAAAAAACTTTCAAAGTTTCAATTTCATACTCTTATTCAAAAGAATTATAAGAATTGCAGCAGCAACATAATTGCTTTGACTCTAATTATCTCTCTGCAATAGATTCTTCCACAATCTAAGAAGCTTTAATCTATATTTTATGCAAAGAAGTGACTCTTTGCACAAACTGCTGGGGACCAGCAGTTTTAGTTGACTGCCAGTGCCATGTCAAACTAAAGTAGAATGTTCAATAATTGCAGAAATTTTGGCTCTAGAAAGCAATAAATTTCCTACAATTTTATTTTGATAAGTGAGTTGAACATGTGGAGCTAAAGTCAAAATGAAGATCTGTCCAGTTGTTTAGTCTCTAATAACTCATTATCTTTGAAAGAATTTATTTTTATTTTTTGGAGGAGGTGGGGTGCATTCTACATGGTATTCATGTTAAACAAAACATCAATCTATAAGAAAAATAATTTTAAGAATTGTTTACAGGAAAATAAAATTTATGCAAACAGCCTAAACATTTAGAAAATATAAAGATCAAACGTTACAGCCCAACTTACTTGTCACCAATAAATTTTGCCTGAGTGAAGTAGCCAAGAGAGAGCACCTCCATAAGATTATGTTGCTTATCAAGACCCTGTTGCCCAGCGAAATGCATAAGCCTGTGGCTATCTAGAGTATTTCCCCTGTGTGCATTTAAGACAATGTTAGTGGAATCTCCAATAGATTAAGGTCGCTTCATAGCTTCCTCACCTATATAAAGTTATCCATATATTTAAAACTGTTTTTATGCTTACGTGAGTCCTGAAAGGTTATATTCCAATCCATGGCCCTTAAAAACCTGAAAATTTGCAAAGCAGTCATAATTATTTATTGCATACAATGACCAGCCAAATCAAACTTAATGCAAACAAATCAATGATATGTATATAAGTGATTCAGAGAATTTTTGGAAAACCTCTGACATCTGAGCTTCTATCCTCTCAGTTTGAGATCCAAACTTGTTCCTGTAATACTCTTTCTTATTGATGCCTTCTTTTGGGGCAGAAGGATTAAGTTGAACTGGATGCCATCTAAGCTGCAAATGTAGTTGATAAAAGATAAGAGTGGGAACACAAACATGCGTACACGCACGCACAAACACAGAGAGAGAGAGAGAGAGAGCAAACCTCAAAGTCATAGTGATCCTTAGATGCAACTATAGCTTTGTCAAGATTTTTTTTGCCCACAAAGCACCATGGACACACAGTGTCTGAACTGATATCTATTTTTATAAGCTTTTTCTTAGTGTTGTTTCCAACTGACTCGGACGCAGACATGATGTTTTTGTATCTGCAAGTTTTCTGAAATATATTGATTCAGTTTTGAATGCAGTGAAGTACAGTGGTTTTTCTTCTTCACATGTTATAACTCAAGATAACATTTTCTACCAAAGAATTATTAACTTAACAAATTACAAACACATGTACTCTTGAATCGGAACCCCTGGATCAAAATGAAGCCAGATGCATAACCCATGACTACTGGAAAAGCTGTATTATTCAAAATTAATAAAATTTTCTGCAATGACATTTGTGGCTTCATTAGAATAATCATTATTGATCTCCATCACATGAAATGGTATCTACACAGGGACAGAGCAGAAGCACTGCCACTCAAGTAAGCAATGCCTCCCCCATGTCACCTAAGCTGTCAACAGCAAAACCTGTCTGTCTCAGCCTGATTGCATCCATCAAGTAATACAAACCAAATTGATGTAAAATAATTACTCTTGTTGTATCTTTTTTGTGCTACACACAGTACAAACTTCAAATGTAAAAGTTAACCTGATGAAGAATCAGATATGTTGTTTACTACTGAGAAGGAAGGCTTCCCACTGGTTGATGAGAAAGATCAACTCAGAAAGCAACAAATCAGAGGGTATACATGATGTGAGAAATATCCCTAAAAAATCACAAACTTGGTCATCCAAAAAAAATAAAAACAAATCTGGGTATCCATAAACTTGGTCATCAAAAACACAAAATTTAAACTCTAATCAACCACTAATCTATCCAAACCTACTGTATCTGAAATTTCAACTAAAAATTTTCTCAAATTTGAATCACATACACAGACCAAAATTCAACAAAATCAATCAGAAAAATCAACTGGTACATACAATTCAAAAGAAACCAATACTGAAAAAACCTATTCTCGCCTTCTTTTCAGAGTGCTTTGATATGCTTATCTAAGCAACATTTTGTGCTAACCTTATATGAATTTTCTAATATGTGTTGGTGTCGTTGGATTTGATTATATTGGTTCAAATTTAATTTTTCCTGCTACCAGTTTGATAGTTATCGTCATTGAAAGTGTCAAAGTTTATAATTTTAGTACAAATTTTGTAGTTTGTTATTGTGATTATCATGTTTAGTTTCTACGGAAATATAATAATGATGACCATGAAAGGCTTATTTCGTTTATTATTTTAATTTATGAAGGGATCTAAGAATATATTCCACTCTCAAAATGGTTTTTTACCCCAATTGTTTTAGGGGCTCTATATACTTGAGAGACTCTTTGAAGTTTGAAGTTTCTGAGTATGCTCCTAGTTTTCGATATTAATTTTTGGTGTCTATGTCAAATTTATGTTTCATCCCCCCCTCTCTCTCTTTTTGTATCATTGCGTTATTATTATTATTTTTTTTTTTAATAATGACTTCTGTGTGGTCAGTCAAAAAAAGTGGGAATGTAATTTATATATATAATTATAGGTTATTTTTGGTAGTGTAATTGGGATTCGGCCATCTTTATATGGCTGTTGGGTATGATTTTTTTTTTTAAAAGATTCTATTGATCATTGACGGAATGCAACACCTACTCTTCTAAGTTTATGAAAATTAATCTGAAGGAAAAATGTCACCAAAAACTTATTTCTTTCAATATGTTAATTACTTACTTTCAACAAAAATAATTGTCAACAACTTGTTTTAAATTTCCCCTGCATCGAACGGGTTAGCGACTAGTTTGGTTATATTTATATTGTAGGGAATAGTTATTTTTTATGAATAGTCATTCTTTAAAATAACTATTCATCTCTAAAATAGTTGTAATAGTTATTCCTTAGTAGGTGTATTAATTTCTAAAATTAATATATTTCTAAATGAACAAATTTTCCATATGCACATAACAATTATGAAAATAAAAAATCATAAAAAATAACTAATCTATCTTTCAAATTTAAAATATATATTTTTTTAGAAAACATAATTATATGAGTAAGATATTTCTGAAAAAAGATTAAATTCTATAAGGACGTGGTGTAAAACCCATATTTTACCCCTCCAATCCTAACATGCCACATCATCTTATTATATATTTAAAAATAAACACAATCACACTCAATCAATTCTAATACCCATATATAAATCCAACCAAATTGGGAATTTATTCAGATGTTATTAGGTGTGGTAGGATGTATTGAATTTTAAGTAAAATGTTGAAGTGACAATCACTTATTGGATGGTGTAAAACATGAGTTTTACACCCCATCCTTATAAAATTTAATCTCTTCTTAAAATATATCATAAGTTTGATTTAAAATACTTTCATTTCATTGTTTTCAAGGGTTCTATTATTGTGTTGTTACCAAACAAATGAATAGTAATAAGTATTACATTACATCATCTTTTATTCCTTGTAATACCTATTTCTATTCCTATGTAATTATTGTTACAGTTTATCAAATGTGCCCTAAGGGTCGTGTCAACAGGCACCTTACGGTGCCCGTTAACTGCAACCCTTTGTACTTTTTTCTCAGCATTATTGCAGCTTTATTTCATATTTTTGAAGCTTTTAGATTGTGGAACCAGCTTTATAGAGAGAAAAAATATTAAAATAAGTTGTAGGGTCAGTTTTATATCTTTTTTTTTTTTTTTCTTTTTGTTCAATTTTTTTATCAAATGGGATCCAAATTAGTGCAACATTACGGTACTTGTTAACATTTGCCTTACTAAAAATGTGAGAGAAAGAGAGAGAGTCGTAAAGTTGAGTGTGGGGCAACAAATGAGAGTGGGGCAACAAATGAAAACGGCCAAAAATCTCTTTCATTTTCTATATTCAAACTTTTTTTTTTAAAATATTAAAAATTAAATTTGAGTACAAATTTACAAACCACCAATTTTTTTGTGGTAGGTCCTACAAAAAAAACATCACTTTTTTCTTCAAATCAAAGAGGTTGTTTGGTTAAGAGAAAAAAAAGTAGTGTATTTTGTTTTCATTTTCAATTTTCAGTAACACCCACCACTAAAAAGCTTGTTTATTTTTATTTTTATGCAATTTTCATTTTCAGTATCCAAAAAAGTGAGTTTGAAATTTGTGAGTGTCTTTCTCTTTATTATAAATTTATATTATATGTGTGTGAGTGTGTGTCTTATACTGATTGTGTTTGTAATTTTATTTATTTATTTTTTTGTTATAATGTTTTATTTTTATTTTTTTGTGAATATGTGCGTATATAGAATAAATATAATATAACTTTATATAATTTAATACTTAGGATATATCATGTTATAAAAACTTTTTGTTATAAAATTAGTGATTAAAAAAATAGTAAGGTTAGTGATTGTTCAAACATTCGATTGGTTAAATAAACACTTAGGGCATGTTTGGTAGACTGTGACGGTAATTATATAGGAATAGGAATTACAAGGAATACAAAATGTTGTAATGTAATACTTATTACTATTCATTTGTTTGATGACAACACAATAATAGAACCCTGAAGACAATGGAATGAAAGCATTTTAAATCAAACTTAAGATATATTTTAGGAAATATCTTACTCATATAATTATATTTCCTAAAAAATTATATTTTTTAAATTTGAAAGAGAGATTATTTATTTTTTATGATTTTTTATTTTCATAATTGTTATGTGCATACGAAAAGTTTGTTTATTTGGAAATATATTTATTTTAGAAATTAATACACCTACTAAGGAATAGTTATTACAACTCTTTTAGATATAAATAGTTATTCCTCATTTTAAAAAATAACTATTCATAGAGAATAACTAATTATTGTAATAAAAACTTAACCAAACTACTGAATCGCTAAACTATAATAATAACTATTACATTACATGTTCCTAAAAAAAAAAAAAAAAACTATTACATTAGAGCATTCCTATCAGCTCTTTCATAAAAAATGTCATTTTGACACATCAAAAGCTTACTTTATTATTTTAGCACATCATTTTACCATATACCATTTATCACATGTTCTATTCTTCAATCTCATACATTAAAATAATATATACAACACATTAAAATATCATTAAAAAAAAAACTTTAAACAATAATATATACTACACAGCCCACCACCATCACCACTGCCCATAGCACACCACCACCATTGCCCATAGTAGCCCAACCCTACAACCACCGCAATCCACCACCGTCGACAACCATAACCAAAACCCAAAATCAACCAACCAACCCACTACGACCGACCACCATAGCTAAAATCCAAAAACAACCAAACCACCAAAATCAGCCCACACCCACCGCCATAACCCACCAACATCAGCCCATTACAACCCATGAAACTAAACCCACATCCACCCAAAAAAAAAAAAAAAACAAGGAGATCTTAGAGTGTGAGGTGGACGGCGATCTGCCCATCCAAACCCACCCACCACCGATTTGCCCATCCGAATCCACCATCAAATCACAACAAAACCAAAAAAAGAAAAAAGAAAAAAAGAAACCACTGCCATAGAGATCGGCCTGGCTTGGGTTTCGTCAGAGAGGGAGGCAGTGATGTGGAGTAAAGGGAGAGAGAGCAAAGAAATGGTTGAACAAGAAAATGAGAGAGAGAGAAGATATTGGTCAGTGAAGGAAATGAGGAGACAGAGGGAAGAAAGAAAAAGGTAAGAAGAAAAGAAAGTGGCCCATTATGAATAAAAAAATAATATAAGTTATGAGATTTGTGAACAGTGCGCTCATGTTGCAAAAAAAATTAAGATATGAAACACCTCACGAGGCTCATATTTTGGGGTTTGGTGTGCCAAATGCCAAAAATTTGGCATATGGCACACCTGCTACAAGTGCTCTTACAATGCCTATTACAGTCTACCAAATGTACCCTTAGTGTATTAATACAATCATTAAGTATATGGATAAGTTTGGGTGTGTGGGTCAATCATTATACAATGATAAATAGATAATGACAATTGCATGAAAATAAAAGATTATACAAATTTAACAAAATAAAATTGTCATATCTACCCACATTAACAATAGATAATGACAAATGATAATGAACTATCATGCAACAATTTCAAAATATGAAAATGAGTAAAGGAAATTGTAAAATTTCATGTATTTGTGTCTTTTTTATTTTTATAACACAAAATATTCAAGTTTTATTTTTATTAAATTTTGTTTAATTTAAATTCTTTAATGACTCCTTGAAAAAAGTTCCTAAAGCCGCCAAATCCTTAATCAAGAACATTTTACATTCGCTTATATATAATTTCTCTATTTTAGCTCTCCAAAAAAATTAATTTTTCAATCCTAAAAAAGAAAAAAATTAACATTTTTAGCCTTAAAAAGGAAAAATAATTTATTTTTCTCCAAGAAACCCAAAATTCTCCATTTTGTAATAAATCATATTAAATCTTTTTTTTTTTCTTCTCTCTTTTTCTTATAAGAAGATAACCCAAACTCAAAAAAAAATTCAATTTTTTTCCCTTACGGACAACCATCTCTCCATATAATCTTGAGATAGAAGTGGCCAAGTTGAGAGCATACTGTGTGCATTTGGCATGGATTATTTTTGCCAACTTATTTTACTATTTAGCTTATTTTTGCTACTATTCATAGGTCACACTGCACTTTTTGGTATTATTCATGGTCTCACTGTACTATTTCAACTAACTTTTACCTTTATCTACAGTACTTTCAGCAAAAAGTTTTCAGTTTCAGCAAAATAAGCGGATCCCAAATGGGAGTGAGAATGACAATGGGTTTTGCCCACAAGGGTAAAGAAACTACACATCTACAGTACAAGGATTGAGGCCTACAAAGTTAACCATCTCTTTAAACTTCCAACTACAAAAAGGAAATGGCTAGTCTTAGGGTGTGTTTAGATACCGCTTATTTTGCTGAAAATTGAAAACACTGTAGCAAAATAAATTTTAAATGTGTGAATAGTTCCGTGAAATTCATTTTTAATGAAAGTTTTATTGAAAAAAGAGGTTTGTAGGTCTCGTGAACAGTGCACGGGACCCACTGGAAAAGCAGAATAGTTGTTAAAACGCGCTTCTCAAAAAAAAAAGAAAAATAAAAGAAAATTGAAAAACGCAGACGCTGGAGCAAATCATAAGTATCCAAACGGGTACTTAAACTAGATTTGAGGTTAAATTAAAATGAAACCTGAGACAACCTTTAGGATTAATGAGGTTCATCATGATTTTTTTGTGATGCCTTTTGGCCTCGCCAATGTTCCTTCTATATTTTGAGAAAGTTTTGTGCTAGTAATTTTTAATGACAAACTTCAAACGTAAAAGTCAACCTGATGAAGAATCAGATATGTTGTTTACTACTGAGAAGGAAGACTTCCCACTGGTTGATGAGAAAGATCAACTCAGAGAGCAACAAATTAGAAGGTATACATGATGTGAGAATATATCCCTAAAAAATCACAAACTTGGTCATCCAAAAAAAAAATAAAACAAATATGGGTAACCATAAACTTGGTCATCAAAAACACGGAATTTAAACTCTAATCAACCACTAATCTATCCAAACCTACTGTATTTGAAATTTCAACTAAAAATTTTCTCAAATTTGAATCATATACACAAACCAAAATTCAACAAAATCAATCAGAAAAATCAACTAGTACATACAATTCAAAAGAAACCAATATTGAAAATTTGAACGCGTAAGGTTTGAAAGAGAGGAGTCAGGTTAGGCTAGGTTTTGTTTTGTTTTTTTATTTTTTTAAAGATAAGTATCTTTTTTTTTTTTTTTTTTAAGTGAAAAGAGTTTGAAATTTTATTTTTTATTTTTTAAATATTATGCTAATGTGAAAAATTGTGAAAGTTTCAAAGGTTTCAGTTATTTATATATATATATATATATATATATATATATATATATAGAGACTAGTCGCCAACTTGTGCGATGCACGGGTTAATGATTTATCTCAGTAGTTTTTGCTATGAAACATGTGAGTTCAAGCTTATAGAACATGTTTTAGTGTCCATTAGGGGCTTTTTATTTTATTTTATTTTTTTGGTTACAATAGCATCCATAAAGTTGCTAGTTGAAACACTTAGACATGTTATGTGGTTCAAGCTAATACAAAGTTAGAACATTTGTGTTTGTAGCTTACTCATGAACAAATAATTAGAAAGCTAGTATTACATTTTGAACATAAGCTGATAATACATGTTCACCTTGTAAAATAACACAAAACAAATAATTAGAAAACAAATAATCCTTTGCTGAGTAGATAACTTGAAACTTTCTCACATCTTAATCCTCGTGTGTAGTATATTGCAACCTGCTGAGGTAATTTCCCTTTGGATTCTCCCATGGGGTTTTGTTGGCTTCTATTTGAACCATTCACTTTCCTCTTTGATTGCTCATCATCCAAATCAAAAACTTCAATTGATCCTCCACCCAAGATGGAAATTCCTACACACACTTTCTTTGGGTCTAGCACTAAGACTCACACAAACATACACATAAATATGTACATAAATAGTCATACTAAATGATATACTTTTAAGATCTTAGCGATATCAAGTTAGGATCTAAGACACTAACATCCATCTCCAAAATATGCATGCAAATTTGGATCTAAGACACACACACGCACCCATACATGTATATATATTCAAACTATATAATATGATTTTAAGATTTTACCGATATCAAATTTAGATCTAAGACTCATAAATCCATCTGCAAAATATGCATGCAAATGCTACAAGCATGTAACGAAGCCTCAATATTTACTTTTCCTTTATTACCTATATATGTAATGTTCAAAACAACAAATTATATGGCATTCAACCCAAGTACTAAAAATCATGAAGTAAAACTAACCATGCCCAAAATTTTGGAATTGAAAAAAATATAGAGCTTTCACCACCAAAAACAAACTATATAACCATCAACAATATAAATAAAAATACCATTACATCTCCAAAGAAGAACTTGGCTTTTGGGGCCAACTGTGCCATAAGAATAGCTACTGCATTGGCAGCATTTTTCTCATTATTAAAAAGGTCAAGATGCCAAAAAAGTAATGATAATCTAAACTTTTATTCCGCACAGATAAGGTATATTCAAAATTTTCCCCAAATAATTTGACTGAAGAATTGAATTTGACTAATTAGGAAATTTCAAAATGTCATTTCAACTTCATCTATGTAATGACTAATGCAAAAAAAGATTAAGCGCTGCAAGATTCACCATTAGTTACACTTAAAAAAATAATTAAAAAAATAATATAAAAAAAAAAACTGAAAATCTTCAAGAAAAATTAAGCCTAGAGTCATATTTATTTCATTGTTTTAGGTCACTTGGTTTGATGGTCATATTGCTAACCTTACTATAAAAGATAGATAAAAAAAAAAAAAAAAAAAAAAATGAAGTCATATGGACTTACCCCTCCATGTGTAAGAGCAATGGCTATTATAGTTGCAGCTTCCATGACCAATGATAAAGGAATCCACATAAAACCCAAAATTTTTAGTATTTTGTTTTCTGAAGCAAGATAGAAGAGTAGAAGAACCAATCAATGAGGGAGATTGAGCAAGCAATAATGAAAAAAATAAAAAAGAAGGGATGAATATGAAAATTTAACATTGCTTTTCTAACCTTTTCCTCCTCAAGTTTGTTGTATCCAAACAAATCCAATCTTTCTTAAACTGCATCAGATCAAAGGTCAAATCCTTTCTTATACAATTAAGATGCTCAGGGGGTAAAATTTCCAACATTAAGCAACTTATAATTTAGCATCAAACAAATAAGATAAAGTAATGGAAATTCCTTTGTATTACCATCTTTTTTATTCTTCCTGATTCAGGCAAATCAAAGTATCCACATGATGCTGCTTGAATTAAACATGAAAGATCTAATTTCTTCCAATTGAATATACTTCCACAAAAAGAAAATGAAAAAAAAAAAAAAAACTGGTTGTTTGTGACATAACAAAATATATTATACTAAAGTATCAATTTGAGCCATTTAACTTCTTCATCTAACTATAAAGCTAATAACATTTGGCTTTATTATTCTTATATTTGCAGCTATGAATTTTCACCAAAAAAAATAGAGAATATTGAATGGCTTTCTTAACTGGGACATTCATTAAGGTAAAGTTGGCATGCCATAAGATGATAAAAGAGTATAGTGATTTAAAGAACATCAGGGGGAAGGGCCTATTCAACCATCTTGGATTTCCTTTAGATTCAACCCTACACCAAGTTGTTAGAAGAGAATTTGCATTGTCAGAATTTTTTTTTTTTTTTTTTTTTGATAAATAAACATTGTCAGATAGTTCATTACATCTCACTCACTGTTTTCTCTTAAGTTCACTAATCCACAAACAAATTAAACAGTGCTACTTATCTCATGTGCAAATAGTTAAGTCATTCCCATTGTATTTAAGTGTTCTTATCACCAATCCTTTTCTGTTGGTGTATACTCCTGCACCTTGCCAATATGCTAAGCTCCCCACCTCATCCATTTTACACAATTCCTAGTGGGACTCTAGATTCAATCTATAGATTGTTATTACTAAGACAGAAGGTATAGCTGGGCCAAGAAACGTTTAGTGGCCCACTATTGGACCAGTTATTTTGATAATATACTTTGTGAGTGTGATATAGTATTAGTGTCACTTTTGGGTCATTTAATTAAGTTCTTGTGTTTTGCATATTTGTAGATGACCAAAGTATAACACTTTTTGAGGAATTTGCAAAGGACCCTGAACCTATTGTCTCACAAAGTTATGAAGTTCCTCTAAGCAAGCTTGAGTTTGAAAGATCAGGAAAATCATTTGAGGTATACTCTCTAAATTTGAAATATATTTAAAACATTGGTTTGTTTTCAAAAGTGATTGACAACTATTATCTGTGCAGCACCTTTTCATTCAAGCACCCCTTGTGCATTAAATTATTCCAAATTTTTACAAAGTAGTCATTGCATCTATGCACATATTTGAAGAATGAGCTGCAACATGAAAAAGAATGAGCTAATGATGAGCAAGCATGAAGTTGGGAAGGAAATAAGTAGGAAAGTCAGAGAATTACACAATCTTGACCTCTGTTACATTGTTCTGCTAATTTATGACCATACTCAGTGAACTGATCTGAGTTCATAAGTGTATCACTACTCTACCTGGGACTCTATGTAAGAACATGCTTGTGTGCTTCAAGAAGAGCACTCTAAGCTTAAAGAGCTTCTCATCAGTTTAAAATCCAATAACATGTAAAAACACGTCAAGCTCAAACAAATTCCCCCCAAACAGACATCAGATTAGCCACAAATAATCACAAATGCATTGAAAAAAAAATCAAACAAAGAAAATCAAGGGGAAAGAGAGCAAAAAATCTAACAGTGGATTGCTATCCGCAAAACAATGTGAAAGCAGATTGTTGTAACAGAACTGCATCTACATTTAGTTTAATTGATCCAGCCTTAGCATGTTGATCAGAGTACCACAGTGTTCCACCTAGTTCCTTGGGTTCCATATAGGTTCAAAAGTAAAAGCTATGTAAGCAGAGCATTGATCTTTTAATAATACTGTGAAAATCCGTAAGGACATTTAAAGAGTGATGTTAAAAATACTTTTGAGGAAAATCACAATTATTAACCAAACAATTATACGTAGAATCCTCATTGAGACCCAGCATCAAACACTTCACAGGCAATAGTCTCCAATAATTGAATAACAAAAATTGATATTTCAAAAACCTTAATTTTGAACTCAACAAATTAAATTTGAAAAAAACCCAATGAAGATTGAAAAAAAAAAAAAAAAAAAAAAAACACTCAAACACACAAAATTGAATTTTTCAGTTTGAATTGCCACAACCACCATTCAATTTCAATAGCAAAATGGGTCTTTTGAATCAAAACCCAATAGTTTTAATCTGCAGAAATCAAAAGGCTATTAGAGCAGCTATGGCAGTGGTGGAGCCACTGATAGTGTAGCTCGGTCATGGAAAAAAAATTGAAACTCCAAACCAAAGTAACCACAGAAATTGAAACTCCGATAAATAAATCAAAACCCTATAGTAACTGCAGAAATCAGAAAGCTACAATATGATTAAAGCAACTCACTTGTGTGAACTGGGGCTGGAGCTCAATGCTTCGGTGACTTGGGCTGAGGTCTTGTCATGGCTATGATGGGTGATGGTAGCTATGGCAGTGGCGGAAATTGGGTTTTGGGAGGTTTAACATATAGCAGGTAATTGGGTTTTTAGAGACGTCCGGATGTAGTTGTAGAAATTAAATGTTAATTGATTGTTGTTATTATAAACAAAAAAATTTTGTAATATTTATTTAAGTAATGCGGAGGCGGAAAATTGTAGAGAGGTCAGATGGCTTCGGTTTATATATATACTAGTCGCTAACCCGTGCGATGCACGGGATAATCAGTTAAATAACTATTACAAATAGTTAAAAAAAAAAAAAAAAAAACATGTTCTTTGATTACAAATGTAGGATATTCCACATAACACATAAAGGCCACACCTTGGTTGCTTTATGGCAATGAAAACATTATTACCAACATTCCAATAGCTCATAAGTCATAGCTTCAAACACAGATTTGGGCACAAGATGGGAGTAGGACCTGTAAAATAAGTATTATTAAGTTATTAATATGTAAAGGGAATAATTTATAACAATAATAGTTTTATACTGATTTTTTTTTTTTTTTTTTGGGTTTAGCAATTATTAGTAGAACGTAATTAGTTTAAATTTCTTTATTAGTTCTATCATTTCAGTCAAATGAAAAAAAATACCCTAAGCTAAAATAAAGATACTTATCACCTATCATGACATTATCATAAAGATGAGGGGTGATGTCATGCATTTTGAAATGAAAGGGGAAAGACTTTCCAAGCACAACAGATAAGTGAATAGAAGGAAAAAAAGAATAATTGTTTATAATATTTTGTTTTCTGCATCAAATAGGGAAATAAACACCAAACATCAAATTTATTTTAGAAAACAACAAAGCTTTCTGCATCAAATAGGGAAATTAACACCAAACAACAAATTTATTTTAGAAAACAACAAAAGTAATGTGAAAAATGTTAAGGAAATTTGTATATGTTATTAAAAAGAAGAAAAATAAAATAAAATAAAATAAACAACAACTCACATAAACAAAGAGGGAAAGGCTTACCCAACACCAATATGCAGGATTTGTTATAGAAAGAAGACTCTCATTGGAGTTCTCTTCAAGAAATCTTCTCTTAAGGTATTCTTTACTTGATCTTCAAGATGCAGAACTTACATGAGGTTTGTTTGAAGCAGCAACAGTAATAGCAAAATTTCAAAATTGTCTAAATGCTTATATAACTTAATAAGGATAACAATATGTTTAAATGCTAACATGCCAGATTGGTATAGCTCATTTTTCAGCTTTTGGAAACTGGGGTTATTTGAAAAGGCTGTTCCTAAAGAAAAAGTATTCTGAAAAGGTTACCACACAGGCACATGGCTTAATAATGATAAGAATATATCTAAGCATATCAGAAAGTGGTAAACCCTCCGACCTCATTGATCACTTGAATATCCAATATACATTATATGTTGCTCTCATTTAAATTCACACAATCACCATTGCAGCTTTCTTTGGCTGACTACAAAGGCATGAAACATTACTTTGATTTAGAATGATTTAATTCAAATTAAAAGATGATCTATATGCTAGCTTAGGTATATGCAATAGAATGAACAGAACAAATGAAGCAAGATAAGACGTGGCATACCTTATGGAGTTCATCTAATATAAGTATCAACTGGCCGAATGAGATTCTTGAATTATCATCAACAAAATCATCCGTCTTTGGGTTCCCAGGGGCGTCCTTGATAAAATGTTGAAATGCACATCTTTAATTTGAATACAAATAGAAATCTAAAAACATTAAGATTAGAAGATTGCATTTTCCTTTGCCTATTCTGAGACTTAACAGAACAAATAAATTTCTACCACAAACCTTAACAATAAATGTAGAAAGTTTGCAAATTAGTGTATATGTGATTTGATAGACCTACTGCAAGGTATTCATTTAGTTTTCATGCTTTTGTTTCAGGTGCTAATGAAGATGAGTTAAAGAATGTGAAGCATGCGGTTCAGTATGGAGTTTCATCATGTATTACTTGGCCATAGAGACTTATTTTCTTCAGTGAACCGTGAAGATCCAAAAAATGTCCCTATTTTAGATTTGCCTTCATCACTCAGCTATACACAAACTTGCTTACATCAAACTTAAAAGGAAATAATCCTTTCTCAAAGTATTACATACTATACTTGACTAGAATTTAATCTATTTAAGCAGTTTAAGATAGACCCAACATCCTTATTTCTGAATTTTAACAAAGTTTAATTCTTAGGATGTGACTAGTCTTTCCCAAGTACTTTATATCAAACTAGACTAGACAACCAAAAATTCTATTGATAACAATAACTCTACATCATTCTAAATGATTAGAATGTCATCAACATACATTAAGAAATTTATTATTCTATATAGCTTTACATACACCTAAGGCCTTTTAATACTTGATCAAAATCAAATAATTTGACTTCTTCATCAAAAATGATATTTTATGATTCAGAAGCTTGTTTTAATCCATAAATGGAATTTAAGCAACTTGCATACTAAACATTCTCATGAACTAAGATAATGACCTATTAGTTCATTTATAAATAGTCTCATATAATTAAACAATTTAATTATTTATGTCATGCCAATAAATTGGATTTTAGGGCATATGCCCCAACAATCTCCCACTTGCCATCAAAGACAATTTATCATATATCCGACACTTATCTCTATTTAGAGTAATTCATATTCACTCTAAGGCAAGGCTTGGAAACAAGTTTCAGCCAGATTTATTACATAAATTATTATTTCTACTACTACTCAAGTATTCATATCTCTCTAATGAGATAATACTTATGCTTAATGTGTATCTTCACCACCTAGGATGAACACATATCTTGAAGTTCAATTTCATGAATCACAATCAAACTATAGGTTAGTATTTGTATATCCAGTAACTATCAAAACTTCACTTTTGTGGACAAGCATATAATCCCTCATTCTCCTAAGATATTTGAGTATATGCTTTACTCCCACTAAATTAAGTGATCTTTGATTCAATTGATATTTGCTTACCATGCCTACCGCAAAATAGATATTTAGCTTAGTATATAGTATAGCATAAAGACTTTCTATTAGTATTATAATAGGAACTGTCTTAATATGCTCTTCCTTTTATATGTCTTAGGACTATAGTCCTATATAAAGAAACTTCAAACTTAAAAGGAAAGAATCTTTTATTAAAGTATTACATGCTATACTTGGCTAGAATCTAATCTATTTAAGCAGTTTAAGATAGACCCAACATCCTTATTTCTAAATTTTAACAAAGTTTAATTCTTAGGATGTGACTAGTCTTTCCCAAGTACTTTATATCAAACTGGACTAGTCAACCAAAAATTCTATTGATAATAATAACTCTACATCATTCTAAATGATTAGAATGTCATCAACATACATTAAGAAATTTATTATTCTATATAACTTTACATACACCTAAGGCCTTTTAATACTTGATCAAAATCAAATAATTTGATTTCTTGATCAAAGATGATATTTTATGATTCAGATGCTTGTTTTAATCCATAAATGGAATTTAAGCAACCTGCATACTAAACATTATTGATTCTTTGTTATGTACAAGTCTAGTTACATCATATAGATGTCTTCCTCAAGATTGCTACTAAAAGAAGCTTTCTTGATATCCATTGCCATATTTCATTCAAATGAAATATAATGAATAAGAGATTCTAGATAGAGTCAGTCTTAAGTATTGGTGAAAAAATCTTTTCATAGTCGAACAATTTCTTTCTGAATAAATATTTTCACCACTAGTCTTAACTTTGAAGGTTTGCACCTTCAAATCTATCAATCTCATTTACTTGTAGACCTATTTGTAAACAATAGGCTTAATGCCACTAGGCACCTCTACAAGTTCTAGACTTTAAATAGAATCTAATTCTATTCACATAACTTTGATCCAGTAATCTATATTCATATCATCAATTGCCTTTACGTAGGACCGAGGATCAAATTCATATCCTTGTGAAATAACTACAAAAGTTTATTCCAAAAGTATGAATTTATTTGGTAATTCTCCCACTACGATATTGTACCGGTGTACTAACTATATATATAGAATAATGCCTTGTGGTGTATCTAATACAACCATCTCATTTTTAAATGTATTTTATAGTTGTCTTACAACAAATTCTAACATTTTGCTTCTAGAACAATTCTACGTTTTGCTTTAAGATCATTCACATAGTCATCATTAAGAAACTTTGTATTTGTACTTTACAAACACCTTGTTTTCTCTATGACTACCAAAACAATTTTCTACAATTCCTTTTGGATACCTATCATAAACACACATCTTTCTATCTTTTGATTTCAATTTGTTAGACTTCCTTTCTAGCTTAAGTGTTGGACATCTTCAAAAATAGAAGTTTCATATACTAGGTTTTCACCTAATCCACAATTTGACAAATGTCCTAGGAACAAACTTTTGAAATCAATTTTAGAAAATGTGTAGTAATACATAGAGTATATCTCCAAAAGAAATAAGCAAATGGAAATACTTATCATGTAATTTACTATTTCTAAAAGAGTCTTATTCTTCCTTCATGTATGCACTGACTTAAAAAAGTCATTAAAACTTTATTCCTTTACAATAAAGGAGCCCTAGACCATATTATCCTCTAAATAGACTTCATAGATTAGGAATATAACAAAATAATGATTCTAAAAGCCCATCTTTCACCAATCTTGAACAGCATTCAGATTAATAAGATCTAGTCTTAAGTGCCAAAACATACAATACCAAAGAATGAAAACTTTCTCTATAAAAAGTAAAATAAAACATGTAAATCTCCAACAAGAAAACGATCATGGACAATGCTTAGCTTTACCAAACCGGAAAAACTTTCCTTTTGGTCATGCTTTTGAGTCTAACTTCCTTTTGGCAACTATTAGGGCAACTAGCTTGTCCAACTGTTTGGTATTATAATTCCTCTTCTTACCACCCTTACTTTTCGGTTCAGGTTAAGAATTTGAATTAAATCATATTGATCCTAGCCTTAGTTTTTAGGATGTCTTCCATTGCGTAGAATTCACTCATCAATTCAGATAATATAAAAAGAATTTATTTTCAAAACAATCTGAATTGATTAAATGATTCTAACAAGGACTTGTGGATCATATCCATATGAGATTAACATTTAATCTCTTCATCCAAGAATTCCAATTCATTCTAAAATAAAACATTTTCATAAAATGATATAGAATTGGAATTCCTTAAGCCTTTCATAGCACTCAATATGATTCATACCAAACATCTCATTTAAACTTAATATAAAGTCTAAGTCTTGTACTAACTCTTGCAACTCATGCTATAGTACAATTAAGATAGAAGCCAATATAACATTATAGCATTTCAATGGAGACTATGATTACATCATAAGCTATCTTCCATAAAAGCATCATGTATAGGAAATTATGATAGTGCTGAATCAAAACATATTTATGTACTTCAACTCCTTTAAGCATCATGTCCAAAATTATTTCTTCGTTAATGTGATTCAAGTAAAATAGTAGCTAGAGAACAAAATTATGACAATTTTATTTTGAGACTATGAACATAATTAGAGGGACATTATATTTTGCATCCATAATCATATAGTATGGAACTTGAAAAACATACTATACTAGGTGCAACGACAACCTAATCTATGTCTATATTTCCTTGGTAGCAAGTTTATTATAAACAAATTAATTGATTGAGAACTATTCTCATTATTAGTGTTATCATGATAACTCTTATCATACACTAATAATATGTCGTATTAACTTTAGCCTCTAAGTAATAATGACATAGCTCCTTTGGAAGGTTAATATTACTCTTAGTCTAGTGTACACCATTATCTAGAATCATGTGTAGCCACATTTCATCTCCCTTATAGTGTTTAAACTTGTATTACCATGAAAAAAAACACCCTCTTTTGGGATCGCGAGGCATATACGCCAAGACGAGGTGCTTGTTCACACTACTTTAAATGGGTAATTTCAATCTTGTAGTACTATGAAGTAAACACCCTCCTTTGGGATCGCGAGGCATATACGCCAAGACGAGGTGCTTACCCACACTACTATGAACCGATAATGGAGGTCGTGAGATCCAACCCTTGTATCTCTCTCCCACTAGAAATTTTAAAACAAGTGGAATGTCTTGAAAACATTGTGATCTAATCACAATTTTAACCATGCACATCAAATGTGTTTAATTGTTTAAATTCAATGTGATGTAACTAAGTCACGTCACAATAGCGTAACGAACATTCGCGCAATCACAAAGATGTTTAACCTTGTAATTCATGAAGCAAATACCCTCCGCATGGAATGCAAGACTCGAAGTCAAGACAAGGTATCTATTCACATTACAATAAACTTAACAAAAAGGGTTATTTCAGCACTCCCACTCGTTATTTGGGTTTTTCTTAAATAATTGTGATCCATCATAACTAATAACCTTGCACTTGAAAAAGACTCTAATCTGATTAGAATCACTACCTAAAATGGAAGTCCTAAACTATTTAGGATTCCTTAAACACTAATGAATCAAAAATTAGTTATAAAGAACTCTATCCTTAATTTACTAAATAAAAGATTCTATCTCATTAGAAACTATATACCTTTTAATTAGAATTTTAATTTCATTAAAAAACCTCTAATTAAAATAAATTAAAAACTTTTAATCATAAAACAATTTAGGATTAAGAGTTCTATTTAACTAACATCTTTGATCTCATTAGGCCTTTTAGTTAGAACCATGTGTAATCATATCACACATTGCCTTACACCTTATACATTTAGAAAATATTCAAAATTCCCTTCAAATGCATTTTTCGAGAATCTCGCGACTAAGCTCTTCAAATGCATTCAGACAGAAACTTTCGCTACTATCTTCAGAATCATTTTTCGCGAGTAACTCGCGGGAAGCTAACCCACAAAAAACCCGTGTTTTCAGTTTTTCCAGAGCAGTTTCAAACAGTTTTCAACGATTTTTCATGAACAAACAACTACCATATGAACATAATAGACAGAATTTGATGTCAAAACTGAATTCCATTGATGTTATAGCCTTAAACTTCAATTCAACATACTTGAATTCAGATTTAAACAACATCATAACATCAAAATCAATTTTCATCAAACCATAGTTTCAACAACCATGCAGAAAATTAAATACATATATAATCTTCTAACATCATGAAACTATCTCTAATTCCAAAACTCACAAAACATGTTATACAGATTCGAAATGAAGACCGCTCTAATACCAATTGTTGGAAAAATACATATTTGTATCACATACAAAACATATGCAGTGGAAAATTAACAGATCTACTTCATTCACAATTGATAACATGTACTATGTAAGTTTCAGACTTTAAGAACAAGAAAGCGTACCTTGGTGCGGTGAAATTCAAAACCAAAAGATCGAAAGTACTTGGGAACATTTTTAATCATCACTCCAATTCCACTTGATGCCCAAGATGTGTGGTCTCTCAATCAGTCTCTAAGAAGAGAATAAGAGAGAGTCTAACACTCACATACAAACCATTTCATTCCTTATGAGAACACTCATGAAAGACTTATGAAAAACCTTCATCTTTTCCTTATGAAAAAGCACTTATGAAATTTTGAATAACCTTCATCTTTTCACGAGAAGAGCTTAGTCACGAGATTCTCGCGAAAATGCATTTGAAGGGAATTTTGAATATTTTCTAAATGTTTTCAAATGTATAAGGTGTAAGGCAATGTGTGATGTGATTACACATGGTTCTAACTAAAAGACATAATGAGATCAAAGATGGTAGTTAAATAGAACTCTTAGTCCTAAATTGTTTTATGATTAAAAGTCCTTAATTTATTTTAATTAGAGGTTTTTAATGAGATTAAAATTTCAATTAAAGTTATATAGTTTCTAATGAGATTAGAATACTTTATCTAGTAAATTAAGGATAGAGTTTTATAAAACTAATTTTTGATTCATTAGGGTTTAAGGAATCTTAAATAGTTTGGGACTTCCATTTTAGTTAGTGATTCTAATGAGATTAGAGTCTTTTTCAAGTGCAAGGTTATTAGCTGTGATGGGATCACAATTATTTAAGAAAAACCCAAATAATGAGTGGGAGTAATGAAATAACCCTTTTTGTTAAGTTTATTATAATGTGAATAGATACCTTGTCTTGACTTCGAGTCTTGCATTTCATGCGGAGGGTTTTTACTTCACGGATTACAAGATTAAACTTCTTTGTGATTGCGCGAATGTTCGTTACGCTATTGTGACGTGACTTAGTAACATCACATTGAATTTAAACAATTAAACACATTTGATGTGTAGGGTTAAAATTATGATTAGATCACAATGATTTCAAGACAATCCACTTGTTTAAAAATTTCTAGTGGGAGAGAGATACAAGGGTTAGATCCCACGGCCTCCATTGTCGGTTCATAGTGGTGTGGGGTAAACATCTCGTCTTGGCTTCGAGCCTTGCATTCCATGTGGAGGATGTTTATTTCATGGTACTACAAGATTAAATTTCCTGGTTTATAGTGGTTTGATCAAACACCTTGTCTTAGCTTCGAGCTTTGCATTCCATGTAGAGGGTGTTTTTATCATGGTACTACAAAATAAGCCTGTTAAAGGGATGAAATGTGGCTACACATGATTCTAGATAATGGTGTACACTAGACTAAGTTTGATAGTATCCTCTATGCTGAGTTCTTGCTATTATTACTTAGAGGCCAAAGGAAGAACGGAAAATTATTTTTGTTTGGTAAGAGTTACCATGATTGCATTAATAATGAGAAAAATTCTCGCCTAATCATAGTGGTTGATATTCAATCTATGCTGAGGAATATTAATTGCGAGATTAGGTTGTCGTTGCACCTAATATAGTATGGTTTTTGGGTTTCATACTATATGGTTATGGATGCAAAATGATAATGTCCCCGTAATTATGTTCTAAGTCTCAAAATAAAGTTGTCATAAATTTTGTTCTCTAGCTACTATTTTATTGAATCACATTAACTAAGAAATAATTTTGGACATGGTGCTTAAAGGAGCTGAAGTACATATATATGTTTCGATTCAGCATTGTCATAATTTCCTATGCATGATGCATTGATGGAAGATAGCTTATGATATGATCATAGTCTCCATTGAAATGCTAATATGTTACATTGGCTTCTATCTCAATTGTGCTACAACATGAGATGCAAGAGTTAGTACTAGACTTAGACTTTATATTAAGTCTAAATGAGATGTTTGGTATGAATCATATTGAGTGCTAAGAAAGGCTTAAGGAGTTCCAATTCTATATCATTTTATGAAATTTTTTAATTTTAAAATGAATTGGAATTCTTGGATGTAGAGATTAAATGTTAATCTCATTTGGATATGATTCACAAGTCCTTGTTAGAATCATTTGATTAATTCAGATTGTCTTGAAAATAAATTCTTTTTATATTATCTGAATTGATGAGTGAGTTCTACGCAACGGAAGACATCCTAAAAGCTAAGGCTAGGATCAATATGATTTAATTCAAATTCATAGCCTAGACCGAAAGGTAAGGGTGGTAAGAAGAGGAATTATAATACCAAATAGTTGGACAAACTAGTTGCCCTAATAGTTGCCAAAAGGAAGTTAGACTCAAAAGCATGACCAAAAGGAAAGTGTTTCCGGTTTGGTAAAGCTAAGCATTGTCCATGATCGTTTTCTAGTTGGAGATTTACATGTTTTACTTTTTAAAGAGAAAGTTTTCATCTTTTGGTATTGTATGTTTTGGCACTTATGTCTAGATCTTATTAATCTAAATTGTATTCAAGATTGGTGAAAGATGGGCTTTTAGAACCATTATTTTGTTATATTCTCAATCTATGAATTCTATTTAGAGGATAATATGATCTAAGACTCCTTTATTGTAAAGAAATATAGTATTAGTGACTTCTTTAAGTCAGTGCATACATGAAGGAGGAATAAGACTCTTTTAGAAATAGTAAAGTACATGATAAGTATTTCCATTTGCTTATATCTTTTGGAGATATACTCTTATAATTACTATACATTTTCTAAAATTGATTTGAAAAGTTTAATCCTATGACATTTATCAAATTGTGGATTGGGTGAAAACTTAGTATATGATACTTCCACTTTTGGAGATGTCCAGCACTTGTGCTAAAAATGAAGTCTGACAAATTGAAATCAAAAGGTAGAAAAATGTGTGTTTATGATAGGTATCCAAAAGGAATTGTATAAGATTATTTTAGTAGTCATACAGAAGACAAGATGTTTGTAAAGTACAAATACAAAGTTCTTACAAGATGTTTGTAAAGTACAAATACAAAGTTCTTACAAGATGTTTGTAAAGTATAAATACAAAGTTCTTACAAGATGCTTGTAAAGTACATATACAAAGTTCTTGATCATGACTATATGAATAATCTTAAAGCTAAACATACAATTGTCCTAGCAGAAAAATGTCAGAATTTGTTGTAGGACAACTATAAAATACATTTAAAAATGAGATGGTTGTATTAGATACACCACAAGATATTATTCTAAATATATAGCTAGTACACCGGTACAATATCGTAGTGGGAGGATTATCATTTACCAAGTAAATTCATACTTTTGGGATAGTCTTTTAAAATTATTCAACAAGGATATGAATTTGATCCTCGGTCCTACGTAAAAGGCAATAGATGATATGAATATGAATTATTGGATCAAGGTTATGTGAATAGAATTAGATTCTATTTAAAGTCTAGAACTTATAGAGGCGCCTAGCGGCATTGAGCCTATTGTTTTCAAACAGGTCTACAAGGAAATGAGATTGATAGATTTGAAGATGCAAACCTTCAAAGTCAAGACTAGTGGCGAAAAGATTTATTTAAAAAGAAATGGTTCGACTATGAAAAGATTTTTTCACTAATAGTCAAGTTTGACTCTATCTAGATTCTCTTATCCATTATATTTCATTTGGATGAAATATGGCAATGGATATTAAGAAAGCTTCTTTTAGTAGCAATCTTGAGGTGGACATCTATATGATGTATCTAGACTTGTACATAGCAAAGAAACAGTAGTGTTTAGTATGCAAGTTGCTTAAAGTTCATTTATGGACTAAAGCAAGAATATGAATCATAAAATATCATCTTTGATCAAGAAATCAATTTTTTTGATTTTGATCAAGTATTAAAAGGCCTTAGGTGTATGTAAAGCTATATAGAATAATAATTTTCTTAATGTATGTTGATGACATTCTAATCATTTAGGATGATGTAGAGTTATTGTCATCAATAGAGTTTTGGTTGTCTAGTCAAGTTTGATATAAAGTACCTGGGAAAGACTAGTCACCTCCTAAGAATTAAACTTCGTTAAAATTCAGAAATTACGATGTCGGGGTCTATCTCAAACTGCTTAAATAGATTAGATTCTAGCCAAATATAGCATGTAATACTTCAAGAAATGATTCTTTCCTTTTAAGTATGAAGTTCCTTTATAAAGGATTATGTTCCTAAGACATATAAAAGGAAGAGCATATTAAGATGGTTCCTAATATCATATCAATAGGAAGTCTTTATGCTATGCTATATACTAGGTTAAATATCTATTTTGTGGTGGGCATAGTAAGCAAATATCAATTGAATCAAAAATCATTTAATTTAGTAGGAGTAAAGTATATACTCAAATATCTTAGGAGAATGAGGGATTATATGTTTGTCCACAAAAGTGAGGTTTTGATAGTTACTGGATGTAAAAATATTGACGTATAGTTTGATTGTGATTCATGAAGTTGGACTTCAAGATATGTGTTCATCCTAGGTGGTGAAGATACACGTGTGATTCATGAAGTTGGACTTCAAGATATGTGTTCATCTTAGGTGGTGAAGATACACATTAATCGTAAGTATTTTCTCATTAGAGAGATATGAGTACGTGAGAAGTAGTAGTAGAAAAGATAATTTATGCAATAAATCTAGCTGAAACTTATTCCCAAGCCTTGCCTTAGAGTGAATATAAATTACTCTAAAGGGAGATAAGTATCGGATATATGGTAAATTGTCTTTGAGGGCAAGTGGGAGATTGTTGGGGTTTATGCCCTAAAATCCAATTTATTGGCATGACATAAATAATTAAATTGTTTAATTATATGAGACTATCTATAAATGAACTAATAGGACATTATCTTAGTCCATGAGATGCATAGTATGTGATTTATGTGAAAAGTCATAGAAGATATAAATCACAAGTTCTTTGTAAACTCAGAATTTTAGTTCGTAGTCGGTGATGAAATTGGGCGTTTCATCTGCGAAGACTATAACATATCAACTACGATGATTTGTCTTGATCATGGAAGTGGAGACTTCTAGTTGGGATGTTGATATGTTTTAAGAGTTAAGACATATTGAACTGGACCGTTGTGAGATTTATTATTCTCCTAACGATTGTCAAATGAATAATAAATCTCACGACTTCTATTTACATCAACTCTAAATCTTGAGAGAATAATGGACTTGATCATGAGATGTAGGTTGTTTTGATATATCAGGAGTGAGATCTATAAGTCACAGTCAAAACCTCAGTATGTTGGATAGCCGCATTTAGTGTAGATGAAACATATATTCTCAAGATGGAATTCATAATCTCTAATGGAAACATAAAATATTCCCTTGAAATAAGTTTAATGGGTTTGGTTATTCAAGAGAATTGGGCCCAGCCACTTTAGTAAGGAGTTACTAAAGTATATATTCATGAAATTGAATTTTATAAATACATGATGAATAACGTAGAGGATTAAACCGGGTACCCAAGGATTAAGATGTAGTAATCTTCAAAGTGGCAGTCTATTTCATGACTTTGTATTACTACGAATATTTTAATGAAGGGGTTGCATGTATAATAAAGTCTTGGGATATAATTTATTAAGAAGGCTTAGAGTGTAATTATATTCTTATAGTGATATTGAATATAATTAATGGTAACTTTGGACTTATCAAGAATTGACAGAAAAGCCCAAGGCCCATTGGAGCTAGAGTCTTATTTGTTCCCTTTTGGTCCCACTCTAAGCCACATACTAGAGCCCAATTGGAATGACTCAAAAGGCTAGCCCAATTAGATAATCAGTTGTATATAAGGAGAAAAACATACAGAATTTCATAAGTGCTTTTTCATAAGGAAAAGATGAAGGTTTTTCATAAGTCTTTCATGAGTGTTCTCATAAGGAATGAAATGGTTTGTATGTGAGTGTTAGACTTTCTCTTATTCTCTCCTTAGAAACTGATTGAGAGACCACACATCTTGGGCATCAAGTGGAATTGGAGTGAAGATTAAAAGTGTTCCCAAGTACTTTCGATCTTTTGGTTTTGAATTTCACCGCACCGAGGTATACTTTCTTGTTCTTAAATTCTGAAACTTACATAGTACATGTTATCAATTTTGAATGAAGTAGATTCGTTAATTTTCCGCTGCGTATGTTTTGTATGCGTTACAAACATGTATTTTTCCAACACATTCTCCACTTACCGTTTGCCTTCTTGACCATTACTACATTGGCCAACCAGTCTAGCTAATAAACTTCTTGAATGAACTTCGCTATGGTCAACTTCTGCACCTCTTCTTTAATAGCATTGTCTCTCTCAGGAGCAAACACCCTATTCTTCTATCGTACAGGCTTAAAGGAAGGATACACATTCAGACGGTAGGTAATGACACTAGGGTCTATACCCGGCATATCCTCATGACTCCAAGCAAACACATCAATACTCTTCCTCAGGAAACAAACGAGATCCTTCGTAGTCTTCTCTTCTAAATCTGCCCCTACCTTGGTACACCTCTCGGGGTTATCCTCGTCCAAGGAAATGTTTCCAACGCTTCGGTGGGCTCTACCACATCTCTCCTTTCCTTAATGCTCATCGTCTGAACCTGTTCGCCCATGGCCAACATGGCTAGATAACATTCTCTACCTGCTAGTTGATCTCCTTGTACTTGCCCTACCCCATACTCCGTAGGGAACTTGACTGATAGATGGTAAGTGGACGTGACTGCCTTCCAACTATTTAAAGTTGGTCTTCCAATTATGGTATTGTAGGACGACAAACAATCAACTACGAGGAAATTCACGTCCTTGGTTACCTGTTGTGGATATGCCCCTACCACCACAGGTAATGTGACGGTGCCCACGAGCTGTACTTTCATTCCACCGAAACCTACCAAGGGTGAGTTCACTAAACGAAAGTTGATCTCGTCCAAGCTTCATTTTCTGAAAGGCAGGGTAATATAAAATATCTGCCGAACTCCCATTGTCCACCAGCACCCTCCTAGTTGTATAATCAACAATAAGCAAAGTGATAACGATGGCATCATTATGGGGGTGATGAACTCTTTCAGCATCCTCGTCCGTGAACGTGATAGCTTATTCTTCAGTGGTCCTCGTCCTTAGTGATCGTCCAGAGAGTTAGTCATTCTGCACTACCTTCAGGTATGCTTTCCTCGACTTGGACGACTGAACTGTTGAACTTCCTCCTATGATAACTCTTATTTTTCCAAGTGGAGGTCGTGATGACTCTTCCGCCTTACCCTTCAACTTCTCATCCTTGTGATCTCATCCAAGGAAATTCCTCAATTTCCCTTGCCTAATGAGGTTCTCAATCTGCTGCTTTAGATCAAAACACTCATCCGTGTCATGCCCATGGTCTCTATGGAAACGACAATACTTATTCTTGTTACGTTTGTTCGGATCTCCCTTCATTTTTTCCGGCCACTTCAAAGAAGGATCATCCTTGATTTGCATAAGAACTTGCTCAAGTGGCATGTTTAATAGAGTGTATTGTTGATTCTGAGCGGAAGGGCTTGCCTTCTTGCTATCTCAGTCCTTTTTATCTTTTGTCCGTCCCTTCTTTGGACGAGGGCCTTGCTCGGAGTGGCGCATGAGGTTTGCTTCCATTCTCTCAGCTCTCTTCCTCTTCTTGGTTATGATCGTGTCTTTTGCATTCATAAAGTTTTGGGCTGAATGGACGAGTTCAGCCATGGACTGAGGCTCTTTCTCATAAAGCGTGTGGATGAATAAATCAGAATTAACCCCATTATGAAAGGCCGCCAATAGTAGCTTATCATCCACCTCATCCACCATTAGGGCTTCCCTGTTGAAACGAGTGATAAAGGACCGCAGGCTTTCATTCTCCCCCTGTTCTATGGTCAATAGGCTGGACGAGGAACGCTTGTGTCTCTGTCCCCAAAATGAAGTTATTAACAAACAACTTGCTCAACTCTTTGAAAGAACTTACTGAATTCGGGGGTATTTTACTGAACCACACTCGTGCCGGACCTTTGAGTGTGGTAGGGAAGGCTCTACACATAATTTCATTCGGGACCCCTTGAAGGTGCATCGTAGTCTTAAAAGTAGCAATGTGATCAAACGGGTCATGCGTTCCATCATACGATTCCAAGGAAGGCATCTTGAATTTTGGAGGCAAGGGGTGACCGTTGATGGAAGCTGTAAAGGGGGAGTCTGTTCAGTGAACTAGATCCTCTACCGGATTTGCTCTTCTCATGTTCTCCCTCATCTCATCCATAACCTTCCTCATCTAGTCTATCTCCCTCTCCAAGTGAGGCACCCTTCTTGATGTGGTGGCCTTTGATTAGCTTTCAGGCTCAACATTTCTTCCATCTCCCTGGCTCTGGCCTTGCTCTTCTCCATATGCCTTATGCCGTTGCCTCCTAAGATTAATCTCCCTTGTCAATTCTTGGTTCTGGCAAGTTAACTCTGCCATAGCGGTTGCCATGGATTGCACATGTTGAACAGAGGATGGTTGCATGGCAGGCGCAGATTAACGATCGCGGTGGGGATTACTAGAGGCATCCCTACTTTCTTGATGGCCTGGACTAGTAGCCCTCGATCTTGTCCGAACCATTGTAGCCTTTTGTAAGAGAAAATAATTGTAGAACTCAAAGATAAAATCTAACAAAACTCTTTCCCACAAATGACGCCAATTGATGAACACAAGGAAATCAGTAGGCTGAATGTCTCGGGCGTTGATGATCTCAAGGTTACTTGGAAGGTCCTGAAAAAGTAAACACAAAATCAAAGGAGACCGAGGAAGATCGGCCAAGAATCCTCTGATGGTAAAGTCAGTATTTTTGGAGTTCCAATTTGTGTGGAAGTGTCTGAAAGACTTACCCTTTCGTAGATGAATGTTTATATAGCACACAGTTGGGACAGTTACTGGTTTAGCAACTACTCCTATTATTGAGGAGTTCGGAAGACTCAAAGGTAACTTCCATAATAGTTATGGAAGATACATGAACTTGTTCTTTGTAACCGTTATTTGGAAACGGTTTACGGTAAAGGACTTTGATCATTATGTTTCATGCCAAGTATGGAGCTCGTCCTAAGCTCGCATGGGGAAGACGTTCTTGGAATGTAAGGAGGTCGTCCAAACCTTACTTGGACGGATGACCTCCTCACAGATGAGTATGCTGTATTAGCATGGAGCATTTTTTCTACTCGCGGTCTGTTTGTATAGTTTCACATGGACGACCATCGTGGACGAGTCTGGAGTTTGGTGATTATCATGCACCATCACCTTTAGTTCGTAAACCGACAAACACATACACTGATTTCCCTTTTGTTGATGATATTGTGTCACTTCTTTATGGTAGACCTGTTTCTTGGGGAACTGAACCAAGAATCAATTCTTGAGAATTTACTGAGCTTAATTCTTTATGTTTGAGGATTTCTTGTCATAACATCTATCCTATATCTCATGTCCATACTGTTCCCATAGATATATGTGATTTTCTCTATGCTCTTGTTACTGATGGTTCTATGTGTTTTCCTTCTATGTTTATCCAAACCATTGCTAATATCTCTAGGAGTACTAGTAAAGGTCAAAAATGTTTATCTATTTCTATTATCTATTTATTTTTTATTTTCATGGTGTATGTCTATTTCCATTAAAAATATATGTTTATGTTTATCTATTCCTATTCAGTGTAAGAGTGTAAGGCTTCAGAGGTTCTGGAGGACAAAGGAGTCCTTTAGCTTTGGCTTTGGCTTGGGCCATCTTTCTCACTTCCATCTCTAACAAATCATTATTAGTGAGCTTGTAGCCTAGCCCTAAACCTAGTGTGGCAGTAGGTATCATCGGGACTTGAATAGTAGGCTTCTTCACAGCTCTCCCCAAATTCATCCCAAGAAGGTAGTTCATTCTCTCCTCATCATTGCTACAACATTGTTGTTACCATAAGGAGCAAAGTCCATCGAGATCTTCTCAACTTCTTCCTCTCTCTTTTCAAAACCAGGCCTCTCAATCTCAAAGCCATCCAAAGTCAACGGCTCTTTCTCAGAATCAATACCGTAAATAGGCTTAGGCACAGTCAAAGTATCCCCATAAATGGTCACAATAGCCCCTTCATGTGAAAACCAAACCTTTTGATATAGAGAGGAAGGTACGACTTCTGTATCATGGATCCATGGTTGCCCAAGGAGCATATTGAAGCATATGGCTATATTAAGGACTTGAAAATCCACCTTCTTGACCATCGGTCCGATGGTAAGCTCTAATGTTATGGTTCCCAATAATTCTCTTCTATTGTTGTCGTATGTGCTCACATGTTGATTAGTAGGCACAAAGTCTTCAATGCTTAGACCCAAGCAGCTAACAGTATTCAAAGGACACACATTCGAAGCACTTCCATCATTTGTCAAAACCATCGGTATCCTCTTCCCCATGGAATCTACAGTGATATGCAATGGTCGTTGTGGTGCTTCCCTTTCTTGGTCAGATCCTTGTCAGAATAGGAAATAGTGAGTTCTCTATTTATGGACCCAATCATAGCATTCAAATCTTGGGAGGTTGTGGTTGAAGGGACTTGAATATGGTTAAGATGGTCTTCTAGATTTTGTCGGTGTTTGTATGAGGCCATGAGTAAACCCCATAAGGATATGTTGGCTAGTATCTTCGGTAGTTGCTTGAGGACTTCATCTTTTTCGGCAGGCGTCTGCTCGGTGGATCTGTTCAAAGCTTCCATTGGGTTGTCGGTCTCTAAGTGTGGGGGTTTGAAGTGTCTCCCCCCCCCCCCCTTCGTGATGTGGGCAATTTTGGTTGAATCATAGGGATCGATGTCTTAGAGTTTGAAGTGTCTCCCCCCATTTGTGGATGTTGGGTGATTTGGTTGGGGTTTGAAGTATCTTGTAGATCAGATATGGGATTGTGATGTTGCAGCAATGGAGTTTCTTCTATGCTTGAAGGCTTCAATATTGTGATGAGAGTGACAGGCTTGGAACTGGAGCTACTGGCTTGAGTGCCGGGCTTTGGTTCTCTTTGTAGCCTTCCTTCAGATCTTGACCAGATTCTCCCCTAATGACAGGCTTGGTCGGGTTAATCAAAGCTAAGACCCTATCCACATCCATCAATCAACCAAAACAAACACACACAACATGCAATGCAATTTTAACCGGGACCGACCTAAGGGTAAGTTCTAAGTCATTATGTTGTAGGGTGGGTTTGTTCTTTCATTGTTTCCCATAACTAGGACGTTACACCTCCTAACTTATAATGTAATGAACATTGTGCTGGTCTGAATGGCATGGTTTGTCCCTTACAGTCAACAAGAAATGATCTAGTGACTTTAGGCTATGAGTTGGTGAGTTCGCCACTGGGTACCCGAATCTAATGAAGACCGGTGATCCATGATTACTACCACCACAAGTTGTTGAAAAGGGATGTAAACATATTTGTTTGAATGGCACACACTATGATAGTTAAGGAAAGATTTTAACAAATAATACAAACAACAAAATACCATACACCAAAATATTATACAACATCTCATCAACCATAAATAAACAAACAAATAACAATATCATGCAAGACCATGCAAAACAAGGGTACACATTTGGTCACTTAAGTCTAATATGAAGCTTAGTCCTCGACATCCCCAGCGGAGTCCCACTGTGAGAGACCACGAAAAGTTGCCTCTAAAAAAAGAGAGATTTTTGGAGTGCTTTTTAGGGCACCTCTCTTCTTGGGTAAGTGGTATGGAGTCGCCAAAATAAAAAATAAAAACAAGGCTAGATCTACTTAACCAATGACCTAAATCCGGAGGTTAGATTATGGAATGTGAAGGTGTTAGGCACCCATTCCGCCCAGATAGAGTTTGGTCTTCTAGACTCTTGTGACCAATGTACCTTTTTATGCATGTTATGAATGATATGTTGAACATATGAATCAAAATTAAATCACAAAAATTTATATATGAATGAAGTCTCTTCTTTGAAAAGAATCAGATCTATTTTTGGTTGGTAAAAAAAATTGATTTTGATTTGTTAAAATACCAGATCTGTTTTGTAGTATGTAGAAAAAAGTGGTTTCTGGAGATAAAAATTCAGAATTGTGTTTATTACATTAAATAAATTCTTTTGATTTGAAAAATATCAGATCTGTTTTTAAGAACAAAAAAAATGGTTTTTAGTTTATAAAAAATCAGATCTGTTTTGTGATGATAAAAAAATGGTTTGTGATGATAAAAAAAATGGTTTTTGATAACAAAAAAATCAGATCTATTTTTTATATGTTTTAAAAGAATGAAAAAGATTTTTTAAGAAGAGAATTTCACTCATAATTTAAATTGATGCAATATGAATTAAATAAAATAAACACAAACACAATCATGTTTAATCTTTTTCCTTATTTCAAAAATATTCATATGTTCATGAAAAATCAGATCTGTATCTAAGAAAGATACAAATCAGTTTTTGATTTGAGAAAAATTTAGATCTGCATCTAATGAAGATGCAGATCTTTTTTTTTTTTTAATTAAGTGTTCATATGTACATCTAAGAAAGATGCAGATCCGTTTTTGATTAAGAAAAATTCAGATTTGCATCTAAGAAAGATGCAAATATGTTTTTATTTTAAGAAAAAGAATTGGTTATATGCAGATTATTGTAATTAAGACAGAGATTGTAACAATTACATATAAAAAATCAAGATAAACTATGCAATGACTAACAGTTCATATTATAGATAAAGAAAAACATTCACCATCATGAACAAGAAGCATGAAAAGAAAAGGTGATTGAAAACAACCTCTTGCATGAGCACTCCTTGTTCTTGAGAGGATGTTTTAGGGTTCAAAGAAACTTATTCGGTTATCTTTGAAGCCTAAAAACCCTAATTTTAGCAGTAAATCTCAGAGAGGATCAGCAAATATTAGCAATTTGAGAGCCTAAAAACGTATGCCTCTTAGAGTGTAAAAAAAAAAAAAAAAAAAAAAAAAAAAAAGGTTCTGAATTATGAGACCCAGCCTCTATTTATAAAGGCCAGAAGACTCTAAAAAATAGCCCCGAAGTGAGGAACACGAATCGGGACTCATCCTTCTGCAAAAAGATCGAAAAAGGTGTGCCTTATCGTCACCTGAAGGCCATTGGGCCAAAGCCCAAAAAGGGGAAATTTGGCCCTTTTAAAGTGCCATTCAGCACTCCAAAAGTGCCGAATAGGCTCTTGGACACCGAACGTCTTTTCGTGTTCGGGTGTGTTTTGGATTCTCCTTCTAGGGTTTTTTAACCGGTCCTTGCATCTAGATGTGTTTTCATCCTTCGTCTATGATTTTTTTATCTCTTTTCTAGATAATTCAGGCTTTTTAAGAACATTTATCTTGTAGATAAATACCCTAAAATAAATCATGATAAAGTTCAGATTATCCACAATTTTATTGTTATCCAATCATCCCTTTTATTCTTATGTATGCATCCCTATTTTAAACATTAATTATCAACCAATCACAAATTTATTTAATTAATTTTAATTGTTTGACCAATCAAAATTAATTTAAATTGATCATGTGTGGTTGACTCTACCTAGACACAATGTGTGTTGACCGTGCAAACTTGATCATGTGATATCTTTTGATCCGATGGTCCGATTTGAAAACCGGAAACACTGTTGCGACTGTTAGAATTTCAAGATTCTTTTTATGGTAGCAACGAATGAATTGATGCATGTAATGCAAGAACAAATTGATTTCTTTAGCCTCTCAATTTTGTAGGGCATGGAGCTCTTGCTCGAATGATTGCCGCAGAAATCTATAAAACTCCTTTTAGAGATTTGAATGCCACAAGGATTGCCCTGTTTTATTGGATTATTAACTGCATTAGATAGAAATTATTTATGCAGAGTAATCTGTTGAGGTCAAGGATTCCTCAATCAATCCTAATTTCTTTTCAGTGTTTATCTAATATCCATTAATTATCAAAATAGGTAAATGTCAAGTCTTGTACGTACCATTACATAATAGCCATTGTTCAAGAAGTATAGCATATGCATCACCCTCACTATTCTCGCATAAATCAGTTTATGTTGTTGTATTGTTATGCGAGTGTATGTCCTAACTAGGATTTGAGAGGCTTATGCAAAGTATTAAATTATTTCTAAACTACAATTTTTGCTAACGTTATTATTATTGTTGTTATGTCATCCAACTTATATATTTGTGAGTAATTTAAAATTTTTTTATGTTCCATATCATTTCCAAGTGAGAAATCCAATATTGCATTTAACATATTAAAATTTTAAATATTAAAAGAAAATTTTATTTGAAATGTCATTGGTAGTCTTGCGCACATCATTAAGGAAACCAAAGGAGAGTCCGACATTTGAAAAAATACATACTCAGGCCTGTTCCATGTAAGGCAAACAATGCCCATTTTCTAACATTGATTTCTTTAGCCTCTCAATCCTTTTTTTTTCCAACAATAATAAATGTTTACAAAATAAATAATAAGATGAAAAGAACTAGATAAACATAAACATATACAATAAAAATAAAAAATAAATAGGGAATTAAGATAAACATAAACATAAACATAGGAATCACACAGTCTTCAAGAAAATACCAAAGTGTGGACAAGACCAAGGCCATACTTCCAAGGATTTATCATATGACACATGGCATAGTTTATGCAATTCATTTAATCAATTACTTTAGAAGGTAAATCTTTTTTTAAATATATTGTTAATGATTTTCAATGCAAATTACGTTGTTTGATATGAACTTTTTAATTTTCTGCGTATTAATCACTAATTTTTTTATTTTTTATCTTTAAGTTAAATCGCTACATAATATATTGAATAAAGGAAAATTTATCAAATTTGTAGACTCAAATAATTTCTTTCTCATCTAGAAAAATGTAGAAACAATTTATCTCTTTTCTGGATAATTTAGGCTTTTTAAGAACAATTGTCTTGTAGATAAATACCCTAAAATAAATCTTGATAAAGTTCAGATTATCCACAATTTTATTGTTACCCAATCATCCCTTTTATTCCTATGCATGCATCCCTATTTTAAACATTAATTATCAACCAATCACAAATTTAATTAATTAATTAATTGTTTAACCAATCAAAATTAATTTAAATTGATCATGTGTGGTTGACTCTACCTAGACACAATGTGTGTTGACTGTGCAAACTTGATCATGTGATATCTTTCGATCCGATGGTCCGATTTGAAAACCAGAAACACTGTTGCGACCGTTAGAATCTTTGAATTTCATCTTTCTATAATACTTGGAGGCTATCTTTTTCCTATGAAAATTCTTAGAGGATTTAGATGAAATCCTAGATAAAACCTAGCTTCAGAGATTTCTAGGATCTCTCAATTATATTTCCGACTTCTATCAAAACATCAGGCAGCAATGCAAACCACTCTTTGATAGACTTCGAACCAATCCACCTCCTTGGACTCAAATTCATACTTCTGTTATCCAGGAAATCAAGAAATATGTCAAGACACTCCCTTGCTTAGGAATTCCCACAGTAAATTCCTTCAAAATTGTCCAGACAGATGCCTCTAACATCGGTTATGGTGGCATTCTTCTCCAGCGTGTCAGTCCTACTTCCCCTGAACAGATAGTCTGTTTTCATTCAGGAATTTGGATTCCCACTCAGATTAATTATAGTACTATTAAAAAGGAAATTTTATCTATAGTACTATGCATTTCAAAATTTCAAAGTGATCTATATATATATATATATATATATATATGATGATAGAAATTCCAAATCAGTTTTTAGTTTTTAAATTTTGAAATGAAATTATGCTCATTGATCTTACTAGTGAGATGAGTTAGAGATAGAACAAAATTATAGATTTTTAAAAGCTTGCATGCACTTGCTGTTTTACTAATTGATTCCTCTTTTAGTTAGAAAGAAGATATATGTGCCATCAAGATTCCAAATTTTAATTTTCTTAATAGAGATTTTTTTAATGCAAAAATATAAATATTGCTTCTTAGGTTATAATTTGTGGTTTCTTTGGCTAATGTATTTTTACTATTGACACTTGTTTATCTCTCAGAATTCAGGTGATCATTTCACTTTAAGCTTAATGGAAGCCAATTTTTTTTTGCTTTCTTAAGATTGTGGGTGTTGGATACAAAGTAAGAGCTGAAGTTGAAGGACATCTCTTATTTCTCGAATTCGGATACAGCCATGAGGTTGAACTGTCTGTTCCTCCAGCTATGCGTGTGTTTTGCTTCAGTAGTAACTTACTGACACAACCACTTGCAAGTTCCGAATCCACGAACTCCTCTTCTTGGACTTATTGCAACATAAGCACCCACGCTTGTGACTTTGGGATCCCACTCAAAGGTTTAGCAATACAAACTCTCCAATTTGTGACTTCAAGACCACTCTTTAAGGTTTAAATCATCAGCAGTTGTTGATCTTGTTGCAGCAACTTTAAATCCACCGGTTCTAATGGTATGAGAATGATTTCCGATAGTGACTTTGAAAGAGGAAGGACAATACCTTTTAGATCTCACAAGAGTACCTCCAAAGTCTTCCCAAAAAACTGAAAAATGTAGTTAGGGTTTCCTTTTTATATGTGGAGAAGTTGGAATGAAACCCTAAACATTTTCGTGGGCTTGGGCCTAATTTAAAAATCTGCAGAATTTCTGTTCCTACGATTTTCGATTAGTCGAGTCTAATTCTTGATCGATCGAGCAAGGCAGAAACTCACTTCCTTTTTCTACAGTTAGCTGGACTTGAAACTTTGAAACAACCACTTTTAAGCATTGCCTAACACCTAGACTAAACATGTTTTGTTCTCGGTTTGCCAACACAATAAAAATATGATTCTAAACATTTACACCTAAATCTTTAGAACCTAACAATCTCCCCCTTTGGCAATTCGTGACAAAACACACATATAAAATGAAATGCTTAAATTAAATACCAGCCCAAATACAAGATATTGCCCTAATACAATTCTTTCATAACTACTAACTATTAGTTGCTAGTACAAATAGCAGCTATTGAAAGAATTAACCTATAAATTCCTAAAACACTGAAAACAAACCATAAACACATGTGTGGAAAATACAGTACCATAATAATAAATAAAAAAAAAGTTGAACTTTAATTCACAAAACATATAAAGAGACAGTTAACACATTAATAATGAATAACCTCATCATCAATAACTATCATAACCAATGAGCACATCAATATTTGTGAATCAAGGACATAAACATATAGACAAATATAAACAATGAAATATAAACAACAAAACCAAAGAAAATAAAGAAAATACATCAAACTCCCCCTAAACATCAAAACTCTACTCCCCCTAAGTACAAAAAGTCTCCTAAAACCTACTCCACCTTTTTGTTACGAATTGCCAAAGGCAACATCAGTCATCAGAGGGTGGAGGAGGTGGAAACACACTCCTATACTCCACAAAATCTGCTCTCAAGGAGGGCAACAGTAGGGTCTACATCGTCAGCACCACCAGAAGGATTCACAACTATAGTCAGATCCACAAATGTCTCCTTAGTAGTAGGTGTCGACGCTCGGCCTCGAAAAACGGAGTGGAGAACCACCGTCGCCATCGTGGGGCTTCAAGGCTTCTGGCCGTGGCGACGGTGTGGTCCCAATTATGCTTTCCTAAGGCATTCGAGCAAAGTACCATATTTCCATAGCGAAAATTTGGCAACATGTCACCTTACTTTCACGGCAGAAATTAGGCATCGTTTCGCCTTAGGTGACACAGACTGTGACAATCACACCGGAAGGGGTGAGTAGGTATATATATATATACATCATGCACAATGCAAGCACACAGAGCAGGAAAGTAAATGCCTACATCCCTAGAGCATGGCCTAAAATATAGATGCAGGAAAATAAACAGGGGTCATCATACTCTAGAGATGAGAACGAATGATACATGGCATGATATACCTAATACAACCCATCTAAGAGAGAAAAGGAGGAGGAAGGAAGGGGTTTTAAAAGAGTACAAAACCAAATGGGAGAGGCTAGACCCCCTAAATCTACTGAATCTAGCTGCTTGGCTTATATCTACATGCTTGCCTCCGCGCCTTTTTTGCATGCACCTGGGAGACTGTGCCCTAGCTCCATGCGTTCTTACTCCATGTGTGTACATGCAAAGGCAAAGACAAGAAACTAGCAGACAAGCGATAGAAGAAAGAGATGCAAAGAGCGTATGAAAAGGCATAAAGCTGATAAGCATAATAGACATGGCAAGCAAAGAAACAAGAAAACAAGCAAACAAACGAGAAGACAAACAAGCAAGGAAACAAACAAAAGGTGGTGTCTGTGAGGGACAAATGTAGGTTTGGATCAAATGTCCATAACTTCATTGTGTTGAAGCATGGACGACACACTAGCAAGCAAGACTCATGCATGAATATGCAAGCAAGCGTATAAAGATGCATATAAAGCCAACGGGTGGCACAAACAAGCATGACAAGCATAATCATCGCACGGAGCGGAAAAGGGAAAATGTATGCACGAAGCAATCGGCATCATGGAGATGCATCCCAAGTGGTTACATCTGAACATAGCCTCATGGACGTCAGTTGCAATCATGCAACCACAAACCCGTTAAGGGCATCAAGGATGGCAAAGCCTAGAACAAGAGAGGCTACCATAAGCATAAAGCATAGAAGCAAGCAAGCAAGCATAGACATGCAGATAGGGGCGATCCAAACCCTTTTATGTGGGCATTGGTGTATGGACGATGACAAAGACCATAGGGTCTAGATTGGGTCCTAACCATTAGGCCAAAACACAAGAAAGAAAGACAAAGCGACAAAAGAGCTACAATAGTACATGGCATGACAAACATGGCATAGATCTAGGCACACAAACATGGCATGGAGCGTACAAGCACATAGATGATGGCATAAAGCATGTAGAGAACATAGATCCAAGCACATAGGCATGTGAAAACATAGATCTAGACATATAGGCATAGAAACATGCATGTAAACATGTAGAAGCCTAGAACATAGACATGGAAGAACATGGATCCAAGCATATAAGCATGTGAAGACAAGGATCTAACCATATAGCATGGAAATAAACATGTACATACATAGATCCAAGCAAGGCATAGCCAACAATGTCATACAAGCATGTGAGCATGTAACTTTAACATCAACCTAGAACAAAAGGGGATCAAAGCATAGGAAAATATGGCATATAACATAAAGCATGTAGATCTAAACATATATGCATGTAAGGATGTAGATCTAAGCATGAAACATAGCAAAAGGCATAGAAAGCATAGAGATTTAGGCTAGAAACACAAATAAAGCAAGCAACATGCTAGGAAAGCAATAAATCATGTTATTAAAGCATAAAAGCAAAATAAATTCTAGTAAAAAAGATTTAGAAGGTTAGGGGTGTGGATAGTAGCTAAAAAGCTACACAATCGCCATACCACTCTTATATCTCATGCTCATATCACTCTTTTTGATGGGAAAGACTAGAAAATCCTAAGAGAAAGGCATAAATAACCATCTCACAACTAAAACCCGCCAATCATGAATAACATCTGTGTGCTTAAACATAGCAAAATTGGGATGTTTTAGCTTACATAAATTGGTATTTCTTCTCTCCCTTATATGCTCATGCATGTTATGCTTAAAAGAAAAAAATTGCAAAGAAAAAAAAAATAAAAGCAAAAAGATTTAAATGCTTTTAATATGATTGTAAGTGTGTTTCTAGGAGATGTGGGAGTTATAGGATGTACCTCGAAGGTGATAGTCCTCATCAACTAGTTATAATTGTGTGTGAGTGTATTTGATTTTCTCATGTCTCAAATCTTCATAATATGAGACACTTATGCACTCTTGCTATGTTTCACACACAACACGCAAATTCTTTGCTACTCTTGATACATGTGTAGGTACAGTGTGATTTGAACATCACAAGAAATACATGTATTGATAAATGCTCACTAAACTGTCTTAACTTGTTTTTGAAATATAAAATTGGTTAGACTTGTTTAGTGTGTGTGTGTGTGTGTGTGTGTGTGTGTTGGATGTATGAATGCCTTGCATATATGCTGAGAGATGTTTTGAGAGTTTAACATGTTGATTGGATCTTTGGTTGAGTTGCTTGCTTGTTGCATTTATCTCTTTATTTTTTTCTCCTTGAAAAACTCATTTTCTTCAAGCTCGACAGCTTCTCGACAGATCCTCAACAGTTTCCATTTCTATCGAGCTTTCTTTCTTCAATCTTGATAGAAACCTCGACAGATCTTCTATCCATCGAGGAATTTTCCTATGCTCTTTGCCTTCTCAATAGAATCTCAATAGATCTTTAATCCATCGAGATTTTTGGGTTGCTTCTCGATAGAAGTTCAACAATTTCTCAATCTAACGAGAATTCTGGGTTTCATCTCGACAGAAGCTCGATAGCTTCCTCGATCCATCAAGCCAAATTTTCTTTGGTCTCTGTCTGTTCGATAGATTCTCGATCCATCGAGACCTTTCTTTTGCCGTCGACAGATCCTCGATAGCACCTCGACAAATTCACTTCTGTCAAGATTTAAAACTCGACAGATCCTCTATAGAAACTTCGATCCATCTAGCTGCGATTTTTATTTAAAGGTGAGGTGCGATTCAGATTTTTTTTTACTCTCTTTCTCGATAGAAATCTCTCTCTCTCTCTCCCCAAACTCTTCACTCTCACTCATATCTTCACACCTAAGTGATTTTCGACCTAGATCTTGCTCCAAACACTTGGTAAGTGTTCTAATCCTCTTTCTTTACATGGATTTCATGCATTTAGACCTAGGTTTTGGGGGTTTTCAAAAATTTTGGGGTTTTTGAGTTTCTCTTGAAATTTTTGGGTTGGGTGTTATGATGTTGGTGCTATATGATCATGCATTGCATTCCATTAGCATTATAACAATGTTTCATGCATTTGTTAGATGTGTGCTTGATTATTGATGTGAGTGCTGTTAAGTTTGGATTGGGTTTTATCCATGATGCTCTTAAATTTTCATGTCACATGTTCATGCACTTTTCATGCATACGTACTTCTCTTTTTCTCTTTTTATGGTCTGAGATTGTGTTTCTGTTCTGTCTTCTCTCTCTCTCTCTCTCTCTCTCAAATAGAACCTCTCTATGACACCCAAACAGAGAAAATCCATTTCGGCTCGGAACCCTTTCCAAGGTTCTAGGTCATCCTCTTCTTCTCTTCCTTCTGTTCCATCTCACATCCGGTTCTATGATAAGAAGGCTAAGATGGACTTCTTTGAGAACTTCCAGGCCTATGATGTTCATCTGAATTGCTAGGTCATTCTGTCGGATTTCTCTGACACTATGCTACCCGATGTCATTCGGACTCGAGGATGGGAATCTCTATGTAAGAGACCGTGCGTTGTCCCGTCGTGTTTATACAGGAGTTCTACTCTAACATACACAGCATCGATACCTCTGTGCCTTAGTTCGCTACGCGATTTAGAGGTACACGTATAGTAGTTACCCCGGATCTTGTTATCGAGGTACTACAAGTCCCTAGGGTAGCACATCCTGACTACCCTGGTTGTGATCGTCTCTGGACTATGTCTAGAGACGAACTTACCTCCCATTTTTGTGGGACTCCTTCCATATGGGGTGGTAAGCTAAACACTCCATGCTTGGGTTTTGCAAAAGGCCCGAGATTCCTTAACATGGTGATAACATTCACTCTCACACCATTGTCTCACTATAACTTCATCACTGAGTCGTATGCTTATTTTCTTCTTTCTTTGATGGAGGATCTTAACATTGATTTTCCCTCTCATTTCATCATATCTATTATTGATGTCTATCAGGACACCGCTACTTGTGATAAGCTCATCTTTCCTTCGACTATCACACGGACCCTTCAGCACTTCTCCATTCCCATTCCTCTCTCTCCTCTCTTCACTGTCGTGGGTGCCATCAGCTCTGGTTCTGTACGGTAGAGTGAGGCTCAGCTTCAGTCGAAGCGGCCACGCGTTGAGACGACTGATCCTACGGCTCCTACAACTCCACCATCTTTAGCTCTGTCTTATTTAGTCCCTTATACCTCCGCGGCTGGTGGTATGACCCTCGAGGCCATCATGGAGTAGTTTTAGAGGATGTAGGCCAACTTTCGTGGTTGTTTAGACTATCTCACTGATGAGATGTGTCAGATGAACGCCCGAGTGGGTTGCATTGCTCACCAGCAGGCTCGCACGGCTGGTTTTGCTCCATCTCCTTCTCCAGAGCGTCCTGCAGCTTCTCCTTCTAAGGATGAAGATGATGATGATGAGGATGATAAGGATGGTGCTAGCTCTTTTGGTGATGACGACCTCTCAGTGACTTGCCCTTTGTCATTCGTGACAAAAAGGGGGAGTAGTTTTGGTTTTGAGAGTAGTCTTGTACTTAGGGGGAAAGTTAGTATAGGATATTTTTTGATAGGGGGAGTGTTCATAGTTTTTGAGGGATGTAGTGAGGGCTTTATGCATTTTCTTCTTTTATTACATTAGCCTCCTATACCTTGGTTTTGTAACCATTATATTTACATACATTGTACTTATTTTCATATATGATGATGATGTATGTCTTTCTTCACCTACCTTTACATGTGTTATTTCTTCTCTATCTTTATATGCATGTTTTTTTATGTACGCAATCTTTATTTCTGTTTCATACATGATGCCTTGATGAGTTTTATTTAAGTGTTTTAGAAAGACAGGGTGTGAAAGTCTATATTGCCATGAACTCTCTTCTTACAAAATTTTTCAAGAGTTTGTATTAGGGATAGATTTATTTTGTAATACAACAAGCGGCTATGAGTTTAGTGATTTAAAACTTCTCTCATGATTATTTATTTTGTTGCGGTTTTGTCACGGATTGCCAAAGGAGGAGATTGTTAAAGACATATTTTATGTAATTGGCTAATTCTTTGACAAAATGCACTTTACTTGTAATTGGGTAGATCTAGGATGAGTTTAGTACTTTAAGAAACAAAGAGTTCAAGTCAAGTGTTAAAGTCATGAAGATCTGACCAAGAAACAGTGAAGAAAGAGCTGTTCACTAAAGCTCGACAGAAGTCTCGACAGAATCCTTTCTATCGAGAATTAATGTTGAAGCTCGACACAAGCTGTTTCTGTCAAGAATTACGAAATCAAAATTTTCAAATCTGATTGCATGCAGATTCTTGTATATTTGTGTAGGGTTTCTTTTCTCACAACCCTAGACATATATAAGGATTATTTTGAAGGCCGTCGCATATGCTTTGAGTGACCCAGTGCCTTATTCTCTCTGAAAGAAACTATTGCATTTTTATGCCAAAGGGTTTTGTAATCAAGGAGCTTTCTGATCTTCATTGTGCATGAAGTGAACTTTGTAGCCAACAACCTTCTTCAAGTTGCTGGAGTTAGTCACGTACTGGGATTTGTGCATTAAACGGAAAGAGTGCCACTACAAGATCAAGTCCAATTGGGTATTGGAGTGAAGATTCAACTGTAGGTTGATAATTTGGGATAGGCCAAGGGTAGTCGGTAAGATTCCTTTTACTTGTAATCGCTTGATTATTGATTAGTGGATTCTTGGGAGTGGTGACCTTAAAATCACCCGGTGGGGTTTTTGCCTTGGTGGTTTTCTCCATTCGTAAATAAATCACCGTGTCAAATTTAGTTTCTGCTGCATTTAATTTCGTTGGTGTTAACATCATATTTTGCCTGCCCTCGATTTGCATGCCGAACCCCCGAAATTCAAAAAATATTATTTTCTCTCTACGGGGCCATGAGAACATCTAAAACGACGTGGTGCAACCCATTTAGGCACTAGAGCACCCGAAGTGCCCATTTCTGCCAAAATGACCAAAACGCCTTTGGTCAACCCTAGGTTTAACTGAAGGTCAAACGAGGTCCAAAATTCCACAAAAAAAATATTTTCATAGATTTACACTAAACCCAAGCTTCTCGGAGATTTTTAACAATTTTGACCAAGTTTGACTTGAAGTCGACTTGAGGTGGGCCCAAAAACCTTAATTTTGATCCGGCTGTCAGAACGGGTTGAAACTAATGCCATTGCGAAGATTATTGAATTCTCGTTCCAACGACTATTCATGGGTCAAAATCGAAGTTAGAACGGCCGAGATATCATGAAAACCAGGATGACGCACCGATCGACGCATTGCAAACTTCAGTGAGCCATAACTTTTGATCCAATCGTTGGATTTTCAGGTTCCACACCTTTTCGAAATCAAGAAGCCAAGATCTTTCTAGAGGTACCTAGATCCACACTTTTTGAGGGCCTTTGAGGGTGGTTCCTCTTAAAGAGTTGTCGATGGCTCTTCAAGGGCCGTCGCCACGAAATTCGCGCTCGGGGCTATAAATAGCCCCAAGCATGCCCCAGACCGAAGAACACATTTTTTCTGATTTTCTGCTCTCTGCCCAGCTTATCTACACATTTTTTGTCTACTAGTGGTACTTCTCCCCTCGAGAAAACTGTTCAGGAAGTTGCTCTTCTGAAGGAGCAAATGGCAAAAATGATGTGTATGATGCAACAACTGGTTATAGGAGGAGGACTAATCTTTTCCGGTCATAGTCAAGGGGGTCCCTAAATTGAGAATGAAAATCAGCCTCTGCCAGTACAGGAATAGGGCCACCATGTACTGCCCTAGGGTAATGACCAGGAAACAGATCCTATAAGGACAAGAACCCTGAATCTGGGTATGGCCAAGTCAAGAGCCAGGTGGAAACTCTAGCTGAGAGGTTTCGTATCATAGAGGGCTCTAGTGTCCACAGACGTGTTGATCTAGATAGTCTGACCAAGTTCCCTCAGGTCATTATGCCTCCTAAGTTCAAGGCACCAGAGTTCGTCAAGTATGATGGTACAGGAGACCCCTACGCACACTTGTGCATGTTCTGTAGGAAGATGGCTCCCTATAGGGATAATTACCCCCTACTTTGCCAGATTTTTCTTGATAGTTTGACCGGCCCCACGGCCACATGGTATGCGAGATTGGAAAAGATCTCTAGCTGGAGGGAAATGGCCAACTCTTTCTTAGAGTACTACCAGTTTAACACCGAGATAGCTCCCGATTGTACCGTTCTTTAGAGGATAGAAAGGAAGAGTGGGGAATCCTTCCGTGAGTATGCCTAGAGGTGGCGTGAGCTAGCTGCACAGGTGCAACCCCCCATGATGGAAAATGAGATGATTAAGTGGTTCATTGATAACCTCAAGCCTCCTTATTACGAGAAGATGATATGCACCCAAGTCACTCATTTCGCTAGCCTCATCCCTATCGGGGAGCGCATTGACGAGGGTATTAGGAGCAAGAAGATCATGGATGCTAAGTCTTTGAGTTCCATGGTTGAACAGCAAGTCAAGAGAATGACTGGTCGCAAGACTAAGGAAGCCGATGTTCATATGGTTGACAATGCCTCAGAAAGGCCTAAGGGTGTTGCTCCCAGTTATGCTTCCCTAACTGCTAGACCTTATTAGCAACAGAATCAATCTTCTTAAGCCCCTAATGAAGCCTTTAATTAGAGAGGAAGGCCAGATCTACCGCGTCCCCCCAGGAGGGAAAACTGAAAGTACACTCCGTTACCCATGCCTATGGCAGATCTTTATGCTTACCTACTGGAAAGGAAGTTAATAACCCTACTATTTCAGAGGCCAAGAGAAGGTCCTCTCCCACCGGGATTTGATTCGTCCAAGAAGTGCGAACATCATTTTGGGGCCGAGGGGCATACTTTAGAAGAATGCTTCCAGTTGAGAGACTGTGTCCAAGATCTCATAAACAACAAGCTGATACAGCTCGATAATGCAGTCGCTCTGAACATTATCACAAACCTTACCTCCCCATTAAGAAGGGAATGTCAACGCCATCATCACGGTGGAAGAAAGGGTTCCAGATTTCTCCTCATCGTCATTCCCGTGGAAGGCTATTCTTCGAGCCTTGGTCTAAGAGAGCCACCTCGATCTCAAAGGAATAGGAACCCCAGGATTTGATTGGGGAATCTGCTCATTCTGCGACAGTGAAGACAGTTATGCCCTGCTTGATTGTAAAGTGCTCTGAGCACAAGTGCAGAGTTTAGCCGAACGCGGTATCATTTGGGTTGAAAGGGAAATTGTGCGAAGAGGTGACTGTATGGCAGCGAGCTTATGTCCTTTAGCTACCCAGTTAGGAGCCAGCTACAATGCTATATCAATTGGGTCAAAGAAGGAGTGGGACGAATATTTACTGAAACACCTTGGCCAGATTTCTCCAGCACCGTCCTTTTCAGTGGACATTGAGGAAATCATAGAATCACATGCGGATTCAGGGTCATCAAATTCAGGGAAAGGGCAAGTCTCACTAGCTATAGAGGGTTTACTCCTCTAGTTATTGGCTTACCTGCGGTCACAGGGCCAGCCTCATCATTAGTTCAGTAGGGAACCGCCATTGCTCCCACTATATGAGGTTTCGATCCTCTTATTTTACCAAAGCCTGCCTCAGGAATCTCAAGGGTATTTGGCTTAAAGGCCCTTGAAGCCATGCTACCAAGTCCAGTGGTCATTAATCTGAAGACGTTCTCCATAGCGCCTAATTTGCAAACTCTAGAGGGCGTTATCATTCGCATGCCAAAGCCGTTCCCTTATGAAGATAGTCATTGTGTCCCTTGGAAATATGATGTGCCCTTGATCTCCACCCGAACCAGAAAAGAGGAGGTCTGTTCCAATATCTCTTTAGGTCTATCTGGGCTCACTAGGAGTGGCTGTTACTATACTCCCGAGGAGCTAGAAAAGAGAAGGAAAAAGATGGGTAAGGGTACCGCCGAACCCGTTAGGAACAGAGTTCCAACTGAAGAAGCAGAGGAGTTCTTGAAAGTTATAAAAACTCAGAGTACAGTGTGATTCAACAGCTAAACAAGTCGCCAGCTCAGATCTTCATCTTGGCGTTATTGCTATCCTTTAAGGTCCACCGCAATGCTCTCTTGAAAGTCCTGAAAGAGACATGTGTTCCTACAAGTGCTACAGAATCCGCCTTTGAAGGCATGGTCTCAACAGTGTTGGCCACCAACCAGATTTCCTTTACGAATGGTTAACTACCACAAGAAGGTAGAGACCATACTTTGCCCATGCACATTATAGTAAAGTGTGAGGATATGATCGTCGCAAGAGTACTGATTGACAATTGGTTTGCCCTGAATGTTTGCCTGATGTCCACTTTGGAGCATTTGAATGTGGATACCTCTCTTATTCACCCTACCACCATGATCATTAGAGCTTTTGATGGCACTCTCAGGGAGGTGTAAGGCGAGATCGAGCTAGCCATTGGAGTTGGCCCTATGTTCTTTACGGTCAACTTCCAGGTCATCAAGGTGGATTCCCCTTATATTATGCTCCTAGGGAGGCCTTGGCTACACACCACGGGCGTGATTGCTTCTACTCTTCATCGAAGACTTAAGTTCACATCTGAAGATCTATTGGTCACTATTATGGCTGAGGAACTCTTGACTTTCTTCAAGGAGACTTTTGTCCCTTACATTGGTGCTAATGCCTTTCCAGAGACAACTTTTCACAGTTTCGAGCTAGTCTCCATGATTTCTAGAGCTCTAGAACTCAAGTCTGCATGGCCTTTCACTACTTTAATGGCTGCCAAGGAAATGCTCAAATTTGGCTATTAGTTGAGCCAAGGCCTCGGTGCTGTAGGACATGAGAAGGCTTCTTTAATCGAACTCCCAGGCAACAAAGGAGGTTTCGGTCTAGGCTACGACCCCTCCAATGAAGAACTTTTTCAAGCTTTTAGAGGAAAGAAAAGGAAGTACCTTAGCCAAGGGATGTCCATTCCCCACATCAGGGCCACTTTTCCGGCTCTGGCCTAGGTAATCAGATTAGAAGCAATGCAGGAATAATGTGAGGAAGAATCAGATCTGGCTTGTCTCATCCGCCTTTATCTAGAGGAATTCTCAGGGAACACCATCATATCCCTAGGGGATGATCTAACTGCTACTATCAGGCCTTATATGCCAGGCGAGACAGTAGGCCATTGGACCGTCAAGCCCTACTTTGTGGTTACACCGGCTAAGTAAGGAGTATTCCATTATTGTGTGGTTGGGTCCTCTAATTGCCAGAAAGAGTTGGAATAGCATATCTAGTTTGTTTTGCATGTTTATTTCCTGTTTCCTGCATTCCTTTTTTGCATTTTCAAGTTCATTTTCCAAAAAATATGTTTCCTTTTTTATCATTATCGGGCATGAACTTTGTTATCCCTCTATCTACAATCCACTAATGAAATTATCCAGCATATTATTCCAGAAATCCTTGCATTTATCTCTTTACATGCTTTCCTACGAATATATGTGTGCAAATTGTCTTATGTTTCCTTGTATATGTTCCGTTCTATAGGATCTATTCTAATTCCCAAGCGGGTACATCATCCTATTGCTATAATAAGAATATCGATGACACGAATGAGACAACAGAGTTGGAACATGACATCGAAGGATTAGAGGAAATTTCGAGTCTCCCTCATGATATTTTGGAAGCTCTAAACAAAGAGAGCAAAGGGTTCAAGCCTAACATAGAAGAGACAGAGGTGGTTAACCTTGCTGACGAAGGCAAGAATGAAAAACCCGTCAAGATTGGGATAAACTTTCCTAAAGACATGACAACATTCACCACCCATTAGGGAACTTATGCATATGATGTCACGCCATTCAGCCTAAAGAACGCTGGTGCTACCTATCAGCGAGCCATGGTAACCCTGTTCCATGATATGATGCATAAAGAGATTGAAGTTACGTAGACGACATGATTGCCAAATCCTGCACTGCCAAGGATCATTTGGTAGATTTGAGAAAGCTGTTCAAGCGCCTTATCAAGTACAGATTGAGAGTAAACCTTAACAAGTGCGTTTTCAGAGCTAGTTTAGGGAAACTGCTTGGCTTCATAGTCAGCCAAAAAGGAATTGAAGTGGATCCAGCCAAAGTCCAAGCCATTCAGGATATGCCAACACCACAAACTGAGAAACAGATTCGTAGTTTCTTAGGCAAAGTCAATTACATAGCATGCTTTAGAGCACAGTTGACCGCCACATGTGATCCATTGTTTAAGCTCTTGAAGAAGGATGCAAAGATAGAATGGACAGATGAGTGCCAAGTGGCCTTTGATAAGATCAAGTAGTATTTGTTGAACCCTCCTGTTTTGGTTCCTCCAACGCCGGGATATCTATTGATCCTCTATTTAGCGATACAAGAGACCTCCATGGGTTGCATGTTAGGCTAGGCAGCTGAACCCAATCAGAAAGAAATGGCAATTTACTACTTAAGCAAGAAGTTCACTAGCTATGAGATTAATTACATCGCCATTGAGAAGACGTGTTGCGCCCTAGCATAGGCATTGCGCAAGTTGTAGCAGTATATGCTCTACTTCATGACGTGGCTCATTTCTTGCATGGATCCCATTAAGTACATCTTTGAAAAGCCAGCTTTTACAGGGAAGATCTCCCATTGGCAAATGTTGCTCTCTGAGTTTGACATTGTGTTTGTAACAAGAAAGGCCATCAAGGGCCAGGCCATAGCCAATTACCTAGTGGATCAGCCGCTAAATGATCTAGAACTTTCAGAATCCCTCTTCCCTGACGAGGATGTCATGGCACTAGAGCCAGAACCTGACAGTATGGAACCGTGGCGTTGGAAGTTTTATTTTGATGGAGTCGCCAATTCTACTGGAAATGGAGTGGGAGCAGTCTTAGTTTCCCCCAAGGGCCAGCAAATCCCTGTTTAAGTTAAGCTGAATTTCGATTGCACCAACAATGCCACAGAATACGAAGCGTGCATAGTAGGCCTGCAAGTGGCCCTAGAGTTTGGCGCCTATGACTTGAGCATCTTTGGAGATTCCCTGTTGATCATCTCTTAAATCGAAGGAAAATGGCAAGCCCGGGACACTAAGTTAATTCCATATCAAAAATGCGTCAGCCGCTTGATTTCGAAGTTCCGAAACATCATATTTGCCTATTTGCCCCGAGCACGCAACCAGTTTGCAGACGCCTTGGCTACCCTGGCTAGTATGGTTAAGTTATCAGAAGGAGATGATGTGCGGCAATTACGCATAGAAGTCCAAGGCGTTCTAGCCTATTGCATGAACATCGAAGAATGCATAAGTGTCAAAGTCGAAACCGACGGAAAACCATGGTACCATGATATCAAGGCTTATATCAAGAACGGTGAATACCTGCCCGGTGCCACGGACAGTGAAAGGAAGTTCATCCGACGCATGGCCTTCCAATTTTTCTTGAGTGGAGAAGTCCTGTACAAAAGGAACCACGATTTTACCTTGCTCCGATGCATAGATGCCTCTAAGGTGAATCATCTGATGGAAGAGATGCATGAAGGCCTACTTGGAGCCCATACCAGTGGACCCCTGTTGGCACATAAGATTATGAGAGCCGGTTACTACTGGCTCACCATGGAAAATGATTTCATTAAACACGTGAGGACATGCCACCGTTGCCAAGCCTATCAAGATAAGAAGAATGCTCCTCCTCAGCCTTTGCACTCTTTAGTAGCGTCATGGCCCTTCTTAGCCTAGGGTATGAATGTCATCGGACCCGTGATTCCGAAAGCTTCAAATGGTCACGAGTACATTTTGGTGTCCATCGATTATTTCACGAAGTGGGTGGAAGCCACTTAGTACAAGAACTGATGGAAATATGCATGTACGCAGCGGAAAATTAACGAATCTACTTCATTCGTAATTGACAACATGCACTATGTAAATTTCAGAATACAAGAACAAAAGAGTGTAACTTGGTGTGGTGAATTTCAAAACAAAGATTGTAAGCACTTAGGAATACTTTTAATCTTCATTCCAATTCCACTAACGCCTAAGATGTGTGATCTCTCAATTAGTTATATGAAATGTTCAAGAGAGAATTAAAGAGTGTCCAACACTCACATACACCATTTCATGTAAGTTGTTCTATATATATTAAATTCTGTATGTTTCTCTCCTTATAACTGATTATCTAATTGGGCTAGCTTTTTGGGCCTTTCCAATTGGGCTCTAGTATGTGGCTTGGAGTGGGACCAAAAGGGACTAATAAGACACTAGCTCCAATGGGCCTTGGGTTTTTCTGTCAACTCTTGACAAGTCCAAAGTTACCATTAACTATATTTAATACCAGTATATAAATATAGTTGCACTCTAGGCCTTATCTATAAATTATATCACAAAACTTTATTATACATGCAACCCCTTCATTAAATATTCGTAGTAATACAAAGTCATGAATGTAGACTGCCATTTTATAAATTACTATATCTTAATCCTTGAGTACCCAGTTTAATCCTTTTAAGTTATTAATTATATATTTATTAAATCCAATTCCATAAAAATATACTTTAGTAATTTCTTACCAAAGTGGTTAGGCCCAACTCTCTGAATAACAAACCTATTAAACTTATCTCAAGGGAATATTTTATATCTCCGTTAAGAGACTATGAATTCCATCTTGAGAATATATGTTCCATCAACACTAAATGTGGCTGCCCAACATACTGAGGTTTTAACCGTTACTTTAGATCTCACTCCTGATATATCAAAGCAACCTACACCTCATGATCAGGTCCATTATTCTCTCAGGATTAAGAGTTCATGCAAAATATAAGTCGTGAGATTTATTATTTATTTGATAGTCGTTAGGAGAATAATAAATCTCACAGCGGTCCAGTTCAATATGTCTTAACTCTTAAAACATATTAATATATCAACTAGAAGTCTCTACTTCCATGATCAAGACAAATCATCGTAATTGATATGTTATAGTCTTCGCAGATGAAACGCCCAATTTCATCACCGACTACTAACTACAATTCTGAGTTTACAAAGAACTTGTGACTTATATCTTCTATGACTAAATCACATACTATGCATCTCATGGACTATATGATAATGTCCGAATATTTATGTTACCATTATTTCAGGTAATAATAAAACAACTTTATTAAACACAATATTAAGTCATACATAATGTCATACTTAATATTATACATAGCATCATACAATAGGATTTAAGGCACTAATCCTAACAATCTCCCACTTGCCCTAAAGACTATTGTGCACTAATCTAACTCCCATTCCCTCTAAATGTGACTCGAAAGTCCCTTGAGGCAAAACTTTGGTAAACGGATCTGCTAGATTATTTGCACTTTCAATCTTTGCTACCACCACATCTTCACGAGCAACAATATCTCGAATGATATGGTACTTCATCTCAATGTGTTTTCCTTTCTTATGATTCCTTGGATCTTTAGATTGTGCAACTGCTCCACTGTTGTCACAAAACAATGTGATTGGAACTTGCTCTATTCTCATTACACCAAGGTCAGAAAGGAATTTCTTGAGCCATACAGCTTCCTTTGCTGCCTCACAAGCAGTAACATATTCTGCCTGCATGGTGGAGTCTGCAACACAAGATTGCTTAATACTCCGCCAACTAATGGCTCCACCTCCCAAGGTGAAAACACATCCTGAAATGGATTTTCTAAAATCTAGATCCGATTGAAAGTCTGAATCTGTATAGCCAACAGGTATTAAATCCTCACAACGGTAAACAAGCATATAATCTCTCGTTCTCCATAGATACTTAAGAATATGCTTTACAGCTTGCCAATGTTTTGGTCCTGGATTTGATTGATATCGGCTGACCATGCCAACTGAATAGCAGATATCTGGTCTAGTACAAAGCATGGCATACATGAGACTTCCTACTGTAGAAGCATAAGGAACTTATCTCATCATATCTTCTTCCTCTTGAGTCTTACGCCTTTGGTCATCAGACAGAGGAACTCCATGTCTGAAAGGAAGTAATCATTTCTTGGAGTTTTGCATGCTAAACTGTTCTAGAACCTTATCTATATATCCAGCTTGTGATAAGCCTAACATCTTATTCTTGCGATCTCGCCAAAGCTTGATCCTTAGAATAAAATTAGCCTCACCCAAGTCCTTCATATCAAATTGGCTTGACAACCAAACCTTTACTGGTGACATCACCCCTACATTATTTCCAATGAGTAGAATATCATCAACATAAAGCACTAAGAACATTACTACTTTATCTTGATGTCTTTTGTACACACATGGTTCATCAAGATTTTGTTCAAAACCAAATGACTTGATTGCTTGATCAAATCTGATGTTCCATGACCTAGATGTTTGCTTAAGTCCATAAATGGATCTTTTCAACTTGCATACCATATGCTCTTGGTTCTTTGCTACGAAACCTTCTGGTTGCATCATATAGATTTTCTCTTCAAGATTACCATTGAGAAAAGCAGTCTTGACATCCATTTGCCAAATCTCATAATTAAAATGAGCAACAATGGATAAGAGAATTCTGATAGATTTAAGCATTGCTACTGGTGAAAAGGTTTCCTCATAATCAATACCTTCTTTTTGTGTATACCCTTTCGCCACTAGCCTTGCTTTAAAGGTTTCAACCTTTCCATCTATCCCTCTCTTCCTCTTGTAAACCCATTTGCAACCAACAAGTTTAATGCCGTTATGCGCCTCTACAAGATCCCAAACTTGATTGGAATACATGGAATCTAATTCAGATTTCATAGCTTGGACCCAATGATGTGCATCTATATCATTCATTGCTTCATCATAAGTGTAAGGATCCGATTCAGCCTCTTCTGAGATAGTTTCATAAGTTTCTCCCAAACCTATGAATCTTATAGGAGGCCGAACAATTCTCCCACTTCGACGAGGCACCTGTGTACTAGACATCTCTTGAGTACTATCTTGTGGTGTATTTAATACAGCCACATCATCCCTAGTTTCATTCATTGGTTGTTCATTTACAGGTTCATTCATTTCAACCAAAACAACTTTACTTCTAGGATTAAAATTATTCACATAATCATCTTCCAAAAATTTGGCATAGGTGCTAATAAACATTTTGTTATCTTTATGATTATTGAATAAATAACCCTTTGTTTCCTTTGAATACCCTAAAAACATGCATACTTCCGTTTTAGCTTCCAACTTATCAGACTTACCTTTCAACACATGTGCTGGACATCCCCAAATGTGGAGATATTTCATACTAGGCTTGCGCCCACTCCACAATTCCATGGGTGTGTTAGGAACAGATTTTGATGGAACTAAATTTAAAATATGCATTGCAGTTTTTAGTGCATATCCCCAAAAGGAAACAGGCAAAGTTGAATAACTCATCATGGACCTAACCATTTCCAAAAGAGTCTTATTCCTTGTTTTTTCTACACCATTTTGTTGGGGAGTTCCAGGTGCAGTCAATTGGGATACTATTCCATTTTGAATTAAGTAATTCTTGAAATCCCCAAGAAGGTATTCGCCACCTCGATCAGATCGAATGGCCTTTATGTGTTTACCTAATTGCTTCTCAACTTCAGCCCTAAACTTTTTAAACTTTTCAAAGGCTTTGGACTTTCGTCTCATTAGGTACACATAACCATATCTTGAGTAATCATCGCTAAAAGTGATGAAGTACTCATAACCTCCTTTTGGTTGGGTTGACATAGGACCACACACATCAGTATGCACTAGCTCTAGCAAAGATTGGGCTCTTCTACCTTTTGCATTAAAAGGTCGTTTGGTCATTTTACCTTCCAAACAAGATTCACAAACTGGAAATTCATCAAAGTCTATGGGCTTTAAGAGTCCATCTTTGATCAGTCTTTGAATTCTGTTTGAATTAATATGACCTAAACGCAAGTGCCAAAGATATGCATCACTAGTAGAAGAAAACTTTCTCTTTAATGATTTCACATGAGAGTTATTATCTAATTCAGAATTATATAATTCATGCTTATCAGGAGTTAAAATATAAAGACCATCCACAATATTACCAGAACAGATAAACACTTTATCCTTCTTTATTACAACATTGTCTTTAAGGATAACATAGTATCCATGTTTACCTAAGTAAGTAGCAAAAATTAAATTCCTACGAACATTAGGTACATACAAACAGTCTTCCAATATTAAAACTCCAGATTCAAAACATAAATTATAAACACCAATAGCTACAACCGGAATCCTGCTCCCATCAACCAAAGTAAGAAACAACTCCCCTTCTTTAAGCTTTCTGGTCTCTTAGAACCCCTGTAAGGAATTGCAGATATAATTAGTACAACCTGAATCCACACACCAAGAATCCGTGGGATTCTGCATTAAACATATTTTTAGAAGGAATGTATTTTTCATACCCATATTCTTGGCAGCCTTGAATATTGGACAATTTCTCTTCCAATGTCCTTTCTCACCACAATGGAAACATTTTCCTTTGAGCTTCTTTCGTTTGTCAGCAACGCCTAAGGCAATTTGTTTATCCTCTTGCTTGGTGAAGTCCTTCTTCTTCTTCTTCTTACCCTTGCCTTTCGACTTAGGTTGAGAAGTAGAAGTTTTACCAATATTGGCTTCAACATTAGAAGTACCAAGGATGCCTTCCGCCGCTACCAACTCATTCATTAATTCAGACAATGTATAAATCTTTTTGTTCATATTATAGTTAAGTTTGAATTTCTTGAATGATTTTGGTAGTGACTGGAGTATCATATCCACTTGGGATTCTCCATCAATATCGGCACCTAAAACTTCCAATGTATTTAGATTAGAGATCATTGTAAGACAATGCTCCCTTACTGAACTACCTTCAGCCATTTTGGTATTATAAATTTGCCTCATGGTCTCTTGCCTTGCAGAACGGCCTTGCTCACTAAACATCTCCTTCAGACTTAGCATAATGTCTAAAGCTAGTTCTACATCCTGCATTTGATGCTGTAGAATATTTGAGATAGATGCTAGGATATAGTACTTGGCCATCTCATTAGATTTTTGCCAACAATCATATCGTTGTTTTTCCTCAAGAGGAGCATCTAATAAAGGAAAGGTAGGACATGGTTTAGTAAGCACATATTTGTGCTCTTCAGTAGTGAGAACTATGTCCAAATTTCTTTTCCAGTCAACATAGTTGGATCCAGTCAGCTTGTTTTGATTAAGAATGGATACAAGTAGGCTAAATGATGCCATGTTCAAATCTGAAAATAATAAACATGAATATAATAAGTAAACTGGATATTATCAATTTAGCATATAAACATATAGTATGGAACCTTAATGAAACCATAAAATAATATATGCAATGATAATCCAATCCATGTCTATAATTCCTTGGTAGCAAGTTTATTATAAACACTTTAATTGATTGAGAACTATTCTCATTATTAGTGTTATCATGATAACTCTTATCAAACACTAATAATATGCCGTATTACCTTTGGCCTTTAAGTAATAATGACATAGCTCCTTTGGGAGGTTAGCATTATACTTAGTCTAGTGTACACCATTATCTAGAATCACGTGTAGCTACATTTCATCTCCTTTATAGTGTTTAAACTTGTAGTACCATGGAACAAAACACCCTCATTTGGGATCACGAGGCATATACGCCAAGACGAGGTGCGTGTCCACACTACTTTAAACGGGTAAGTTCAATCTTGTAGCACCATGAAGTAAACACCCTCCTTTGGGATCGTGAGGCATATATGCCAAGACGAGGTGCTTACCCACACTACTATGAACCGATAATAGAGGCCGTGAGATCCAACCCTTGTATCTCTCTCCCACTAGATGTTTTAAAAGAAAGGTTTTTAATTTTAAAATATGCATAATCTAATTACACACAGTCTTACTCCTCTTACATGTGAAAACACTTAGAAAAAATTCTGATTTTCTTTCTTTCGATTGATTGAATGTGCCCCTCGATCGATCGAAAAAATTAAGAAATTCGAACTTGACCATCTGACATCTTTGATTGATCAAAATTGCCTCTTGATCGATCAAAAAACAAATTCGATCGATTGACTAGCAATCGAAAATCAATCTATTTATGAAAGTCTGATCACTGTTTCACTCGATCGATCGAAAGTGATTTTCGATCGATCGAAACTCGTGAAACTCGAATTTCCAGAATTTCTCTAAGGCAGTTTTCTATAGTTTTTCTTGAACAAACAACTAACATACGAACATGATAGTCAGAGAATGATATCAAAGCTAAAATTCATTGATGCTATAGCCTTAAAGATCAATTTAACATACTTAAATTCAAATTTAAACAACATCATAACATCAATATCAGTTTTTATCAAATCATAGTTTCAATAACCATGCAGAAAATTAAATGCATAATCTTCAAACAATATGAAACTATAATCTCTAATTCCAAAACTCACAAAACATGTTATACAATTTGAAATTGAAGACCGCTCTGATACCATTTGATGGAAATATGCATGTACGCAGCGGAAAATTAACGCATTTACTTCATTCGTAATTGACAACATGCACTATGTAAATTTCAGAATACAAGAACAAGAGAGTGTACCTTGGTGTGGTGAATTTCAAAACATAGATTGTAAGCACTTGGGAATACTTTTAATCTTCACTCCAATTCCACTAACGCCCAAGATGTGTGGTCTCTCAATCAATTATATGAAATGTTTAAGAGAGAATTCAAGAGTGTCCAACATTCACATACACCATTTCATGTAAGTTGTTCTAAATATTAAATTCTATATGTTTCTCTCCTTATAACTGATTATCTAATTGGGCTAGCCTTTTGGGCCTTTCCAATTGGGCTCTAGTATGTGGCTTGGAGTGGGACCAAAAGGGACTAATAAGACACTAGTTCCAATGGGCCTTGGGCTTTTCTGTCAACTCTTGACAAGTCCAAAGTTACCATTAACTATATTTAATACCACTATATAAATATAGTTGCACTCTAGGCCTTATCTATAAATTATATCCCAAGACTTTATTATACATGCAACCCCTTCATTAAATATTCATAGTAATACAAAGTCATGAATGTAGACTGCCACTTTGTAAATTACTACATTTTAATCCTTGAGTACTCGGTTTAATCCTTTTAAGTTATTCATTATTTATTTATGAAATCCAATTCCATAAATATATACTTTAGTAATTTCTTACCAAAGTGGTTAGGCCCAACTCTCTGAATAATAAACCTATTAAACTTATCTCAAGAGAATATTTTATATATCCGTTAAGAGACTATGAATTCCATCTTGAGAATATATGTTCCATCAACACTAAATGTGGCTGCCCAACATACTGAGGTTTTGACCGTTACTTTAGATCTCACTCCTGATATATCAAAGTAACGTACACCTCATGATCAGGTCCATTATTCTCTCAGGATTAAGAGTTCATGCAAATATAAGTTGTGAGATTTATTATTCATTTAACAGTCGTTAGGAGAATAATAAATCTCACAGTGGTCCAGTTCAATATGTCTTAACTCTTAAAACATATCAACATATCAACTAGAAGTCTCCACTTCCATGATCAAGACAAATCATCGTAATTGATATGTTATAGTCTTCGCAGATGAAACGCTCAATTTCATCATCGACTACGAACTACAATTCTGAGTTTACAAAGAACTTGTGACTTATATCTTCTGTGATTAAATCACATAAATTACATACTATGCATCTCATGGACTATATGATAATGTCCGAATATTCATGTTACCATTATTTCAGATAATAATAAAACAACTTTATTAAACATAATATTAAGTCATACATAATGTCATACATAATATCATACTTAATATTATACATAGCATCATACAATAGGATTTAAGGGCACTAATCCTAACAAGAACGTCACTCAAACAGTGATAGCCCTGTTCTTGAAACATAACATTATTTGCCGCTACGGCATGCCAGGAAAGCTCATTACAGATAATGGGACGAACCTAAATGGAAAGTTGATCCAACAGCTCTGCCAACAGTTCAAGATCGAGCACAAAATTCAGGTCCCTATCGCCCTCAGATGAATGGTGCAGTGGAAGCCGCTAACAAGAACATAAAGAAAATCTTGGTGAAGATCACAGACACAACAAGGATTGGCACGAGTATTTTCCTTTTGCTCTGTGCGCATATCGCACTTCTGTTCGTACTTCCACGGGTGCGACCCGTATTCACTGGTGTATGGCATGGAGACCATCCTCCCCGTGGAGGTAGAGATCCCATCTCTTAGGTTTTTTCTCAGACAGAGCTGTTAGAAGCTGAATGGGCCCGTTCCCGATATGAATAACTGAACATGGTACATGAGAAATGCTTGAGCACAATGTGCCATGGACAGTTGTACCAACGACGCGTCGAGCGAGCATTTAACAAGAAAGTTAGACCCAAGGTCTTTGAAGAAGGTGATCTAGTCTTGAAGAAGCATAACTAGGCCATGCCTGATCACAGAGGAAAGTTTTCCTCAACTTACGAGGGCCCATATGTGGTAAAGAAGGCCTTTTCTGGAGGAGCCTTGATTCTAGCCAACATGGACAGGCGTGACTTCAATATGCCCACCAATTCAGACGCCGTCATACGGTACTTTGCATGAAGGAGCCTCGCAGTGCACCTCATTTTTTTTATGTTTTTATGTAAAAAAAAAAAGAATAACAAAAAGAACAAAATATATTTATATATTTATATTGTAAGCAGGTAGATCGAAAACCTGAAAGGACGGTCTATACAAAAGGAGAGCAAAAGAAAGAGTGTGAGAGAGCCTACTAGATTGAAAACCCGAAAAGGCAGTCTAGGCAAAAATTAAGGCAATCAAAAAGTCAGTTGAACTACGTGATGACCCGATCCTTCCTCGTGGAGGTACGTAAGAAGCCATCTTGGTTCGGTCACATTTTAAAAGAAAAATCAGTCAGTTGCACCCGCTTAAATTTTTGCTCAAGACCAGAAGATTAAAGGGATCCAATATCCAAGTCAAGAAATGAAGACGCCTTCGAGATTGCTCTCTGTCTACAATACTGCCACGACCTAGTGGTTTGCTCACGATGTTTTGACTTATGTCAATAGGAAATGTACCTCGATGGGAAAAGGAAAAGATCTGTCTAGAACAAGATATATCCTTGGAAAAATAAGATATTGATATGCATGGATTTTACATTTATTACTTTTTTGTATAATCTTGCATTTTCAAAGCATTTGCATGCATATTCATTAACATGCCTGTATTGTGCCATTGTCTTTTCATACATTCTGGTATCAAAACATGAAATCTCATCTGATAAATATATATTTTTTGAATATCATCATAAGCATCTCTCTACACCATATCCCAGTTTCTAAGCATGCCTAATAGACTAGACTATGCTTAAAGAACTCAAAACAAAAAGCGAAAGGCCTTACGCAATTGCCTAACAATTTACGAAGGACCTTTCCATACATGGTGGAATACTAACTACATAGCTTATGTGCAGAAACAAAGTAAACAAAAAAAAAAAAAAAAAAAAAATGCCAGCAGGTCAAATATGGCCCAAGCGATCGGACATGGCTTGGCATAATCTCCTAAAACCAGTGCGAAGGATCGGGTTGTCCTGAGCATGAGTGCAAAGCAATTCGGCTACGTCGAAGCCCAAGTCTTTGGCTACCTCTCTAAGTCTGTCATGTGAATGTCGAAGATGGACCAGCTCCATCGTGGGATCAGAAGTAGAGCTCTGTCTCTCAGTCTCTAGCAAGGCCTGTAAGGTGCCCACCTCTGCAGTAGCAACTCTCAGGGCCTCCTCTCTTTCTGCCAACTCAGTCTGAAGGCGACGGAAAGCCAGCCACAACTCGCTAGGCTCATCGCCCTTTCGCCCATACTCCATGCTTAAAGTGGAGTGAATGTAGGATCTCACCAGCTGCTAGCCTTGGCCCTACCAACCTCCAATGTGGCCCTCTCCTCATCCCAAGTATGATCTACAGCCAATCCTTGAGGTTTTTTTTACTGCCTTGGAACAAAGATTCCTCTGTTTTAGCAACCGCCGTAGTGCGTGATCGACCCGATAGTGAACCGAATTGTCAAAAACTCTCTCTCGTGCATCCGAGAACGCACAAATCCTACACTGGGGCAATTTATCTTTGTCTGTCTCATTCAACACTCCCAGACATCTTGAACCTCATTTTCAAAGGCCAGTTCACCCGGTTCAAGGGTTGGTTCAGCCCCGAAAGTAGAATTTACAACAGAAAAATGCTTAAGCCTGATCTCGAACACGCGGCAGCTTTTGCAGCTTATTTGGGGGGCAGAAGGAGTCGTTTCTCACAATGTTGCCTCAAGAGGCCTGTCCTTGGATTTCTAGCCCGCTCGGGTAATAACAGGAGTGACCGGTGCATACCGCCTCATGGCGTGTCTAAGTAGATCTTGTTCAGAATGTTCGCATTCATTACCGGCATTTGGTATGGTCTACGAAGTTGAGGCTGATTTTAGCTAGTCTGTAGGCTTGGAACCCCACAAAACCCTAAACTGGGGTAGTTTATTTTGTGTGGTTCCCTTCCCCTTTGTCCAATATACAAGAATGGGTCTGTCCCACTGAGGATGTGTTTCTTATGTCAAGAATTGCATCAAACCCTAAATTGGGGCAATTTATTTCACGCGATCTCTCCTTTCTCTCTCCCCTCTAGTGGGACGATCATTGTTCAAAGCCATTAACGAACCCATGAAATTGCGGTGCAAAACAAGTGAATGTGACATAAGCTAGTTCAAAACCACCATCCATGATGAAAATATGATAGTGCGTGCATACATCGACAGCCCTCTCAAAGGTAGTTTCCAAAGCTATATATATAAGTCCTAATTAGAGGCATTGTTTTTCACACATCAGCAGGCTTCTCAAAGGCGATCTATCTAGAGTTATGCATTTAAGTCCTAATCAGAGGCATTGTCTTCCACATACATCAGCAGCCATTTCAAAGGCGATTTATCTAGAGTTATGCATGTAAGTCCTACCCAGAGGCATTGTTTCTTGCACACATTAGCAGCCCCTTGAAAGAAGACACCTAGAATTGTACATGTAAGTCCTACTTAGAGGCATTGTTTCTTGCATATAGCAGCAGCCCTTTGAAAGGCGACACCTAGAATTGTACATGTGAGTCCTACATAAAGGCATTGTTTCTTGTATACAATAGCAACCCTTTAAAATGTGACATCCAGAGTTATACATGTAAGTCCTACCTAAAGGCATTGTTTCTTGCATACATTTTGTACCCGTTAATAAATTTTAGTCCCCGGTCCCAATGATTAGCTTGACATCAAAAGGTAATTGAAGTTATTTTGATAGTGAAAGTAATTACAACTCAAAAGTGCTCAAATCGCTTTGAAAACAATACTAAAAAATGACATTTTCTCACTATTTTGACCATAAATTTTGATTCACAAAGACTTTTAGAGTGAGGTTTGTTTCAATGGAAATTAGACATCCTAGGCTTCAATTTGAATACAATTTTTTCCTAATTTGGATTTATATTGAATGAGTTATGGCTGTTTGAAGTTGGGCCATTAGATCTATCAAATTATGGTTTTTGTAGATGCATGCGTACACATGCACGCACCTGTGTATGTAGGCCGATTTTCAGAAGCCTAAAACTTCATTTTTTAGGTCCCAAAGCCTCCCTCTTTGATGGGCCCTGGCCCCTAGACCCTTTGGAACGTCCAAACCCTTTTAAATGAGTTTGAAAACCCTATTTTAAACATATAAATACAACCTTATGCCTCCAAACTCAAACCCTAGCTAGAGAGAGTTGATTTTCCACCCTAGTTTAAACATATAAATACAACCTTATGTTTCTTTATTTCATTTATATAATATGCTTCTGTTTTGACCCTTCTTTATGTTTTTGAGTCTCTGTTTCTCTGTTTGATTGTTTGTTTTCCTTTAACATGTTAGATTGGGGTTTTCTTCCAATGTTTTCTTTATTCTACCATGAACATGCATATGATATGATCATGCATTGATGCATAGGTGCTATGATGCAGTAAGGTAAGTGAGGTAAGTCATGCATTCACATGAACATGCATTTTGGATGATGAACACAATGAATATGTCTATTTGGTGTTAGAAACTATGTTTAGATGTTTGAGTTATATTTGATTTTAATACCTTGCTGCCATGTCTATGTTTCTGCCCTTGTGATATCTTGTTTGTTGGCTACCTTGGATGAAATGATGTGATATGCATGATAGATGTATGCTAGGATTGATATGAGTTGCCCTGATAGATGTATGTTAGGGTTTTGGGATGATTGATGCCATGTTGATTGCTAGATGTATGCTAATGTGTTTGTGAGTATAGATAACAATATTGAATGGGCCTTTAATGAGATTAAGACGTAAGACACAATGACTAGAAGCCGACCCACAGGTTGGGTGGGGTTGGGTACCTAACACCTTCCCATCTCCGTACCTAAACTCTGAACCCATACTCTCGTAGTAAGATTAGTCCTTCCACGTAAGGCCGCTATATTTATGGTTCCTAGACCTATTCTAGATGGCGACTCCATCTTTTCTCTGCCCCAGTCCATTCAACAGAGTCATACTCCCATTTTTAGGAGTAAACTGCTGTGCCCACAAGCATCATTAGTTTAGCGCTATTTGTGGGAAATATAGATCTGAATCATACAAATTTCCGTAGGTCTACCATTCAAACAACGCAATGGATCCAAGTTCAGTAGCCCTACTTAATCTAGTGCAGATGACCCAGGAGATTCAAACACTAGCAGCATGTGTTAAAGAATTGACCAAGTAGAATGAGGAATTGAGGTGGCGCCTCTTACATGAGAATAGCAATATGCCAAATCCTCGCCAGCGTAGCTAAAACAACAATGACGACGAGGGCCATAGCCTCCCAACCAGCAATATAGAAGAAAGTTCTAGACAAACGGAGCAGTCCAATTTCAAGCAAATAGAGCAATCCAATCATAATAATAATGAGCTCTTGAAAGACCTGAAGAAAGCGATGGACGAGATGAAGAACACTCTGAAAGGGAAATCAACCAAAAACTTAGATGAGATGATTAAAAGAACATATTCACCATTCACAAGTGAAATCCTAGAATGCCCACTCCAACTAAATTTTAGACTCCCTTAATTGGAATCTTATGATGAGCATATAGGCCTGTTATATCATATAGAATCCTTTAAGACACTGCTGAACCTTTAGAAGACATTTGATGAAGTGATGCACAGATCCTTCCCAACAACCCTTAAAGGGGCTACCTGAGTTTGGTTCAGCAAGCTAGAATCGTCATCAATAGCAAACTTCAATCAATTATGTGATTCGTTTGTTCAACATTTCATCGGGGCTTAGAGACACACAAGGCTGACTTCCCATTTGTTGACAGTAAAACAGCAAGAAGGAGAAACCCTAAGGGCCTATGAGAAACACTTCAACCGAGAAATCCTAGAAGTAGATGAAGTGGACAACTAAGTCCAAGTGATGGCCTTCCAAGCTAGTTTGACGACTAAAGACTTCATCTTCTCCTTGGCCAAGACTGCACCAATAACAATGGCGGATCTCCTATTTAAAGCTCAAAAATATATGAACGTAGAAGACACATTGACGGCAAAGGGGATGGATGGCAAGTGAAAGATAGATGACCTTGACGAGCCTTGACACAAGAAGAAAGAAAAGAAGGATCACTCCCCTAATCAGAAGAGTGAAAAGGGAAGCTCAAACCTCTTGAAGAGAATGGCAAATTTCGCCCCTCTGAATATGCTCATGGAAAAAGTTTTGCTGTAGATAAAGGACGATCCAAGCTTGAAGTGGCTGAAGCCTTTGACTTCACTACCACATAGACGAGTGTAGACACTCGAATTTTGCACCCATGATTTAATCAAGGAAGATTACTAGAATGACCGTTCATGTACCCAAAATTCATGATTGCATTACATTCATTAAATTTGTTCATTGCATATCATAAAAATGATCTTGAGATTCTAACAGTCGTGACGGTATGCCCAGTTTCCAAATTGGACCGTCGGATCTAAAGATATCGCATGATCAAGTTTGCACGGTTAACATGGATTATGTCTAGGTAGAATCAACCACACATGATCAATTTAAATTAATTTTGATTGGCTAAACAATTAAAATTAATTAAATAATTTTGTGATTGGTTGTTAGTGAGTGTTAAAAATAGGCTTGTTTGCATGGGAATAAAAGGGATAATCAGATAATTACAAAATTGAGGATAATCAAGATTTTTTAGAGTATTTATCTACAAGATAATTGTTGCTGAAAAGACCTGAATTATCCAGAAAAGAGTTTAATTTTTAGAATATGGATTAAAAACGCGTCTAAGTGCAAGTCCCAGTTCAAAAAATCTCAAAAAAGGAGTCCAAAACGGACTAAAACTCGAAAGTGGGCCTGACACCCAAAAGTGCCATTCGGCACTTTCGAAGTGCCAAACAGCACTTTCCAAGTGCTGAATAGCACAAAATCGGGCCTTGGCCCAAGGGCACTTGGATTAAGCTGAAACACATCCTTTTCAATTTTTTAGAGATAAGGACAGATCCCAGTTCATATTCTGATCATCTAGCTATTTTTTCGAGCCTCCCAACCTCTATAAATAGAGGTTGGATCTCAGAATTCAACACACTTTTTTAGGCTCTGAGATTTCCCCTCTTTCTATTTCTTTTCTTTTCCTTCTTACGTTAAAGATGTTCTAGAGGCTCTTGCCTTAGAAATTTCTTTATTGTAAGCAAAATATTTTAGGCTTCAAATATAATTGAATAAATTTCTTTGAATCCTAAAATATCCATTCACAACGAAGAGCACACATGCAAAAGGTAGTGAATTTCTTTTCTTTTTTTAATCTTCTTTATTAATTTTTATTGGTGATGCATGAATAGATTTAGGATGTTTTTTTAATTTCTGGTGTGGATGCCATGTATTGTTAAATTTTTCCTTGAAAACATGTTCTTAATTCTTTTGTTGTTATGGTTTTTCTTTTGAATTTCAAAAATCAACTCATTAACAAATCTTTTTCAAAACCAAAAACAGATTTGTATCTTCCTTAGATGCAGATTTGAATTTTTGCTAACATAAAAACAGATCGGTATCTTCCTTAGATGTAGATCTGAATTTTTTCTAATACAAAAACAGATTTGCATCTTCCTTAGATGCAGATCTGAATTTTTTCTAATACAAAAACTGATTTGCATCTTCCTTAGATGTAAAACTGAATTTTTTCCAACACAAAAACTGATTTGCATCTTCCTTAGATGTAAATTTGAATTTTTTCTAACATAAAAACTAATTTGCATCTTCCTTAGATGCAAATCTGAATATTTTTACACAAAAACTAATTTGCATCTTCCTTCGATGCAAATCTTAATTTTTTACATAAAAACTTATTTGTATCTTTCTTAGATACGAGTCTGAATTTTTCTAAACATAGCAGATTTTGAAATAAAAAAAGGAAGTCATAAGTAGTGATGTTTTGTTTGTTTGATTCATAAGTAATGATGTTTAGATTGTTTTGTTTAATGCAAGTAGCATAGATTTATTTCATGAGTGTAGTCCTCTTCTTAAAAGATTTTTTTTTTTTTTTTTAAATCTGATTTTTTAAGGTTTTCTACAAATCTAATTTTTTTTATTACAAAATAGATCTGATTTTTTTTACATACAAACCAAAAACCAATTTTTTTAGTTCTCAAAAACAGATTTGATATTTTTAAACCAAAAGGCTTTGTTTTATTTAATAAACTCAGATCTGACTTTTCTTCACCAAAAACTTTTTTTTTTTTACCTATACCAAAACAGCCTTGGTTCTCTTTTTTTTAATAAATCAAATCAAATTTTTTTTATTCACAAAAACATATATGAATTTTTCTTAAAAGAAGAGGACACATTCATAAATAGATTTATATGACTTAGTTTGGTTGAGTGTCTCATGTATGCAACATATCATTCAAATCATGCATAAAGGGGTACATTGGTCATGAGAGTCTAGAAGACCAAACTCTGTCTGGGCGGAATGGGTGCCTAACACCTTCCCATTCTGTAACCTAGCCTCCGAATTTAGTGTCTTTGGATAGGTAGAACTAGGCTTTATCTTTAATTTTTTTTATTCAATTAATGATAATGGAACAATTCAGTCATGTAAAGTTGTATTTAATTTTTTTCTTATAAGAGAGGTGTCTTGAAAAAGCACCCAAATCTCTTTTTTGAGAGTACCTAAGTTTCCCCGGTCTCTCATAGTGGCGACTTCACTGGGGATGTAGAGGGCTAAGCTTCGTGTTAGACTTCAGTGACCAAATATGTACCCTTGTTTTTGCATGATGTTGTATGATATTGTTTTTATGTCTTGAGATGTTGTGTGATATTTTGTTGTTTGTTGAGATATTGTATGATATTTTGTTGTATGTATTGTTTGTTAAAAGCTTTTCCTAACTATCATAATGTGTGCCATCAAAACAGTAAATATGTATGCACCCCTTTCAACAACATGTAGTGGTAGTAACCATGGATCACTGGTCTTCATTAGATTCAAGTACCTAGTGGTGAAATCACCAACTCATAGCCTAAAGTCACTGGATCATTTCTTGTTAACTGTAAAGGATAGACCATGTCGTTCGGACCAACGCAATGTTCATTACATTACAAGTTGGGAGGTGTAACGTCCTAGCTGTGGGAAACAATGAAACAATAAACCCACCCGACAATGTAATGACTTAGAACCTACCCTTAGGCCAGTCCATGTTAAAATTGCATTGCATGTTATATGTGTTTGCTTGGTTGATTGATATAGATGGGGACCTAACTTTGATTAACCTGACCAAGCCTGTCATTAGGGGAGAATTTGGTCAAGATCCGAAGGAAGGCTGCAAAGAGAACCTAAGGCCGACACTCAGGCCAGTAGCTCCAATTCCAAGCCCATCACTCCCATTACGGTACTGAACCCCGTAAGCATAGAAGATACTCTGCTGCTACAACATCACAATCCCATATTCGACCTACAAGATAGTTCAAGTCACAAGAAGTTTGAAGCTCCTAACACTATGGCAAAAGAGGGAGAACATCCGAACAATGAAGAACCTATGAACACTCAAGAGCTACTCAACACCATGGTAGCTAGTCAAATCCAGCTGACGGAGGACATAAACCTTATGGTGCAACAATTTCAAAACTTAAAGAGTAACCAAGAGGAGAACAAAGCTGACCATAATCCACCAACCATGGAGAGTGAGAAGAAGATCAACAAAAGAATGAACAAAATGAAGGAGATGATTAGAAGAGCTCGTAAGATGGAAGACCTTATGGACTACGAATCCCTTTCACTTTTCCCTGATGTGAGGCTGCCTCCCAAGTTCAAGATGACGACCTTGGACAAGTTTGATGGGACCAGTTGCCCAAAGTCCCATTTGAAGACGTATATGAGGGTTATGCAACCCTAGGTGCGACTGAAGAACTATTTGCTCAAATGTCCCAAAACACTCTAACTAGAGCTGCTCTTAGATGATTCCTCAACCTAGATGACACTAGAGCAAAAAGCTGGGAGGACATCTGCCGTGAGTTTCACAAGCAATACAAATATAACATAGAAGTGGACATAACAAGGAGAGATCTCAAGACCACGAAGCAAGAGCCAAAAGAATCATTGTCTACTTTCATTACCAAGTGGAGAGCCAAGGCAACACAGATGATGAATAGGCCAAGTAAAGAAGAACAGTAAGCTATGGTTGTAAAGAATTTATTACTTGTATACTATAAGTACTTGTTTGCCCAATATTTCCCTAATTTTAAAGCTTTGATTGCTGCTGAAACCCAAATTAAGGATGCAATAAACAGAGTTATACATGTAAGTCCTACCTAAAGGCATTGTTTCTTGCATATAGCAGCAGCCCTTTGAAAGGCGACACCCAGAATTGTACATGTAAGTTCTACCCAGAGGCATTGTTTCTTGCACACATTAGTAGCCTTTTAAAAGGCGACACCCAGAATTATACATATAAGTCCTAATCAGAGGCATTGTCTCTCATGCACATCAGCAGCCCTTTTAAAGGCCCTTTTCCTAAAGTCACACATTAACGACCCTCTTAAAGGCCATTTTCCTAAAGTCATACATCAGCAACCCTCTCAAAGGTGATTTTCTAGAGTCATGCATGTAAGTCCTAATCAGAGGCATTGTCTTTCAAACACATCAGCAACCTTCTCAAAGGCAGTTTCCAGAGTTATGCATGTAAGTCCTAATTAGAGGCATTGTTTTCCACATACATCAGCAGCCCTTTCAAAGGAGATTTATCTAGACTTATGCATGTAAGTCCTAATCAGAGGCATTGTCTTTCATATACATCAGTAACCTTTTCAAAGGCAGTTTCTAGAGTTATACAAGTAAGTTCTAATTAGAGGCATTGTCTTTCATACACATCAGCAGCCCTCTCAAAGGCTGTTTCCAAAGTTATATTTGTAAGATCTAATCAGAGGCATTGTCTTTTATATACATCAGCGGCCCTTTTCCTAAAGTCACACATCAGCAGCCTTCTTAAAGGCCCTTTTCCTAAAGTCGTACACTGGCAGCCTTTACAAAGGCAATTTTCAAAATCATACATGTAAGTCCTGACAAGAGACATTGTGGCATACATACACAGTGAAGTTACACACATGTCTATGCTTTATACCATCTTCCATGTGCTTGTGCGCTCCATGTCATGCTTGTGTGCCTAGGCCTAGACTTGTTTGTCATGCCATGTGCTATTGCAGCCCTTTTGATCATTTTATCGCATTTTCTTGTGTTTTGGCCTTTTGGTTCGAACTCTATCTAGGCCATATGGGCTCTGTCATTGTCCATACACTTTGGCCCTTATCAAAGGGTTTGGATCACCCATTTTTCATGTTTGTGCTTGCTTGCTTCTATGCTTTATTCTTGTGTTAGCCTTTCCTGTTCTAGGCTTTGCCATGCTTGGCGCCCTTAGCATGTTCATGGTTGTGTGGTTACATTCAACACCCATGAGGCCTTGTTTGGATGTAGCCATTCGGGATGCATCGCCATGATGCAGGTTGCTTCGTGCACACCTATCCCTTTTTTTGCTCCGTGCGACGATTACTTACCATGCTTTTTTGTGCCACCCGTTGGCTATATTTGCATCTTCACATGCTTGCTTACATGATCATGCATGAGTCTTGTCTACTAGTGTGTCGTCCATACTTCAACACAATGAAGTTATGGGCATTCGATCCAAACCTACATTTGTCCCTCGTGGACACCACCTTTTGTTTACTATCTTGTTGGTTTACCTTTTGCTTGTTTGTTTGCTATCTTGCTTGTTTGCCTTCTCGCTTGTTTGCTCGCATCCTTGTTTCTATGCTTGCCATGCCTATCATGCTTACCCGCTTTATGCTTTTTTGTATGCACTTCGCATCGTTTCCTTCCATTGCTTGTCTGTTGTTTCTTGTCTTTGCCTTTGTATGTACACACATGGAGTGAGGACGCATGGAGCTAGGGCACGGCTTCCCAGGCATAAGCAAAAGGGCTAGGACGCAAGCGAGAGCCAAGTGGTTGCAGTTAATAGGTCTAGGAGTTTAGCCTTTCCTTTTGGTTATGTACTCTTTTAAACCCCTTTCTCCCCTAGATGGTTTGTATTAGGTATATCATGTCGTGTACCATTCGTCCTCATCTCTAGCGTATGACGACCCTTGTTTATTTCCTACACTTATATTTTGGGCCATGCTCTAGGGATGTAGGCATTTACTTTCCTACTCTGTATGCTTCCATTGTGCATGATGTATGCATATATACTTGCTCGCCCCCTTCTGGCGTGATTGTCATAGTTCGTGTCACCTAAGGCAAGCGATGCCTAATTTCCACCGTGAAAGTAAGGTGTCATGTCGTCGAGTTTTCGCTGCGAAAATCTAGTACTTTGCCAAATGCCTTAGGAAAGCATAGATTGGGACCCCACCCATTCAAAAGACAAATCTCAAAGACCCCATACATGCAAAGCCCCGAAAGCCAATGCTAAAATCATGTATTTACTGCCAATTTCCAAAAATTAAGGTTTTATCAAAACAAAGGACTGTCCCCGGACAAGCGTTGTGGGGTGCCTAATACCTTCCCTACACGTAACCAAACTTCTAGACCTAAGAATCAAGATTTTTTGCCATCCACATTAGATTAGGAAAAATTCCCTTTTTCTTAACCTAGGATCAGTAATAAAATCAACTAGAAACAAGTGACTAATCACACCTTAGAAAAACCCAATAATTAGTGGCGACTCCACTCACCTTTTGTAATCCCTTAAAACTTGGTCCAAATTCCTGCCATAAAACCAAAGGTAGACCTACTTTCCTCCATTGAGAGAGAGAGCACCTGAAGCTCTGCGCGAAACACACACCCACCATATATATTGAGAGGGGCCTTCCAACAGGGCCCCGTGCATGCGGGAGATGAGAAATGAGCCAAAAAGGGGCCTAAAGGCCTTTTATAGGCCCTAGGCTGCCTAGCGGCCCTTCTAGGATCGCCAGGTAGGCCCAGCAACCTTATAAGGGCCATGAGGCAGGTTGACCCGGTCTACGTTGACCGGTCAAACCCTAAAAAAAAAAAAAAAAAAACCTCTCCCTTCTCCTTTTTTAAAGCTCAGAGGCGCGTCTGGAAAATATTCCAATAGTAGTCACAGCAGATCGAGCCAAGTATGTAAAGTCTGGTCTCGAGCCATGAGCAGTCATCACACGCAAATTTGGGGGCAACCAAATCCAAAATCACATTCTTTATCTGACACCTCTCATTGCACTTGAGATATAAGATAAAGAAGAGGCAGCTGTTAACACCGTATTTTGTCCTTCCTCAATTTGTGTGCCGGACCCCCAAAAATCCAAAAATATTATTTCCTTTCTACAGGGCCATGAGAACATCTAGAACGACGTGGTGCAACCCGTTCGGGCACCAAAGCACCCAAAGTGCCCATTTTTGCCAAAATGACCAAAACGCCCCTAGTCAGCCCTAAGTTTAACCGAAGGTCAAATGAGGTCCAAACTTCCACAAAACAACATTTTTCATATATTTACACTAAACTCGAGCTTCTTGGACATTTTTAACAACTTTGACCAAGTTTGACCCAAAGTAGACCTAAGGTGGGCCCAAAAACCCTAATTTTGATCCAGTTGTCAGAACGGGTTGAAACCAATGCCATTGCAAAGATTATCAAATTCTAATTCCAACGACTATTCATGGGTCAAAATCGAAGTTAGAACGGCCAAGATATCACGAAAATTGGGATGATGCACTGATTGACGTACTGCAAACTTCAGAGAGCCATAACTTTTGATCCGACCGTTGGATTTTCAGGTTCCACACCTTTTCAGAATCAGGAGGCCAAGATATTTCCAAAGGTATCCATATCCACACTTTTTGAGGGCCTCTGAGGCTGGTGGCCCTTGAAGAGCCGCCAACGGCCCCTTAAGGGTTGCCCCGAAATTCGCGCTCGGGGCTATAAATAGCCCCAAGCACGTCCCAGACCGGATAACACATTTTTTCTAATTTTATGCTCTCTGCCTAGCTTCTCTACACGTTTTTTCTCTCTTCCAAACATAAAAAACACACCAAAAACACCAAAAACACAAGGTATTGTTCTTATACCCAATCTTCCTTTCCTTGGTTCTACACTTTGGATTTGGGGCTTAGGGGTGTGGATGTAGCTTTTCTAGCTATCATCCACACCCCTAACCTCTTAAATCTTTTTCTAGCATTTATCTTGCTATTTTTGCTTGAATAACATGATTTACGGCTTTCTTAGCATGTTTCTTGTTTTATTGGTGTTTCTAGCTTAAATCTCTTTGCTTGTATGCCTTATGCCATGTTTTCATGCTTAGATCTAATTTTTTTACACGCTTATATTTTTAGATCTATAAGCGTAGGGTTTTATGCCATGCTTTCCTTTGTTTCATTCCTCCTTTTTTCTTTATGTTGATGTTAGGATTATGTGCTCACATGCTTGTATGATGTTGTTGGTTATGCTTTGCTCGGATCTATGTGTTTGTGCACTTTTGCCATGTTTTATGCTTAGATCTACATCTGTACATGGCTATATGCTTGGATCCATGTTCTACCATGTCTACGTCCTAGCTTTCTACATGTTTGCTTACACGTTTTTATGCTTATATGTCTAGATCTATGCTTTCAAATGTCTATATGCTTGGATCTATGTTCTCTATATGCTTTATGCTATCTCCCATGTGCTTGTATGCTCCATGCCACGTTTGTGTGCTTAGGCCTAGGCCTTGTTTGTCATGCCATGTGCTATGGTAGTCCTTTTGTTCCTTTTATCGCATTTTCTTGTGTTTTGGCCTAATGGTTAGGACCTAATCTAGACCCTATGGTCTTTGTCATCATCCATACACCAAGGCCCACATCATAAGGGTTTGATCATTCCTATTTTGTATGTCTATGCTTGCTTGCTTCTATGCTT
>JARYZH020000275.1:0-37500 GCA_030021035.2 Notholithocarpus densiflorus | reverse complement strand
ATGTCGTTGCTTGCACATGCTAGACCATACCCTATCCCTAAGGGTTTACAACCCTACAAGGGCACTCATGCATACACTGATTGGTTTTGTCACCTAATTGTGCAAAGATAAAATTTGTGGTAAGTAACCGAAACTCCGTTCAATGGGGAGATGCTGCTGGAAAACTATCAAGAATCCCAAGACATCATGAGTCCAAGAATTCTCCCAAGGAAGATCCAAGAAAGATTGTTAGAGGGTCGTGATCCTCAGAGAGATACAAAGGTCCAAGAGGTACATGCTATCTAAGTTATCAAGGGATCCAAGTGTCCGAGAGCTTCCCCAAGAAGTCCACATTGTTAAAAGCCAAGTTCTTTCTCACAGTTGCACTTCTTGTAAAAGGCCTACTGTTGGAGCCGATGAACCCAGTGTTGTAAAAAAACAAGTCTTGTACAAACATGTAATTAAAGAATTGGTCCTTCCCGCGTTGTTAAGCATATCATGAAAGTTTCGGTTACTTGCCAATCTTGTGCATTAATCTTGCATCATAGTATAAACTCACCATGATAAATACCCGATCAAGGGTGCAAAGCCAAATTTTTTTGAAAATGGTAGGTGCATGTTAAATAGCAAGGACATAATCTAACTTGATTTTGGTGTTGTGTTTCCACTTTGTCAAACGCACCCCGTTTCTTTCACTTCCCACTTTCTTAGGATCAAAAGATTGCTAAAAGGAAACAGGCTAAGCTACCACCACATCATGATCTCATCATCACTAGGTCTTATGCAAGAGAGATGTCTACTAGTGGTACTTCTCCCCTTGAGGAAATTGCTCAGGAAGTTGCTCTTCTGAAGGAGCAAATGCCAATGATGTGTACGATGCAACAACTAGTTGTAGGAGGAGGACTAATCTCTTTTGGTCATAGTCAAGGGGGTCCCTAAATTGAGAATGAAAATTAGCCTCTGCCAGTACAGGAACAGGGCCACTATGTACCGCCCTAAGGCAATGACCAAGAAACAGATCCTTCTAAGGACAAGAACCCCGGATTTGGGTATGGCCAAGTCAAAAGCCAGGTGGAAACTCTAGCTGAGAGGCTTCGTATCATAGAGGGCTTTAGTGTCCATGGAAACGTTGATCTAGACAGTCTGACCAACTTCCCTCAGGTAATTATGCCTCATAAGTTCAAGGCACCAGAGTTCGTCAAGTATAATGGTACAGGAGACCCCTACACGCACTTGTGCATGTTCTGTAGGAAGATGGCTCCCTATGGGGATAATCACCCCTTACTTTGCCAGATTTTTCCTGATAGTTTGACCAGCCCCATAGCCACGTGGTATGCGAGATTGGAAAAGACCTCTAACTGGAGGGAAATGGCCAACTCTTTCTTAGAGTACTACTGGTTCAACACCGAGATAGCTCCCGACTGTACCGTTCTTCAAAGGACAGAAAAGAAGAGTGGGGAATCCTTCCTTGAGTATGCCTAGAGGTGGCGTGAGCTAGCTGCACAGGTGCAACCCCACATGATGGAAAATGAGATGATCAAGTGGTTCACTGCTAACCTCAAGCCTCCTTATTACGAGAAGATGATCAGCACCAAAGTCACTCATTTTGCTAGCCTTATCCCTATCGGGGAGCGCATTGACGAGGGTATTAGGAGCAAGAAGATCATGGATGCTGAGTCTCTGAGTTCCATGGTTGAACAGCAAGTCAAGAGAATGACTAGTCGCAAGACTAAGGAAGCCGATGTTCATATGGTTGACAATGCCTCAAAAAGACCTAGGGGTGCTGCTCCCCCTTATGCTACCCCAGCTGCTAGACCTTATTAGCAACAGAATCAGTTTGCTCAAGCTCCTAACAGAGCCTTTAATCAAAGAGGAAGGCCAGATCTACTATGTCCCCCAAGAGGGAAAATTGGAAGTACACACCGTTACCCATGCCCATGGCAGATCTCTATGCTTACCTACTGGAAAGGAAGTTAGTGACCCCACTGTTTCAGAGGCCTAGAGAAGGTCCTCTCCTATCGAGATTTGATCTGTCCAAGAAGTGTGAACATCATTTTGGGGTCGAGGGGCATACTCTAGAAGAATGCTTCCAGTTGAGAGACTGTGTCCAAGATCTCATAGACAACAAGCTGATACAGTTCGATAATGCAGTCGCTCTGAACATCATCACAATCCCTTTACCTCCCCATCAGGAAAGGAATGTGAACGCCATCATCACGGTGGAAGAAAGGGTTCTGGATTTCTCTTCACCGTCATTCCTATGGATGGCTATGCTTCAAGCCTTGGTCCAAGAAAGCCACCTCGATCTCAAAGGTATGGGAACCCCAAGATTTGATTGGGGAATTCGTTCATTCTACGATAGTGAAGACAGTCATGCCCTGTTTGATTATATTGTGCTCTGAGCATAAGTGTAGAGTTTAACCGAACGAGGTATCATTTGAGTTGAAAGGGAAATTGTGCGAAGAGGTGATTATATGGCAACCAGCTTATGTCCTCTAGCTACCCAGTCAGGAGCCAGCTAGAGTGCTATATCAGTTGGGTCAAAGAAGGAGTGTGACAAATATTTACTAAAACGCCTTGGCCAAATTGCTCCAAATTCAAGGGTCATCAGATTCAAGGAAAGGGCAAGTCTAGCCAGCCATAGAGGGATTCACTCCACTAGTTCTTTCCTTACTTGCGGTCACAAGGCTAGCCTCATCATTAGTTCAGCAGGGAACCGCCATTGCTCCCAACATGCCTATATTGTGCCATTCTATTTTTTCATACATTATGCTCGCATTCTACAGTGGGTGATAGCGGCCGTGCCATATGCTCGCATTCTATAGTGGGTGATAGTGACCGTGCCCTATGCTCGCATTCTATAGTGGGTGGTAGCGGCCGTGTCGTATGCTTGGATTCTATAGTGGGTGATAGTGGCCGTGTCATATGCTCGCATTTTCTAGTGGATGATAATGGCCGTGCCGTAAGCTCGCATTCTACAGTGGGTGATAGTGGCCGTGCCGTATGCTCGCAGCTCATCTTGAGGTAATAGCGATCGTGCCATACGCATTGCGCCATCCCAGTTATCAAGTTTCCAAACAAATCCCAAGTTCTTATTCTGCAGCGAGTGATAGCAGTCGTGCCGTATGCTCACATCCCATCTTGAGGTAATAGGATGACGGATCGGGCACAATGTGAAATGAATACGTGAGTGAGTTGGTGATTTCTGCATATATTTTTGAACCCAAAAATAATGAGAATTAGGAAAATTTAAGTGACATGGGAGCCTCGCATTGGTCCTACACGTCATGCTTGAATTATAATTTCACCATTCAACTTACTATATGTACATTAGAATTATTAACACAATTTTCTATAAGTGAAATTCTATTACCCAAGTTCTAAAAATTTTAACCCAAGTTCTAAAAATTTTAAAATACTATTCCATCTAAAACTCAAGTATTACAAATTTCAAGATATTTAAATAAATTTTCTTAATTTATTTTTAATGTTTTACAATCTCTTATAATATTTTATTTTTAATAAAAAATTTAACTTATATGATTTGCATGTCATGTAACTTTTTCTTTTATTTTTATTATCTATTTTATTATTTAAATTTAATTATATTATTAGAATATTTATTTATTTTATATTTGGTTCTTTATTAAGTTGTGCAATCATGAACATAATACTAATAAAATATATATTTGAGATTACACAATTCTCTAAATATTTAAAGCAAGATATTAGAGCTAAAAATCCAAAGTTCAAAATTTCTGATTTTAAAAAAAATATAAATTTATGAAAATTATAAATGAATTAATGTTAAAATTAATGTCATAATAAAATATTCCATATTAGAACTTTGAAAATGAGCAATTATTTAGTGCTCCGGGAGCACAATAAACTGTGCTTTCCCCTCTCATATAATAGTAGAACGATTTTTGCTAGAGGGGGAAGCACAATTTATTGTGCTCCCGGAGCACTTAATAATTTTTTTTGAAAATATATAATCTCACTCATTTTAATTTAAAAGTTATAGATGACAATTAATGTTAAAATAAATTTCATAATGGAATATTCGATATTGGAACTTTGAAATATATAATCTGATAGGCCAAGAATGTATTGACCCCTTGTGATGAATTAACCAATTAATTAGCCAAGTTAATTAATTAATTCAATTAGCATGCAATAAGCGTGGTAGCACAAACAAATCACCAACTAAGTTAAAATGCAGCGGAAAATAAATTGACACGGTGATTTGTTTATGAATGGGGAAAACCTATATTGCAAAAATTCCACCGGGTGATTTTAAGGTTACCACTCCCGAGAATTCACTATTATTAGAACAAGCGGTTACAAGTAAAAGAATTTCAGTACCTTATACCAACCTACAGTTGAATCTTTACCTCAATACCCAGTTGGACTTGTTCTGTAGTGACAGTCTCTCCTTTCAATGCACGACTCTCAGTATGTGACTAATCAATTCGATACGCGGATCCCAGTACGCGACTTACACACCAACTTGAGAAAGATGTTGGCCGCAAAGTTCTTTAGTTCATCACATGATGAAGATCATGAACCTCCTTGATTACAAAACCCTATGGTGTACAAACATAGCAGCTTCTTGAAGAAAGAGACGAACTAGAGCATATGTCTCCGGTTCACAATATGCTTGTGAAAAACTTTTGCATTGAGGTGCATCAGCTGTGACGGCCCTTAAAACAATCCTTATATATGTTTAGGGTTGTGAGAAAAGAAAGCCCAAACATCTATACACGGATTGGATGAAAATCAGAACTGAAAATTTGATTTTCTTAAACCTTGATAGAGCAGCTGTCGAGTATCGGGCTTAAACAACCTTTTAAACCTCGATAGATATTAGCTGTCAAGTTTTAAAATCCAGCACTTCTTCACTTGATTCTTGAACAAACTTGTATGGCTTTAACATTTGAACTTAAAACCCCGTTTCTTAAAGTATTAAACACATTTTAGATCTACCAAATTACAAGTAAAGTGCGTTTTGTTAAAGGATTAGCCAATTCTATATTGATATATGTTTCTAACATGATTCACATATGTCCTAACATAATCTCACTCATATTTAATTTAGAAGTTGGAAAATAATAAATGTTGAAATAAATGTTATCATTGACATTCCATATTGGAACTTTGAAAATGTATAATCTCACTAACATTTAACTTAAAAGGTTAAAGTAGTTGTATTAGTTTCAATGAACTTTAAAGTTTTTTTTCCCCTATAATTTAATAGTTATAATTTGGAAGAGTTGAATTCAAGACGTTTCCGATGAAAACAACAAAAGTGCCAATCAAGTAACATGGATCTTGATTCTCAAAAAAAAAAAGAAAAAAGAAAGAAAGAAAGAAAGTAACATGGATCTTGACTATTGATGAAACACTTAAGATTCTCAGGTAAAAAAGTTGTATTTTATACAATCGGTGAATGAAATATCCCTCTCACATGATGGTTACAAAAAAAAAAAAAAAATAATAATAATAATTGTAAGAGTTTTTGTGTAGTTCTCTTCTTTCTTTCTTTCATTTTTTCATTTATTTTTTTTAATTTTGTTATTTTTAATTCAATACATGGGATGAAAGGAATTGAACTCTATATGTTTTCGTAACGAAAACATTAGGAAGTGCCAACCTTTGAGGTACAAGGCTTTAAGGTTTAACAAAAGTCTCTTCCTCAAAGTTTTATTTATTTATACTTGTTTTGGTTATTTCTTTTTTCTTGCTGAATAAAAAGAGAATAATGTAATATTTTGTGTACCACTGAGCTTTAATGAAGTTATTGTTGTAGGTACAATAAATTTATTGATGCAGCTTAAACCACCAAGCTGCTTCTGTGTGAAACAAAAATTCTTACCATCAAGCCACATTGTGTGGTGGTTATTTATATTTAATCTTTTTACAATTTGGCAAAGAATTTAATACTCCCTAGTTGATGACCTTCATTTAAAAGAAGAAAGCATCCTAGTTGGTGACCATTGTAATAAATTCGAAGACTAAATGAACTCTGTTAAAGGAGTTGACTCGGGCGATCCTACCACCGACTCGGGATACCCCGAAAGCCAGCAGGGTCCCACAACTACACTCCACCTCAGCCCCCAAAACACAGATGTGATACACATATATCCCTTTCCTTCACTGATCCCCACCCTCCCTTCCCTTGATCATTATCATTATTTATTTCCCCATCTCTCTCTTCCTCTCCCTAGCCTAGCTCTTTACATACCATCCACCACTTGTTCTTTAAAACCCACTCCAACCGCGTTTTGCCACGCAACATAAAGCACCAAAACACAAAAATAAAAATAACACAAAAAGACAGTCAAGCAAGAGATAGAGAAAGCTCTTTTCTTTCCTTCTAGTGGTCACCATTTCATAAATCATAGTGTGTATATATAGCATATACATATATGTATTTGAGGTCCCCTATCGTATGATATAAACCTTTGTCTTTTTTCTTGCTATCTCACTCTCTTTTTTTCTCTCTCTCTCTCTCTCATTTCTCTGATTTTTTTTTTCTTTCTTTTACATTACTGCGTAACGCGTTACATGTCTTTTCCCATAGTCTCCCAACGCGTTCATCGACTCTCCATTCATTCACTGCTTTTAAAAAATTTAACTTTATCTCTCACTTCATTCATTCACTCACTCCAACCTCTTTCTCTCAAATTCTCTGACTCATTCTCTCTCTAACTCATACACCGAGTCACCAATACATACTCTATTATTATTATTAAAGTATATATATAGGTTTTATGGTTTTTATTTTTTAGAGTGAGAGAGAAAGAGAGAGTGCATTTTGGAATCAATGAAGCTGAATCCGAAGCACGAGAGGCGTTGGGCCTCGGACACTGTTCCGAACAAAACGGCGGTGAGTAGTGCCGGAACTTCGCCGGGAAGCGGTTACAATTCCGTTGAGGAGTTCGTTGAAGTGACGCTTGATCTTCAAGATGACAACACTATTGTGCTTCGGAGTGTGGAGCCTGCGACGCCGACGACGGTGATCAATATAGAAGGCGGAGTTTCTGGTTCAGGCGGTCGGGATCAAGCTCCGGCGGTTTCAGCGTCGGCGCCGGCGTCGAGGTCTAATTCGATCAGGAGGAGCTCGTCCTCGTCGAGTAAGTTGCGGCAATTCTCGCAGGAGTTGAAGCTGTTTTCGCAAGAGCTGAAGGCGGAGTTGAAAAGGTTCTCTTGGAGCCATGGACACGGCACGTCGAAAACTCCGCTCGCCGCTTCGGACGTTACGGCGGTGGCGGCTGCGGTGGCGGCTAGCGGAGGTCCTGGAGGCGGAGGTGAAAGCGGTTTCGCATCGGCTATGGCAGCTCGGGCACTTAGGAGAGAACGAGCTCAACTCGATCGCACTCGATCAGGCGCTCACAAAGCACTTCGTGGACTCAGATTCATCAGCACCAAGACCAATACCAATGGCGTTGACGGTTGGAACCAAGTCCAAACCAATTTCAACGATCTCGCCAAAGACGGCTTTCTCTACCGCGCCGATTTCGCACAATGCATAGGTGTTCAACCAAAAACTCAATAAACTCACTCCGTAACCTTTTTTGCAACAACTTTTTTTATCTTTACATTTTTCTGTTATTTATTTATTTATTTTTTGAAAAGGAATGAGAGATTCGAAGGAGTTTGCTTTGGAGCTATTCGATGCTTTGGGACGAAGAAGAAGATTAAAAGTCGACAAAATTAGCAGAGACGAACTGTACGAGTTTTGGTCGCAAATCACAGATCTAAGCTTCGATTCAAGACTCCAGATCTTCTTCGATATGTACGCATTAATTAAAATGATTAGTTTCAAGGTTTTGCTTTTAATTAATCATTAATTAGTTTTAAACTTTTCGTACTCCATTATTAAAGATCGCACTTTCTCTCCTCAACTTTGGCCATGCCAGAGTTTTTTTTTTTTCGTCTTATCATTCGTTAATAATAAACAACACACAGACACAGTACGTGAATTGAGAAGGACAAAACAGTCAATTCACACTTGTCAAAATTACAATAAAGAGAAGTTATTATACTTTTTTAATAATTTTTAAACATGATTCTCGTTTTAATTAACCATTCAGGGTTGACAAGAATGAAGATGGTAGAATCGGTGAAGAAGAAGTAAAAGAGGTATGTATATAAGTTTCTCTTATCTCTCTCTTTCTCTACCTAACCAGTTATTAAACTATAATTTTCCTTTACCAAATTACATAATTAAAGTATATATATATATATTTTAAAAATGGTTTGCATGAACTCCTTAATTTTTAATTTGATTTTTTTTTCTTGAATGCATGAATCAGTCAACCACGTTCAGATTCAAGAAATTTAAAAAAGAATTAAAAAAAAGGCTGGTACGCTGCCTTTAAGTAATATTAGAAACAAAAGTGGCTCTTATAGTCTTGCTTAAGCTTCTTCTTCTTTGCTTATTAGGTATGATTTGTGCAGGTACAGGGTGTGATCATTTTGGTTATTAAAATCAACGTTAGGCAAGATTCGGTGACCTTATATCCATGAAATTTTCAAAAACTAACAACTCCCCCTCTCAATAAATTAGAAATTAATTAATTAATTAATGGGTTTTCTTTTCTTATTTCTATTTGGTGGTTCATGACGTTTCGCATCTTCTAAAAGCATCCTATCTATATTTAGATGGCTTTTTCAAGAGTTAGTGAACTATTTTTATTTTTTATTTTTTTTGTCTACGAGAGTGCTTGAGGAGTTGGGTACAGATGGCGTCTCGAATTCTCTAATTAGTAAATTGTTTACAAGTCACTCTCTCAAGTAATTAGAGTCATTTTCATTGTAGTTGGTGGGGGCTTTTTTGTCATTTACTTATTTATTTTTGGATAGAAATTATGTTTTATTTTTTGATGATGTTTTTATTTTCAAATTTCAAATTTCAAATTTCAATTTGTTTTTTATTTTTATTTTTTTAAATGCGTAGATTATCATGCTAAGTGCCTCTGCGAACAAGTTATCAAGATTGAAGGAACAAGCGGAGGAATATGCAGCTCTTATCATGGAAGAGTTGGATCCTGAAAGACTTGGCTACATTGAGGTGGGTAATTACTTTATATTATCTACAATCTATTACACAACTAAATAAAGTGAACCCCATATTTCTCTTGTTGTAACTGTTAAAGTTTCATTGTCACGTTAATTTTTTGGATTTATATATCATATCAGGCTAAAATTGACCAAGAATTTTAAGTCTTTAGAAAATATAGAGTCTAGTATTTGAGTTTGACTTTTTTTTTTCCCAGTCAATTGTTAGGCGACAAATCACCAGTATTTTCAATAATTAAATTACCATGTTGTTCAACCATGCACCGAGGAAAAAAAAAAAAAAAAAAAATCAAACGTGAACAAATAGTACTATATGAAAACGACTGGATTACATTGGTAATGGAATAAATTTATCTTATTCGGGGAACATTTTGAAATAGAAAAAGTTTGTTGCAATTTTTTTTTTCGTCTTTGTTTATCATTACATCACTGGGCAATTAACTTGCCCTTCTATTATCTTTTACAATATAAAAATATGTAGTTAAAATATTAATTAAGATGATTGAGATGGGTGTCTGTTGGCTCGATTGGTCCATTTGATAAAAGCTAAACACATAAGTAGTGTTAATTTGAAGGCACATATAGTCCAAGGTTATTATTTATGCGACATCGATATATAAAACTTTTTAACTTCTGATCAATCTTTTCAGCTAAAAAGGAGGAAAAAAAAAAAAAAAAAAAACTAGTGATCTATCTATCATCTATCTGTCAATGATAATTACGGTAAATAATTGAATTATTGCCCCCGCCATCACCACTAATTTACATTATCAATTGTCGGTGACTAGTGACCACGTTGCTTTTTCATAAAACACGCCAATTAAGCTTTTATACTTGTCACTCTTCTTTTGGACTTTTTCTTCATTTCAAAATCAAGTTCGGTCACTGACTACTAATTACAAAAATAGAAATCTAACTTTGGTGACCATTCCAATTTTAAAACGCCATCTCTTTTTGTTTTTTAGAAGAAAAATTAGAGCATGTGACAAGTCGTTAATTGTAATAGTTAGTTAAGCACAATTATATGAGTAAAGGTGGGTACCATATTAATAAAACAAGGTATTATAGATTTTTAATTATAGTGACCTTTGTAGTTTTGGAACCCCAAATTTTTTATTATGTGGCATAGCGTTTCCATGTGGGATTACAGTACTTCCACATAACAATCCCACATCATATACGTTTCCAAGTGTGTCGTATACTTTGTATACTAGCAACTATTCTCGATCAATGATAGTGTAAATTAAATAGCTGACGTGTCCAAGGTCATTGTGCTCCCCACATGGTTCAACCCTTGATGACTTTTGTAAGTTTGTTACATTGTGGTTGATGATGACGTGCAGCTATGGCAATTGGAGACACTATTGTTACAAAAGGACACATACCTAAACTACAGTCAAGCATTGAGCTACACAAGTCAGGCATTGAGCCAGAATTTACAAGGGCTGAGAAAGAAAAGCCCAATAAGACGGTGGAGCACAAAATTCGTATATTATTTGCAAGAGAATTGGAGGAGACTTTGGGTTTTGGCATTGTGGATTTGCATCATGATTGGGCTGTTTACATGGAAATTCATTCAGTACAAAAATAGAAGTGCCTTCCACGTCATGCATTATTGTCTCCCTACGGCTAAAGGTGCAGCCGAGACCCTTAAGTTCAACATGGCTTTAATTCTCTTCCCCGTGTGTAGAAACACAATCACTTGGCTCAGGTCTACCAAGTTGGCTTACTTCATACCTTTTGACGACAATATCAATTTTCACAAGGTACACATCAAACCCATTAATGCTTCTTGAATTTGTCATTGCTTAATTTATACCTTAACTATTTAGGACCCATATCCGAGACTTTTAATTAATTAAGTCCCATCTCCGAGACTTGTGTTTCAAGTCAGCATGATGAAAAGTTTTCTATTCATTATTACTAAAAATTTTACTTTTTTTTTTTTTAATACTTTTTTACTATTATTACTACTACATTGATGATCACATCTCTATGGGTACATTTGCTTATAGACGCAGCAAAAATTGACAACCACACATACGGCTATACGTCTGTACCTTTATTTTACTTTTTATAGGTAAGCAAATTTTTTTTTTTTAATATACATATGTATAGACAAACATAAAGGAGTAGATTCCCTCAATTTACTGTTGCAAAAATGACAATAAATCAGCCATGGTGAAATCAATTTAGATTTAAGTCGTCAAACTCAAAACATTGACTTTATTTACAAACCATGGGAAGCTAATTGTGCTAAGCAAGCAAACAAAACATAGTCTTTATTTATTTATTTATTTTGGTAGAAAGATGGGAATCATTTATCATAATAAAATACTAATACAAAAGCTTTGTCCTTCTACCACCCTAGGTGGGTGTCTAGAAACAAAAGGTTTCATAGGGCATTCTCTAGGAGTGTCAAGTTGAAAAGGTCCCATACATATCTACAATATATAGAAGATGAACATTGACTGTATTTTTCAAGTTTGCTCCTTTGCTCCCTTCCTCTTTTAGCAGGCCTATTCTTTATACCATTATTTTTTATTTTCATAGAATATGTGATATAGATGGACGGTTCATCTCACTTCAGGAGAGTCTTATAATAAAAAATTAGAGAAGCGAAATTGGGTAAAATATGGAACTATGGGTTCTAATTAACTCAATTGTTATTATTATTTTTTTTATCAAATTCTATCTTAGGGGAAAAAAACCCTTACTGGTATCTGGGAAGTAAGAGATTAACATGATTGATGATATATTATTTATTTTTGCGGCTAATAGATTAATTCAAGCGATCTTACCACGCAAGCTAAAATCAAATTACCATATAGAACCGAAAAAGAAGAGTCGAAATAAGTGCTCTTTGGAAGGTTTGGACCAAATATTGGGGGAGAGATCATCAACCTTATGTTTTTGTAGTAGTTAGTTCATGTTTTATGCATCTCAGGTCCTAGAAAAAGGTGCCTATCTATATGTTATGGGTTATGATTCTAATAGTTCGGATTGATCAGCTATTGTGTTTACATAATAGTAATTAAGCACCCCAAGGAAATAAGTATGGCTCTTTCTCTAGCATAGGCCCTTATGACTTACTGCCACTGGAACAGGATTATATACAGAAATGTTTCCAATGTTTAAAGCATGCCATTTTATCAATATACTAAGTAAAAACGGCTTAAAGTTTGAGCAATGTGATATTGCATGCTGTTATTCTTCCCTTGGGTCCTAAAAGGTATGAACTTTAAGTTTCTACCATATGTGTAGCTACTGATGCACTGATTTTGCCATGTCTGGGTTTAATGAATTGGAAGGATAACACATACAGATCATATTGTAACTTAGATGTCTTTTTCATCTTCAAAGGTTTGGCTAAGCTGTCTTCAAGTAGCATGACTCATCGCAATGTGACTCTTTACTGCAAGAATGACAAAGTTGATCTATAGATGTCGTGAATTCAATATTGTGAAAGTCTCATCTAATAACTAAAGTGAATACCTTATTAGAATACTTGATGACTTGATGTATGTGCTGCCTCTAAATATGTTTTCATTTTTCTTTTTGTTAACCTCTCTTTGCAGACAATCGCAGGAGCCATTGTAGTTGGTGTCATTCTCCATGCCGGGAACCACCTTGCATGTGATTTCCCTAAACTTTCTCACTCGCCTGAGGGAGAATATGAGAAATATTTAAGTGTTGACTTCGGTAAATACAGACCCAGTTACGCAAAGCTGGCTGAAGGAGTAGACGGTGTGACTGGAATCCTAATGGTGATTCTCATGACAGTTGCGTTTACACTTGCAACACGATGGTTTAGGCGGAGTCTTGTTAAGCTGCCCAAGCCCTTTGATAAGCTCACTGGTTTCAATGCCTTCTGGTATTCACACCACCTATTTGTCATTGTCTATGTCTTGCTCATCCTCCACGGACAATTCGTATATCTTGTGCACAAGTGGTACCTTAAGACGGTATACTTTTGATATTTCAAGTGATCATATTTATATTTTCAACAATAGTTATTTTTCTGCTTAGAAGAGCTAGCTAATGTATTGAGTTCATGCATGCAGACATGGATGTATCTTTCCATTCCGGTTTTAATGTATGCAGGAGAAAGAACCTTAAGGTTCTTTCGGTCAGGCTCCTACACTGTCCATCTTCTAAAAGTGAGTCATAAATTATCAATTGTTTCAAAGTTTTAAACTATTAAGAAATGAAGAATTTAATGATTTAACTCTTATTCTAACAATGAGAACCTCTTACATTTATTTGAATGCATGGTGTATTCCACAATGGATTGCATGCTCACAAGTTGTTTTTTCTCCTCTTAATTCAAGGCTGTTTTTTTCTAACCTTGATTTTCTTAGGTTGCCATCTATCCTGGAAATGTTCTTGCGTTGCAAATGTCTAAGCCACCCCAGTTCAATTACAAGAGTGGACAATACATGTTTGTCCAATGCCCTGCAGTTTCTCCGTTTGAGTGGTAAGTCACCGTAGCATTCCCTGAAATCACTATATTTTGGGAAATTTTCACTTTTTCGGTAATTTACAGCAACTGCACCAAGCAATGGCTTTGTTTAAGCAAAGCTATCCCTAGGTGAAATCCGAGAATTAGGCTATCCAAAATTTTATTATAATAATAGTTAAATGATTAAATTTACAATTTTCTAACAATTATTTAGACGCTTGCCAATGTTATACTATAAAGTGACAATGTTCTAGTCATAATTTCAATGCTTTGCGAGCGAGAATATATGCTGAATGCTGAATAGTTTTTGAAAATAAAAAAGTTCTGATGAGAATGTCTGAATCATACAATACTCAATCTGGTCACCACCAGCACCATGTAAAAATGTGGCTACCCAATTGATCATTTTTATGGTTCAATTTATGCATCCCAGGCATCCATTTTCCATTACCTCTGCTCCTGGAGATGACTACCTTAGCATTCACATCCGGCAGCTAGGTGATTGGACACAAGAGCTTAGAAGGGTATTCTCTGAAGCCTGTGAGCCTTCTGTGTCTGGAAAGAGTGGGCTTCTAAGGGCTGATGAAACAACCAGAAGAAGGTATAATTTTGTGCACCTGTCTAATGTCTTCCCTGGTTTAGCATTTTTTTTAAAATTATTTTTCATGTTATGTAATATGTAAAATTCCTTTTGGAGATTACAGTTTGCCTAAGCTCTTAATAGACGGGCCTTACGGTGCCCCTGCACAAGACTACAGGAAGTATGATGTCCTGCTACTTGTTGGGCTTGGAATTGGGGCAACACCTTTTATCAGCATTTTAAAAGATTTGCTCAACAACATTATCAAAATGGAGGAGGAGGCAGTAAGTAACTTGTTCTGTTTTTGCTATATGACTTTTATAGACCTTCACTATTTAACCTGCAATAGTATCAGTACTTGTTAACCTGTTCTAATTTTCATAGACTTATTACCAGGACTTGGGATAAAACTATGTATTTTATCATGCAAAATAAAAATTCTGTTTCCTTCTCAACAGGATTCTGTCTCAGATGGCAATAGGGAATCAGATCTAAGTGTTGGAAGTACAGATTCTTCAATGAATAATAGGGTCTGTCCAAAGCGGAAAAAGCCTCTGAAGACCACTAATGCTTACTTCTACTGGGTAACTAGGGAGCAGGGCTCGTTTGATTGGTTTAAAGGGGTCATGAATGAAGTTGCTGATCGGGATCAAAGGGTAAAAAAGAATGCTCCTTGGCATCATTTCATTTCCTTTGTTGAAAATTTCCCAAGTTTGATAACTTTAACTTGTCAATTTGGAAATTAGGGTGTCATTGAAATGCATAACTACCTGACCAGTGTGTATGAGGAAGGAGATGCCCGATCGGCTCTCATTACCATGGTGCAAGCACTCAACCATGCCAAGAATGGAGTTGATATTGTTTCTGGAACTAGGGTAAGCTCTTTGATGATTATCATTCTCATACTCAATACTTTTCTAGACCTCATTCATGCAATCAAATATTTTTTAACTGTTTCTTGAACTATGTGGCTTTGGACCAGACCACTTTTCTTTTAGAATTGTTAGTAGCAACCAACGACTTTAACCAAAAATAAATAAACAAAAATACAAGAAGTGGGATGGGGTATTTGACAAATACAAGGCCCTTTTCGCTGAAAACCTTAATGTGTTACTAATTGTTTTCCATTCCTTTCATTATCAGGTAAGAACTCATTTTGCCAGGCCTAATTGGAAGAAAGTTTTCTCCAAAATATGTTCCAAGCACTGTTCTGCAAGAATAGGTGAGATAAATCTCCAATAGGCCAAAAGATATTACTAGCAAATTTAGCTTTCTTCTAATGTTATCATTGTGGTTTTGGTAACTTTGATCAGGGGTATTCTACTGTGGGGCACCAGTTTTGGCTAAAGAACTTAGCAAGCTCTGCTATGAGTTCAACCACAAAGGTCCAACCAAATTTGAATTCCACAAGGAGCATTTCTAAAACAGTGGGATTGCGTATATACCCAATGTCTACACTCTCTCACTTCACCATTCAGACCTATCTCTAACACTTCCATCTACTTAAAGAATTTTTGTGATAAGCTAGAAAGGAGAAGAAAAAGAAAAAGAAAAAGAAAAAAAAGAAGTATTGTACAGTCCTCGTTAGAAAATGGGAAAGAATGAAAATTGAAAAGCATATATTATTTTCTTTTTTTATTCAAGTAACCCATCAAAATGGTATTCTAGATTTCTAGTTCTAGTCAATAATAGATTTAAATTATAATATGGCACCGGCTCTGCATCTGTACAAGTGGCAGAAATATAGAGGTGAAAGGTGGCAGTGGACCTAAGGTGCATTGTTGGAGAGCAAGAGTGCGTTACAGCTGCAATATTGGAGAGGTTGACCTATTTGGTATTTGATAATGATAATATATAGTATATTCATATGGGTAGGCATGAATGATTGAGAGACGTTTAGGTGGGGGTAGAAGAAGAAGACAGTTCTGGAAAGGAGAAAACTGAGGTAGGTTTTGTGGACTCTAAGAGGTGATGGGATTTGGAAGTATTGTACTCTTGTTGAACCTTAAAAAGTTTTTCCATGAGTCGGGCCCAGGGAATCATTCTAGAATGTGGATGATGACGAAGAGCTCCACATGTTTAAATTCTTAGAATAAGGAAAAATTATGTGTAAAATACATTCATATATTTGTCCATTTATTTTTGGAAATATACATACATATATAAATATATATACGAGATAGAGTTATTGTTGGTTTGTAAACATCATAGCATGGTAAGTCAGTCAATGGCTTTATTGTATTGTATCCTGTTATAAACAGAATGTTTATTGGATACTTTACTATCATGGGCTCTTCAATGTCTTCCTTGTTTATGTAAGCATAAATTAATAACTTAATGGGCTAGTAATTGTAATTTTGAAAGCACCTGTTCTCATCTCTTGCCTTGCCCTATAGCCCTTGTAAGCCTCTGCACCTCTACTTTTGTGTAATGAAATGAAGCTGAAATGAACTGCTTCTGATTTATATGTAAACTTCTTAAAAATAAAAGAATAGGAATGCCTCTTGATTTTAATTCTATTGTTTACTAGCTAGGCTAAAGCCTTCTTATTCACTTCTCATTGTAGTCCCAGAATGACTTGTCAAAAGGTAAATTTGATTGTTCTTGTATTAGATCATATTAATAACTTTTATTAAAGTAATGAATGAAGCTCGTTGTGAAAGGAAGGAAGACTTCTCCCATATGACTGAATAATTTCTTTTGTTAGACATTTACTGTTCTTAACAAACACGCAACAAACCATAAGTTCTTGCCTATCATATTAATAATCTTTGATCCATTAGAAAAGTTATAAAAAAATATGAGGAATTAACTCAAGTTTCACTTACCAAAAGGGAACATTGTTACTCCTCATAAGAGCAAGTACATGTGTCGCATACAACAAATGCCAGCATAAATTTTCTATGTGCTTAGCAATAGCAGCATGGGCATGGCTGTCTCTCTCTCTCTCTCTCACTCTCTAAATTTATCCCTCTTTATGAGACATTCTTGTAATTTACAGTTTTGTGTGTGTTGAGAATCAATGTTAATTACAGTTGATAGTTGAATTTGGGTTTTTATTTTTTTTGTGTTGCTAAATAGTTGAATTTGTATTTACTCCTTCATTTGTAGGCTCCTTTTATGTGTGCAGCTTCTAAGACATATTGTTAGCTTTCATTATTATATAAACTAACGCAAGTAGTGGGCTTGACTCTCCATCTTGAACCTGGATCGAAAAGCTAAGCTCATCAAAATACCACAGTTGGCAAAGTGATAAAAGCAACCTCAATGAAAATAATACTCTGTTGGACACTAAACAATGTGAAAATAATATCATTTTTTATATGGTTATCGTGTCGATAAGGGTACTTTGAAGTTTCTTGGTTAGATGTGTAATGCAACTTGACCTTTTAGATGAGAATGTCTCTTTTGGTCCATTTCTATGTGGCTTTTGTTTTGTTCAATTTTTATGGCCCCAGACTACGTGCTAAATGGACTTTCCGAAAGAGGATTCCTATTCGGCCCAATAGGGTGAGCAGCAGAAAATGGTAACAGTCTTGGGTCAAATACGAAGTAAAAGTAATATATTGTCAAGGCCCAAACTGAAGATTATGCTAAAAAATGAATATAGACCCAAACAGAACCAGCTGAAATCTATAACTCAAAAAGCATAATCGATTGTTTGTATGAATTGCTTAGAGAAGTCTCAAATTATTTCTATCTTATTCTACAGACTACAGATATCAAAAATGTTTATCTCAAAAAAAAAAAAAACAAAAAATGTTTACTTGGACCTCAACTTGCACTAAACTTTAATTTTGACTTTTGGTACACTAACACATTCATTTTATTATGTACTTTAAAAATCTTAGGACTTTTTTTGTTGTTGAAATAAATAGATGTAGCCCCATTCCTAATGGATTGACCTCCAAATAACATATCCAAATTATAAAAAATCCCTCCGAAATTTACACCTTTCAGAGAGGCGCAAAAACGAAAGTCTATGAGATTTCTTTTGTAACTGGATAACCAGCTCTAAAACAAAATAAATACTCGTTATAACGAAATGAAATTCTATTATCTATTATCTATAACACTATCTCTAACTAACCTATAAAATAATTATCTATAACTATAAATAAATAGAAATAGAATACATGTTTAGTTTATTATTATTATTATATAAACTATCAAAAAAAGATATACAAATTTCTAATAGATTAGATATAAGATAAAATCTCAAAGACTCCAACAATTCAATATATTATTCATTAAATACATGTATACAATGTTATATTTGTTATTTTTCAATTGCAAGGACCTGGATGAGAAGAAACTCTCATGTCCAGTTCTGTAGTAGAGATGGAATTGAAAAGAACCATCAACTATAACCCCAAAAGAACTAGAATTTGTAAACAACATAAAGGAAGAATGAAAGGAATATCTTATCGAGGTAATTGTATTTGCTTTGGTAGATATGCTCTTTAGGCACTTAAACCTGTGTGGATCATGTCTAGGAGTGTTATGACGAATTTGATTGGGAAGTACAATGACTGAGAATGTTGTTATGTTTGAGCTTAGCTTATTTAAGAATTGAGTTTAAACTTAAGCTTGAATTAGGCTAAAAGCCAATATATATAAGTTTTTTTTCCAAGTTAATTCCAAATTGTTCATGAATAGCTTGCTTCATAAATTGTTCAACATTAAAACAAATATGGAAATTATAACATTAGGCTTTTTTTTTTTTTTTTTAATTTTTTAATATTGAAATTATAAAACAAGGATTAGACCATTCACATGTGCAAAATTTCTTATATATTTTAGCATAATAATCTTTTTGTTTATTTTACTTAACCACTTTTCAAAACACCAACATTAGATTATCTATTCTAAACTATACTTCATTAAAAGATCAATTTTAAATTATTATTTTTTTATTTTTCACACATATACTATCCACTCTTTTCCTTCATTTTCGGGGAAACATAAATAAAGAATAAAAAATTGAAACAAACAAACAACCATGTTTGTGTATATTTACACAAATACTATAGCAAAAATGCATTTTGCAAAATTGACGCATAAGCTGATGTAGTAGGTATTTTTTAAGATTGATTGAACAGAATTTGGCCCTTACACTATTTTATAACATCTTAATAAGATTACTATTGTTATACTTAAATCCAAACACCCATGTTTAAAAATTTAAGAAAAGAAAAATACATACTAATGTTATATATGATATGACAGCTTATGGGGATAGTTTAACAAAGTTTCTCTTCAAACTAATCTGGAGAAAAATTCTTTAAAGTTTAAACTTCTCATATATTTATTTTTTGAGTGTGAATTTTGAAAATCTAACAATTGAGTTTCATGTTTCTTATGTTCTTAATATATATATCAAATTTCATTCAAATCGGATGTTATTTACTATTTGATCAATAAACTTTTTTTTATACATATTTTTAAATTACAAAAAGTTGAAATTTTAACATTTGTTTAATGATATAGAAATTAATAATTGATCTTCATGAAATTTTGCAAGCAAGAAGATAAAATTTAACGGTTATATTTTCAAAATTCACACTTAATATAAAGATATATGAAAATTTGTTTGGTTTAGTTTATTTCCTTTGTAGGAAAAAGTCTAGAATCATAAAACTTTTCACAACTTTTTTTCATAAATATAACTTGATAGAGTGTGATCGGTGAAAAAAAAAAAAAAAAAAAAGTTTATGCTTAAGTAATAGCTAGCCAGTATGCGTGAGATTTCAGAGTAAGTGAGTTGATGCGTAACTACTACTTTTGTCCTTTTGTAGATTTGGTTAAATACTAACGTTAAAAATTCAAAATGGGGGACCACGTCCGTACCCCACAGACACACAGTGACATGTATGTACGACGAATATTAGTTAGTTATAGTTCTCGTCTAGAAGAGGTGGGTGATGTCATGTGCTTTCTAGACTTCCACAATGCCATTCTATATATGCTATCTATTCTAACCAATATTTTCAAACCTTGAATGGTTTGTTTCTCAAAAAAAAAAAAAAATTTTCAAACTTGGTAGACCGTGGCGTTGGACATAAATTTGAACACAAGATAAGATCTTATTCGCACGCTACGCGTGAACTGCGATATTTTCTATCGGTTGGTGTGTGAACTGAATCATCACATATTTGAATTAGTCCTCATCTAGAAGACTATTTTATAATCTATTATATGTATCTTGTATACGTGCAGCTCCACTAGCTAGCAAATAATTGAATTAACTGTTCTTTTACTAACATATATTTGCATATTTGTTAACGTGCAATTGAATCCAATCACTACTTGTTATGGATCTATGGTCTGTTAAAGCGTGTGGTCTTAAACTTTTTTAAAAATTAATTCATAATTCCTAACATTATTGTTTGACTAAGCCTCCGTTTGGATACTAATGAAAAATAAAAATTATTTCACTATTCAGCTTATTTTTGCTACTATTCATGAGCCCTACTGCACTTTTTGATATATTTCATAGGTCTCACTGTACTATTTCAGTAAATTTTTACTTTTATTTATAGTACTTTCAGCAATAAGTTTTCAGTTTCAGCAAAATAAGTAGTATCTAAACAGACCCTAAGTGCAAAATAAAAGGAGAATAGAATCGAAGTTGGAAGGAAAAGAATGGGAAGAAAAAAGAAAGGATGATTCAATCTACACATAAGTAGTTTATGAATAGAGAGTAATCAAAATGATATTTTGTTTAATGTATACAATCAAAGAGATATTTAGAATATAATCTTTCTATTTTGTTGTGAAACATAGTTTTGATACTATTTACTAAGAAATAAATATCATCAATTTAAGAAGTTTTATGTGTCTCTTGAGGATTCAAAGTTGAGCAAATAATAAGCTATTCCACTACATGCGCATTAAACCAATTATTTAATTCTCATAACTGAGAATATATTGCAATGTTGAAAATATCTAATGGATAACATTGCTCAATTATAAATTATTTTATTTATTTATTTATAATTTGATAGTTACAATGGAAGAGTGCGAATTTGAATCTCAAATATTTTCGTTGAATTATGAAGTAATCAATCATAAGTAGGATTTTGAAGACATTCTAACAAGGTGGAATGTTAGTCATAGAGTAGTAATAAACTGAAACAGTTGAGAAGAATATAACAATAATTTACTCAATTCTTGTGCTTTTAAGATTACATTAAATTATTTGATGACGGTTTATTAATTATAAGGATATAATAATAATTTTATATAGAAAGTATCATATTTTTTTGTTTCCTCACTTATTATATTATTTTATTGTTGTGGTGGGCAAAAAGTGAGTAAGGTTTATGGCAGGTACAAACTTGCTGCTTTTGCTCACACAATTAATTTTTGAGAGATGGGATGCCCAATCAACCTTAAATGCCCTTAACAAGATGAAAATACTTAAGTTGGTGTGCTAGAATTAATTCCACACATAGACAGAAAGTCTTTTATAAGGAACAGTCTTGAAATGCATATATAGGGGTCCTCGGGTTTAGTTCGAGATAGAGGTTACAAGTAGTTTTAAGTCTCCCGCCCCTCCTTTTGATCCAGGGGCTTCTTGGCTTTATATATTCAGCCAAGATGTATCTGAGCCCTACATTTGAAAGGTCAGGATTGGATTTCATTGATACTTGTCTCATCAAGGCCTTACTAGAAGGTTTCTACACTGACGTATGAGCTAGGTGGACACTGTTCAAATGTCATTTCCTCATTAATGCGGCCAGCTAAGTGGTTGCAGTGTATTAAATGCAGAGGTGATGGTTGCTTTATCCATCCTCTTTCCTTTCTTCCCCGCTTAGTGACAAATTTTTCTCTTCGCCCTCGATTTGTGCCCGACAACCTTTAGCCTTGGTTCTCGGCTTTAGAAAGAAAGGAAAGGGTGAGAAAAGAAAAAGAAATGATGAGAAGATAACAAAAGAGAAGAGAAAAAAAATGATGATGAGAAGATAAAAAAATTCTTGAAAAGAAATATGAAGAGAAGATTAAGAGGAGTGGTGTGACATGTTGTGCCTATGGTTCTGTCCTGATGTGTTCGGACCAAACTTGATGTGACCCGTTGTGATTAATTCTGTCCTAATATGTTTAGGCAAAACCTGATGTGAAGTTTGTGATTGGTTCTGTCCTGATGTGTTTGGACCTAACCAAATATGATTTGTTGTGCTTGGTTCTATCCTGATGTGTTTGGACCAAACCTGATGTGATATGTTGTGTTGATGTGACCTAATTGTTGTGAAAAATCTAAAAGATGCAAGAAAGCTTCGAAATTCAAAAATGAATTCAATAATTCAAGAGAGAGATTAGCACTTAAAAGGAAAGTCAATAATTTCAAAATTCTAAGGAGAAAAACAAAAGAAAGACTTCAAGTTTCAAAAATCCAATAGAGATTTCAAAAATAGAAAAAAGTTTTCTAAAATGGATGGATTTGAATGATGAATTTCTTAAATGATTTTGATATCCTTAAATAATGAATTTTTCTAGGAATAAATGATGTGTGTCTTTGATGTGTGATGTTGGGTCTCTAGAGCTTTTTTCTGATGATTTGATGTTGTGTTGGTGTGCTTATGATGATATTGTGATGTGTTGATAACATGATGTGTGATGTATGATTTTCGGCTTAGGATAGTAGCCATTGATGTTGTGTTGATAATGTGTTGATGTGTTTTGGCTTAAGATAGTAGCTATTTTTGTTGTGTGCCTTTGATTCTAAGTTTAGGATAGCAAACTTAGACTCTTTGATGATTGATGTTGTGTTTATGATGTGCTGATGTGTTTCTATTGGCTTAGGATAGTAGTCATTCTTGTTGTGTTCATGATGTGTTGTTGATGTAATGATAACATGGTATGATGAGTTTTCTTTTTGGCTTGGGATAGTAGCCGCTTTTGTTTGTTTTCCCCTTTACCCAAGGTTCAAGATAACAAACCAAGGAGAATAGGGACTTGCAGAATCTAGCAATTGGATTTTACACCCATGCCCCATGTTTGCTTGTTTGCTTGCATGTTTTCATGTTTCTATTGTGTGCGTGTGTGGACTTAAAGTTTATTAACCTACAAAATGGTTCATCTCTTCAGGCTTTTAACTACACTTGAGGAGTAAGTATAGCCAAAAGAAAGGCATCTATAGACACCTCATTTTGTACCCGTTTAATAAACTTTAGCCTCCAGTCCCAATGATGAGCTTGACATGTCTACAAAAGGTAATTGAAGTTGATAGGCCACAAACGGATTGACCCCTTGTGATTGAAATTAATTAATTAATTAGTCAAGTTATTAATTAATCAATTTATCATGCAAAACGCGTGGTAGCACAAACAAATAACCAAATAACTAGATATGCAACGGAAAATAAATTAACACAGTGATTTGTTTATGAATGGGGAAAACGTAACGTCAAAAACCACACCGGGTGATTTTTAGGTCACCACTCTCGAAATTCCACTATTATCACAACAAGCGATTACAAGTAAAGGAATCCCAGTACCTTACCAACCTACAGTTGAACCCTTAACCCAATACCCAATTGGACTTATTCTGTAGTGACAATTTCCCTTTTTGATGCATGGCTCCCAAGTACGTGACTAACCAATGCGCAGATCCCAGTACGCGACTTCAATCACTAACTATGAAGGTTGTTGGCTGCAAAGTTCTTCAGTTCATCCACACGATGAAAATCAAGAAGATGCTTGGTTACAAAACCCTATGGTGCACATACACAGCAACTTCTTCAAGAGAAAGAGATGAACAAGGGCAAGAACTTCGTCTCTGGTTACAAATTGCTTGAACAGAGTTTGCTCAATGCTTGTGCAACTTGTGTACTTTAATGGCCCTTAAAACAATCCTTTTATATGTCTAGGGTTAGGAGAAAAGAAGGCCCAAAGACACATCCACGGATCTCAAGAAAAAAAGATCAGAAATTCTGTTTTTGTAAACCTCGATAGATAGAAGCTGTCGAGCATCTGTTGAGCTAGCTGTCGAGCCACGGGGCTGAAATAGCTTCTTAAACCTCGACACATGCTAGCTGTCGAGCTTTAATAACTCTGCACTTTCAGCTTGTTTTCTTGAACAAAGTTGAAGGCTTCAACACTTGATCTTGAAACATGGTTTCTTGAAGTATTTAAACACATCCTAAATCTACCCAAATACAAGTAAAGTGCATTTTGTCAAAAGATTAGCCAATTACATAAAATCATGACATATGTTCTTATCATGTGAAACACATATGTCCTAATAGAAGTTATTTTGATAGTTTGGAAGTAATCACAACTCAAATGTGCTTAAATCACTTTGAAAACGATGCTGAAAAATGACCTTTGTGTACTGTTTTGACCATAACTTTTGATTCACAAAGAATTTTTAAGTGAGGTTTGTTTCATTGGAAATTAGACATCCTGGACTTCCATTAGAATATAAATTTTCCCTAATATGGATTTATATTGAGTGAGTTATGGCAGTTTGAAGTTTGGTCATCAGAGTTGTCAAAATTAAGGTTTCTAGGGATGCATGCGTGTGTGGGGAGAATGCATGCATGCGCAGCCCCAAACTTGCATACGCAAGCCGATTTTCAGAGGCCTAAAAATTCATTTTTTAGGGCCAAAGCATCCTTCTTTGATGGGGCCTTGCCCCTAGACCCTTTGGAACGTCCAAAACCTTCTAAATGAGTCTAAAAACTCTAGTTTAAACATATTAATACAACCTTATGCCTCCAAACTCAAATCCTAGCAAAATAAAGTTGATTTTTGATATAAACTCTTCCAAAACTATTTTTCACTCTGATTTTTCAGCACACACAGCAGCTAGAACATTTTTGGTTCTTCAAAAAACCTTTCTTTAGTGGTCTTAAGGCAGAAACTACTTTCTATTCTCTTTGAAAATCTTTTTCAAACAATATTTTAAAGAACATATTTTTATTTGAGTTGTGATTACTTATGAAATATTGAATACTTTGATTCTTTGGATTATCATTTAATCTTGTTTTGTAGGCATTGGGGGGGCAGGTTAAAATATCAACCAAGTTGTGTTCCATAAGCAAGGTGAGTCTCTCTTCATAGCTTTTCCTTGATTTGGATTATTTTTGTGTTCTTGCAGTTCATATTTGATTTATATGTTATATGTTCTTAGAAATATGTTTTGTTTTGTTTAATTTTGTTTTGTTATGTGTTGTCATGTTTTGATTGGAGAATTGAATGATTGGATATATTGATGAACATGTTTTGATGTGTTAAGTGTCGTTCTTGTTTATTGTTAGATCCAATGCATGTTTAGGAATAGATTTTGTTTTTTTTTTTTGTTGTTGTTTTTTGTTTTTTTCCTTTTTTTGATCTTTGATATTTTTGTTGTTAGTTTAGGTTGTTTGGTTATATATTGAAAGCTCAAAAATGTATTAAAATACAAGAGCTGTTTAGAACCCCAAAAAACCTAAACTAACAACAAACAAACTACTCTAACTTATACAAAGTACGAAAAAGAGTAAATGTGAACGGATAAACAAACAAACTACTCTAACCTATAATCATTATAACACAACAGTAAAATGAAAGGTAAAAGAGTAGGGAAGAAGAATGCAAACACAAGATAACACGCCGATGTGTTATCGAAGAGGAAACCGAAGTACTCGGCGTAAAACCTCTCTGCCGTCCTCCAAGCGGTAATCGATCCACTAGACAATCAGTTGGGATACACAAATAGAAAAAGATCCTCTAAGCCTAGTCTACCCAATGCACCTAAGCCCTTCAAGCTCCTACTCCAACAAGGCTTCTTAGAACTGTGTCTTGTCTAGCTCTCCAGATCCCGTAATATGCCCGATTGTATCCGCCAAAGCTTGGCTTCTTCCAATGCTTCCCAGCAGCACCAAAACCTCACTTGACACTCTGAAAGGGTGTGGTAAATGTTTGGGCTATCAACCTCTCAATGGTATGGAAATGGAGGGGTAGGAGTTGAGGAAAATCCACAAGTAATTGTGTAGAGAATTGTGGGTATAAAAATCTCTAACTCTCAATATTTGTGGCTAGGTTTTCTCTCAGAAGCACTCCTCAACATATGTGGGTAATGGGGGTATATATAGTGTGGGTAAGGATAGAGTGTATCAGAAATGATAATCTGGCAAAATAGAATGTTTCGTAGGTGTCTCACGAGTGTCTCGCTGGAAGGCCTTACCCGCGAGACACTCATGAAAACCAGCTGTCTCCATCCTGTCTTGACTCTTCGCATTCCAGTCATGTACAGGGCACATGCATCACTTTGTGGGAAGCTTACTCGCGAGCTACCCACGAAAGCAGTTTCAGTCTTCAATTAGCCTTGAGTCTTCACACTCTCTTTCTCTCACACACAACCCTTACAAATAAAACCCACATGAAATATAGGGTACATAAGATTGAACATAATTACAATCAAATTTGGCACGGAATTAAAGCCAAAAAAAATATAGTTGTAAATTACAACTTTACAATCTCCCCCTTTGGCTATTCCGTGACAAAGCCCCTAAAACTGACTCTAGACTTAAACATGAGTTTGGAAACAGTGCAAAACTCACTCATACCTAATCTAGAAGCTGTGAAGTACTTGCATATATATACCTATAACCTGAAACATTCACACACAAACAAAATTTTCATTAAACTTATGACAAGTTGAATACATGGTACGTATATGAGCAAGTAAAGTGCGATCAAGTTTATAAACTATATAATGTATAAGCATATCTTGATCAAACATGGTCAGTAAAAAAAAATGACTACAATGAACATTTAACTAGTAAGTGCTCATCCGGACATGCAAAGCAATAAAGACCATTCACAATGATCAATTGCATGTTCAACACTTAACCATTGCAAAATACATGAAGTATTTGCATCTAGGATACAAAATCCTACTAGGGTACAAGAGTGAGGTACTTAAGATAGTTTAGCAACATCTAGAAGTACTAAAAAAATTTCTACAAAGTAATGAAGTAAATATAAGTACTGAATATTAAACAGAAAAATAAAACCAAAGTACTTAAGCATTAAAAGAAAGCAATAAAACTATCAACAAGCAGCAATTTCTAGCTTCTCCTCCCCCTATCACTACACTCCCCCTATCAATGACACCATCTCCCCCTTTTTGTCATGGAATAGCTAGTCTCCATGTGATGGAAATATGCATGTACGCAGCGAAAAATTAACGGATCTACTTCTTTCGCAATTGATAACATGCACTATGTAAGTTTTAGAATTAAGAACAAGAGAGTGTACCTTGATGCGGTGAAATTCAAAACCGAAGATCAGAAGCCCTTGGGAACACTTTTAATCTTCACTCCAATTCCACTTGATGCTCAAGATGTGTAGTCTCTCAATCAGTTATGTGTTCTTAGAGAGAATGAAGAAGTGTCTCACCCTTACACACATACCAATTCATGTTCTTACAAATTCTGTATGTTTCTCTCCATATAACTGATTATCTAATTGGGCTAGCCTTTTGGGCCTTTCCAATTGGGCTTTAATATGTGTCTTGGAGTGGGACCAAAAGGGAACAAATAAGACTCTAGCTCCAATGGGCCTTGGGCTTTTCTGTCAACTCTTGACAAGTCCAAAGTTACCATTAATTATATTTAATACCACTATATAAATATAATTGCACTCTAGGCCCTATTAATAAATTATATCCCAAGACTTTATTGTACATGCAACCCCTTCATAAAATATTCGTAGTAATACAAAGTCACAAATATAGACTGTCACTTTGTGAATTACTACATCTTAATCCTTGAGTACCCGGTTTAATCCTTTAATGTTATTCATCATATATTTATGAAATCCAATTTCATAAATATATACTTTAGTCTTACTAAAGTGGTTAGGCCTAACTCTTTGAATAACAAACCCATTAAACTTATCTCAAGAGAATATTTTGTATCTCCATTAAGAGACTATGAATTCCTTCTTGAGAATATATGTTCCATCAACACTAAATGTGGCTGCCCAATATACTGAGATTTTGACCGTTAATTTAGATCTCACTCCTGATATATCAAAGCAACCTACACTTCATGATCAGGTCCATTATTCTCTCAGGATTAAGAGTTCATGCAAATACAAGTCGTGAGATTTATTATTCATTTAACAGTCGTTAGGAGAATAATAAATCTCACAGCGGTCTAGTTCAATATGTCTTAACTCTTAAAACATATCAACATATCAACTAGAAGTCTTCACTTCCATGATCAAGACAAATCATCGTAATTGATATGTTATAGTCTTCACATATGAAATGCCCAATTTCATCACCGACTACGAACTATAATTCTGAGTTTACAAAGAACCTGTGATTTATATCTTCTGTGACTTTTCACATAAATCACATACTATGCATCTCATGGACTATATGATAATGTCCAAATATTTATGTTACCATTATTTCAGATAATAATAAAACAACTTTATTAAACACAATATTGAGTCACACATAATGTCATACAAAATGTCATACTTAATATTATACATAGCATCATACAATAGGATTTAAGGGCACTAATCCCAACAATCTCCCACTTGCCCTAAAGACTATTTTGCACTAATCTAACTCTCATTCCCTCTAAATGTGACTCGAAGGTCCTTTGAGGCAAGGCTTTGGTAAAGGGATCTGCTAGATTATTTGCACTTTCAATCTTTGCAACCACCACATCTCCACGAGCAAAAATGTCTCAAATGATGTGGTATTTTCTCTCAATGTGCTTTCCTTTCTTGTGATTCCTAGGATCTTTTGATTGAGCAACTGCTCCACTATTGTCGCAAAACAAAGTAATGGGAGCTTGCTCCATTCTCACTACACCAAGGTCAGAAAGGAATTTCTTGAGCCATACAGCTTCTTTTGTTGCCTCACAAGTAGCAACGTACTCAGCTTTCATAGTGGAGTCCGCAATACATGATTGCTTAACACTCCTCCATGTAATGGCTCCACCTCCCAAGGTGAAAATACATCCTGATGTGGACTTTCTAAAATCTAGATCCGACTGAAAATCTGAATCTGTATAGCCAATGGGAATCAAATCCTCACAACGGTATACAAGCATATAATCTCTTGTTCTCCGTAGATACTTGAGAATATGCTTTACAGCTTGCCAATGTTGTGGTCTTGGATTTGATTGATATCGGCTGACCATGCCTACTGAATAGCAGATATCTGGTCTAGTACAAAGCATGGCATATATTAGACTTCCTACTGCAGAAGTATAAGAAACTTGTCTCATAATATTTTCTTCCTCTTGAGTCTTAGGCCTTTGGTCATCAGACAGAGGAACTCCATGTCTAAAAGGAAGTATTCATTTCTTGGAGTTTTGCATGCTAAACCGTTCTAGAACCTTATCTATATATCCAGCTTGTGATAAGCCTAACATCTTATTCTTGCGATCTCGCCAAAGCTTGATCCCTAGAATAAAGTTAGTCTCACCCAAGTCTTTCATATCAAATTGGCTTGACAACCAAACCTTTACTGATGACATTACCCCTACATCATTCCCAATGAGTAGAATGTCATCAACATAAAGTACTAAGAACATTACTACTTTATCTTGATGTCTTTTGTACACACATGGTTCATCAAGATTTTGTTCAAAATCAAGTGATTTGATTGCTTGATCAAATCTGATGTTCCATGACCTAGATGCTTGCTTAAGTCCATAAATGGACCTTTTCAACTTGCATACCATATGCTCTTGATTCTTAGCTATGAAACCTTCCGGTTGCATCATATAGATTTCTTCTTTAAGATTTTCATTAAGAAATGCAGTCTTGACATCCATTTGCCAAATCTCATAATCATAATGAGCAGCAATGGATAAGAGAATTCTGATAGATTTAAGCATTGCTACTGGTGAAAAGGTTTCCTCATAATCAATACATTCTTTTTGAGTATACCATTTCGCCACTAGCCTTGCTTTAAAGGTTTCAACATTTTCATCTATCCCTCTCTTCCTCTTGTAAACACATTTGCAACCAACAGGTTTAATGCCATTAGGCGCCTTTACAAGATCCCAAACTTGATTGGAATACATGGAATCTAATTCAGATTTCATAGCTTTGACCCAATGATGTGCATCTATATCATTCATTGCCTCTTCATAAGTGTAGGGCTCCGATTCAGCCTCTTCTGAGATAGCTTCATAAGTTTCTCCCAAACCTATGAATCTTATAGGAGGCCGAACAATTCTCCCACTACGACGAGGCATCTGTATACTAGACATCTCTTGAGTAGTATCTTGTGGTGTATCTAAAACATCCACATCATCCCTAATTTCATCCATTGGTTGTTCATTTACAGAATCATTCATTTCAGCCAATACAACTCCATTTCTAGGAGCATAATCATTCATATAGTCATTTTCCAAGAATTTGGCATTTGTGCTAACAAACACTTTATTATCCTTATGACTATAGAAAAAACCCGCAACAATTCCCTTTGGATACTCTACAAAGATAACCACTTCTGTTTTAGGCTGTAACTTGTCAGACTTTCCTTTTAACACATGTGCTGGACAACCCCAAATATGGAGATGTCTCATACTAGGCTTACTCTCATTCCACAACTCAACAGGTATTTTAGGAACAGACTTCGAAGGTACTAAATTCAGAAAATACATTGCAGTACTCAAGGCATATCCCCAAAAGGAAATGGGTAGAGTGGCATAATTCATCATGGACCTAACCATATCTAAAAGAGTCCTATTCCTTCTTTCGGCTACACCATTTTGTTATGGAGTTCCAGGTGTAGTCAATTGGGATACAATCCCATTTTCTGTTAAGTAATCCTTAAAATCCCCAAGAAGGTATTCACCACCACGATCAGATCGAATGGTCTTTATGCGTTTACCCAATTGATTCTCAACTTCAGCCCTAAACTCTTTGAACTTTTCAAAGGCTTCAGACTTCTGTTTCATTAGGTACACATAACCAAATCTAGAGTAATCATCAGTGAATGTAATGAAATACTCATAGCCACCTCTTGCCTGGATTGACATAGGACCACATACATCTGAATGTACTAATTCTAGTAAATCTTGTGCTCTTCTACCTTTTGCATTAAAAGGTTGTTTGGTCATTTTACCTTCCAAACAAGATTCACAAACTGGAAATTCATCAAAGTCCATGGGCTCTAAGAGACCATCTTTGATCAGTCTTTGAATCCTATTTGAATTAATATGACCCAAACGCAAGTGCCAAAGATATGCATCATTAGTAAAAGGAAACTTTCTCTTTAATGATTTTACATAAGAGTTATTATCTAATTCAGAATTATATAATTCATGCTTATCAGGAGTTAAAATATATAGACCATCTACAATATTGCCAGAACAGATAAACACTTTACCATTCTTTATTACAACATTGTCTTTAAGGATAACACAATATCCATGTTTACCTAAATAAGTTGCAGAAATTAAATTCCTACGAACATTAGGTACATATAGACTGTCTTCTAATACTAAAACTCTTGACTTAAAACATAAATTAAAAACACCAACAGCTACAACTGGAATCCTGCTTCCATCAGCCAAAGTAAGAAACAATTTCCCTTCTTTAAGTTTTCTGGTCTCTTGGAACCCCTGCATAGAATTGCAGATATGATTAGTACAACTTGAATCCATACACCAGGAATCCGTGAGATTTTTTACTAAACATATTTCAAAGAGGAATGAAGTATTCATACCCTTATTATTGGCAGCCTTGAACTTTGGACAATTCCTCTTCCAGTGTCCTTTCTCACCACAATGGAAACATTTTCCTTTGATCTTCTTTCCTTTGTCAGCAATTCCTAAGGCAATTTGTTTACCCTCTTGCTTGGTGAAGTCCTTCTTCTTCTTCTTCTTACCCTTGCCTTTCGACTTAGGTTGAGAAGTAAAAGCTTCACCAATATTGGCTTCAACATTAGAAGTACCAAGGATGCCTTCCGCCGCTACCAACTCATTCATTAATTCAGACAAAGTATAAATCTTTTTGTTCATATTATAGTTAAGTTTGAATTCCTTGAATGATTCTGGTAGTGACTGGAGTACCATATCCACTTGGGATTCTCCATCAATATCGGCACCTAAAACTTCTAATGTATTCAGATTAGAGATCATTGTAAGACAATGTTCTCTTACTGAACTACCTTCAACCATTTTGGTATTATAAATTTGCCTCATGGTTTCTTGCCTTGCAGAACGGCCTTGCTCACCAAACATCTCCTTCAGACTTAGCATTATGTCTGAAGCTAGTTCTACATCCTGCATTTGATGCTGTAGAACATTTGAGATAGATGCTAGGATGTAGCACTTGGCCATCTCATTAGATTTCTGCCAACGATCATATCACTATTTTTCCTTAGGAGGAGCATCTAATGAAGGAAAGCTAGGACATGGTTTAGTAAGCACATATTTGTGCTCTTCAGTAGTGAGAACTATGTCCAAGTTTCTTTTCCAGTCAATATAGTTGGATCCAGTCTGTTTGTTTTGATTAAGAATAGTTACAAGTGGGCTAAATGATGCCATGTTCAAATCTAAAAACAATAAACATGAATATAATAAGTAAACTAGACATTATCAATTTAGCATATAAACATATAGTATGGAACCTTAATAAAACCATAATATAATATATGCAACGACAATCCAATCACATACTCAATATCCCTCAGCATAGAGTGAACATTAAATACTATGATTGATTGAAAACTATTCTCATTATTAGTGCTATCATGATAACTCTTATCAAACACTAATAATATGCCGTTATTTATTTGGCCTCTAAATAATGATAGTAAGAACTCAGCATAGAGGATACTATAATATTTAGTCTAGTGTATACCATTGTTTAGAATCATGTGTAGCCACATTTCATCCCCTTAACAGGCTTATTTTGTAGTACCATGATACAAAACACCCTCCACATGGAATGCAAAGCTCGAAGCTAAGACTAGGTGTTTCATCAAACCACTATAAACCAAGTAATTCAATCTTGTAGAACCATGAAATAAATACTCTCCGCATGGAATGTTAAGATCGAGGCAAAGACAAAGTATAAATTTCACACTACTATGAACCAATAATGGAGGCCGTGAGATCCAACCCTTGTATCTCTCTCTCACTAGGGGTCCGTTTGGATTGAACTTATTGCTGCTGAAACTGAAAACTAAAAACTGAAAATACTGTAGCAAAATAATTTTTAAATGTGTGAATAGTGTCGTGGGACCCATTTTTAATATTTTTAAATGCATGAACAGTGCTGCTACAGTGCGTGAACAGTAATGCTACAGTGATTTTTGTCTCTTGAACAGTAAAATCATGTGATTTTACTGTTCATGCGCTGAAAAAAAAAAAAAAAAAAGCTGAAAACAGAACGCAGGATTCAGCGGAAAACGCTGAATCCAAACTGCACCTAGATGTTTTAAATTAAAGGTTTTTAATTATAATCATGTGTAATCTAATTACAGATAGCCTTGCACTTTAAACACTTGAAAACACATAGAAAAAATTCAAAATTCCCTTCAGTGGCATTTTCGCAAGTATCTCGCGACTTAGCTCTTCCTGTGAAAATGAAATAGTGAAAACACAAAATTCAGACAGAAACTTTCACTACTGTCTCGCGACTATTTCGCTAGTAAAGCTTACCCGCGAAAAGTTTTTGTGAAAATACAAAATTTAGATAGAAACTCTCGCTACTGTCTTGTGACTAGTTCGTTAGTAAAGCTTACCCGTGAAACAGTTTTTTGTGTATCAATGTCATTTTTTGCGAGTAACGTCGCGGGAAGCTAACCCGCGAAAAACCCGTGTTTTCAGTTTTTGAAGGGAAACTCTGAACAATTTTTCAACGGTTTTCATGAACAAATAAACATCATATGAACATGATAGATAGAATTTGATATCAAAACTGAATTCCATTGATGCTATAGCCTAAAGATCAATTCAACATACTTGAATTCAAAATTAAACAACATCATAACATCAATATCAGTTTTTATCAAATCATAATTTCAACAACCATGCAGAAAATTAAATGCATATATAATCTTCTAACATCATGAAACCATTATCTCTAATTCTAAAACTTACAAAACATGTTATATAGATTCGAAATTGAAGACCGCTTTGATACCAATTTGATGGAAATATGTATGTACGTAGCGAAAAATTAGCGGATCTACTTCTTTCGCAATTGATAACATGCACTATGTAAGTTTCAGAATTAAGAACAAGAGAGTGTACCTTGATGCGGTGAAATTCAAAACCAAAGATCAGAAGCCCTTGGGAACACTTTTAATCTTCACTCCAATTCCACTTGATGCCCAAGATGTGTGGTCTCTCAATTAGTTATGTGTTCTTAGAGAGAATGAAGAAGTGTCTCACCCTTACACACATACCAATTCATGTTCTTACAAATTTTGTATGTTTCTCTCCATATAACTAATTATCTAATTGGGCTAGCCTTTTGGGCATTTCCAATTGGGCTTTAATGTGTGGCTTGGAGTGGGACCAAAAGGGAACAAATAAGACTCTAGCTCCAATGGGCCTTGGGCTTTTCTGTCAACTCTTGACAAGTCCAAATTTACCATTAATTATATTTAATACCATTATATAAGTATAATTGCACTCTAGGCCCTATTAATAAATTATATCCCAAGACTTTATTGTACATGCAACCCCTTCATAAAATATTCGTAGTAATACAAAGTCATGAATATAGACTGCCACTTTGTGAATTACTACATCTTAATCCTTGTGTACCCGGTTTAATCTTTTAATGTTATTCATCATATATTTATGAAATCCAATTTCATAAATATATACTTTAGTCTTACTAAAGTGGTTAGGCCTAACTCTTTGAATAACAAACCCATTAAACTTATTTAAAATGAATATTTTGTATCTCCGTTAAGAGACTATGAATTCCTTTTTGAGAATATATGTTCCATCAACACTAAATGTGGCTGCCCAATATACTGAGGTTTTGACCGTTAATTTAGATCTTACTCTTCATATATCAAAGCAACCTACACTTCATGATCAGGTCCATTATTCTCTCAGGATTAAGAGTTCATGCAAATACAAGTCGTGAGATTTATTATTCATTTGACAGTTGTTAGCAGAATAATAAATCTCACAGTGGTCCAGTTCAATATGTCTTAACTCTTAAAACATATCAACATATCAACTAGAAGTCTTCACTTCCATAATCAAGACAAATCATCGTAATTGATATATTATAGTCTTCGCAGATGAAATGCCCAATTTCATCACCGACTATGAACTATAATTCTGAGTTTACAAAGAACCTGTGATTTATATCTTCTGTGACTTTTCACATAAATCACATACTATGCATCTCATGGACTATATGATAATGTCCGAATATTCATGTTACCATTATTTCATATAATAATAAAACAACTTTATTAAACACAATATTAAGTCACACATAATGTCATACTTAATATTATATATAGCATCATACAATATGATTTAAGGGCACTAATCCCAACACCATGTTCTTCTAGCTTCCTCTGAATTTGGTCCAACTGAGTCTGAAGAGATATGAACTTTGTGTCGAAGCGAATGTGTTGAGAGTGCATGATGGTAGCTAGTCCGAATATTTTGGTATTAATCTCTTGGAGAGCAGCCATGAATGTTGTCTAGCTGTTCATCAAAAACATGGGAGGTAGAGCTTGAATTTCCCGAAGTAGTATGGCTTTCTTGCTTGGTACTCTTCTTGGTGTGACACATATTGGCATGGAGAGTGCGGATGTTAATTGGACTTGGCCGAGGATATGGGTGCACATCTTCTGAGGGATGCACTCCTTTGAGCTTCAAAATCTTTGAGATAAGGCAGCAGGAAGGAAGACAGTTCCTTGAACCAGTCCGTTCAGCCGTTTTTGCCAAGATGTGAAAAATATGAGAACACACATCAATCTCTTCATCAATGATCAGATCATGTAAGAATAATGCTCAACTGAGATTCATGTACCCGGTGCTTGACAAAGGATAGAGGTTGCTAAACATGATCATCGTGAGTAGTCTCAATTTGGGAGATAGAGATGCCACACTTATTGACTTCCCATTGGATGTGAACTCAAAATTATCTTCTAAAGCTTCTCGAAGAACCTCCTCATCCGAATTCAGTTCATCATATACCGGTGGTGTAGTGAATATTGGCCGGTTAATGTGTAGGATCTCCTCCAGATAAACCGGTATTACTGAGAAACTCTTTCCTCTAACCCAACATTTTAGCTCCTCTCCTTCAATAATGGCGTTGGCATAGAGCTCTTTCAGCAAGTTCTCATATGCATCATCAAGATTGGAGAGAAGAAAGTTCCAATCCTTGGTTGCAAACTATAAGGTTGAATTCATTCAACCATTAGTTGGCTTTATTTCGTGCCAAATTTGCTTGTAATTCAGCATTTAGAAACTATGTATGTAGGTGGGAATCATGTAAAGGTAGTGTGTGAGAGAGTGTGAAGAAAAGCTCAAGAGTGTACAATCAAGAAGAGCCTCGCGACTAGCTCGCGACTAGCAAGCCATTAGAAAGGACACACGTGTAACGCATGCAGGGGGAGTTGAAGAGTCACGCCAACTGTCGAACTACAGGAAAAAACCTCCAGTCTGGCAAGGCAGTTAGCTCGCGACTCAAGCTTGCGACTCGTTCCAGTCGCAAGCTCAAGTCGCCAGAACACCCTGTTTGGTTGTAACTGACTCATCGCATTCCATACACACCTTACTATAAATACCCTTATACCCACGAAATGTGGAGAGCTTCCGAATAGAATTTTGAGAGAGAAACCCTAGAGAAAAACAAGATTGACTCATCCACAATCTTTATCCTTTGATTCTCCAAATTCCTCAACTCTCACCCTTTCCATTGATACATCCTTGAGAGGTACATTTAGCCAAATCCTTATCTCACCATACCCATATTTGTGAGAAGGTTATTTGGTACTTGGGAAGTAGTTCAGAAGGGACAAATTCATTTTGGTTGATGCAATGGGCTATTGCGGGATCCGGTAAGCTAGAGAAGACAAGGTTCGGCGTAACCCTATTGGAGCAAGAAGCTTGGAGGGCTTAGGTGCACTGGGTAGATTAGGCTTGGAGGGTCTTCTGCTATTCATGTATCCCAACTTTATTCTCTAGTGGATTATTGACCGCTTGGAGGGTGGCGGAGAGGTTTTGCGCCGAGGACTTTGGTTTCCTCTTCGATAACACATCGCTGTGTTGTCTTTGTGCTTGCATCTATCTTCCCTTAATCTTTGCCTTTTAATTACTGTTGTGGTTGTGATTAATTATGGTTTAGATTGTTTTACCAATTCTGTTTTAGCTTATTATCATATTTCGCACATACATTGTTTGATTATAAGCTTGTGTTGGTAATTTGTAAAT